>OU898276.1:196945503-197322345 GCA_918026665.1 Diabrotica balteata | reverse complement strand
GTTCGGTTATAAGCGTAATTAGATGTTGTGGTACGCCTACTTCTTTTAGTATTCGCCATAAGTGTCTCCACTTGACCCTGTCGAACGCTTTACGGTAATCTATAAAACAGATGTATAGTGGGATGTTGAATTCCCTAGATTTCTTGATTATCTGTCTTATATTCAGCAGGTGTTCTCGAATGCCTCTACCTTTGGTAAATCCAGTTTGATCTTGTGGAATTTCTCTTTGAAGGAATGTTTTCAGTCTCTCATTGATTATATGTAGGAACAAAAATCATTGATTATATGTAGGAACAAAATTAGACGAACGCATAATTCCTCCATTTGCCATCCCCTTACACTCACTAAAATAAAAGAACGTCATTTAGTGGATATTGCTATGGCAAGTGCAGCATATGTTGTTGCTTTAACAAACCTAGATATTAGAATGCTTATCACACAATATATAGATGCCAGAGGAACTCGTGTTGTTTATTTCTCCACAACAACCTTCCTAGTTGTGACTGGGTCAAAGTTTTTTTGTCACGACATAAGCACATTTTAACTTAAAGGCACTACCAAAAGGTTAAACGATCCAGGGCAGCCAAAGCTGAAGAAATCATAGAGGGATATTATCATAGAGCTATAATATCATAGAGGTACCCAAAAATGTGTATTTCGACGTGGAACAAAATACCCGGAAAGATACACGAATGCCACTAAAAGCGCAGTGTCTCTAATGTTCGCAGCCACCGCAACAAGAGAACGCCTACCACTGTATGTCGTTTATAAAGCTGAAGGATTATATGATCCCTCGTACATTGTATAATAGAACAAAATGGGATAACAGCACCAAGGTTTTGATTGGAGGTCCTCACATCTGAATATTGAGATAATAAGGGCTTGTCGAAGGGCAAATATAAGGTTTGTATTTCTGCCACCTAATTCTAGAGGGCTTACATAACTACTTGATGTTGGATTTTTTAGACCTTTAAAAAGAGCCTGGAAAATGATCCTTACTAATTTAAAAACTAGTCAACTTAAATTCAGTTGAAAAAATCATATTTCCTCAATTTCTATCAAAACTAATAGACGCGATTGAACCAAACATTCAAAAAAATTTCATTTCGCGTAACTGGAATTTGTCCCTTTGACCCACAAGAAGTGCTAAAAAAGATGCCGAATGAGAGATTTGCAAAAAGAGTAAGCTCTGAAATTGATAATGCATTATTAAATTTTTTACAACAAAAAAAGAAAGAGTATACCATTAAAAATGAAAGAAAAAGTTGCTTAATACTAAACCCGGTCAATCAGTTCAATTTGAAGAACTTAATCAGAATTAAGGGGGAAGTGGGAATGAGGATTTAGAAGGAGAAATAGAGCTGGAGACGAATGACGACAAAAATTTAGCAGAAGAAATGGAGGTAGAGATGAATAACAGTGACGATAATAATGGTGAGAAGGCAGACGAATTACATAAAGAAGAGCAGGATGAAGTATTTGAAAATATAGAGTCCGATAAAAATATCGATTCTAAAATAATCTAAATAATCTAAAATAATATATAATAAATCTAAAATAATCTAAAAATGGGTACTTTTGTACCAGTGGGTGGTGGTTCAATTTCCTACAAAAAAAAGCGTTAAACATTTCATCGGAATTATAGTAGAAATAAATGACGACAATATATACTACACTGTAAAATTAAAATATATATATATAATATATATATATATATATATATATATATATATATATATATACTTCATCTAATTTAGATAACGATTTACGTCATTATCTACGTCAGAGATCGAAGTTGACATAGTTGCCAAAGTATAAAAAAATCCTGACTCCATTTTAAATCAAATATATGACATAATTTATTGCAAAAGTATTACCATCTCTTTACAACGACTATTTAAATTCTTACGTGACATTTTTGAAATAAAACACACTAATTTTGTTCTAAAAAGAACAGATTTTATTAAATAGTTAAAAATATAAAACAAGAGATATTCACTTTAAAATTCAACATAATGAAGTACAAAAAGTGTCAAAACCGCAACTGTCAAATAAGTGTTTACCAATTTATGCCAAAATTTTACCTTCGTTCGATTACAGTTACAGTGTGTTCCGAACAAATGTTCTTAATAAAAACGCTTTATAATGCATTTATACAAATTAAATGAAACATATTATTGTGTATTTAATTAAGTGAACATAAATAGAAATTTTTAAATATTATTTTTACGCGTATATAATAAAATATGTTTAGTGGCTGTAATGCCAGTGTACTCGGTAAAGTGATTCTAAAAAAGAACACACCTACACCCTAAATGTTTGTGTTGGTATCATGTGACGTCACAGGCTATGACGCCGATGTCGTGCATCGGTATATAAATTAGATGAAGTGTATATAAATGATTTTGTTTATCCAAACATATCAGACCTAAGGAACCTTCCAAAACTAGAAGATGATATTTTTCTTTTAAATAAAATTTAAGTTGTTTTCAGTTATAATTTTTCTTACCTTTTTTTTTAATAAAAGTGTAATCATTTTTTTTTTGTAATTTTGCAATAAAAGTATTTAATAAAAAAACTCTTAAAAAATAAGAAAAATAGAGCTTTTTGTTCTAGTTTTTATTAAAAAATAAAATTCAAAACGTATGCCGTAGGAACAGTAGTCCTAGTTCGTTTGAATTTTGCTGTACAGTGAATTTAAAATAGGTGGGCAATGTTGAACTTTTTCGGGGCAACTTTGCCCACCTCGTATTTAATTTTTTTCTCGACTGTGTTAAAGATTGTGATAAAAAAATGATAATACATTTTCTGTTAATATCTCGCGAGTTCTCAAAACCATCTTTGTATTTATTTATATGTGCTATAGTGTATTTTTATGTATGAGAGAGTAATAAAACAATAAATTATGTATGCAAATCCCTAAACTGTTGATACGGGTGACTCAATGAAAAACAGATATTTGTCAACAAGTTTACAGAAGTACATAGGAAAACAATTTTAAATTGAGTATGACCACCAGGTATAAAGGTTGGAGCAGAATAGAATACAAAACTTGGGAGTGTTACTAATCCCTAAATAAGGTTGCCAGTGTCGGAGTGATGGAGGTTAACAGGTACTAATGAATTTGCAAGAAATGTAAGATGTTTATTTTATTGGTTTTATATAACCAATAAAAGTTTAATAAGTACCTACCTATATGCAAAATAAAGTTTAATTCTTTAGATAAAATAAAACGTTTTATTTTATCTGAAATGAGTGCATTCCACGAAGTAAGGGTTTCAACAATCAAACATTTAATTCTTTAATTCCAGGAATCTACGACAGTAATTGACTAGATAATTACCTTCTAAACTTATTCCACAGAAAATGTGATAGTGGGTTTTTCCATTTTGTAGGAAGGTCCAAGTGGCGTATTCAAAATTCTTAACAGTTCACTAAAAGTAGGTACTTCAGTTGCAAGGTGCAGTGTGTTGTGTATACTAGTGTTATGGAAAATTTGGAAGTGCCGTGTAAACGCCGAAAAATTGATCCTTTAACAGTTAATGAAAAAACATTAATATTTATTTGTTTTAAATCATTTACAGACAAACGTTTATGTGAAAGTGTTGATGAGACCGTTGAGTTAGTTAGCAGTACACTTGGTGTTGGGAAATCTACGATTTACAGAGTTATTAAAGAAGAGAAATGTGGTAGTTTTCAAATGCCACGTAATGCTCCAGGGAAACCAAAATTTCAAATAGAATATCATTTTAAAGAAGGACTTCGACGGAAAGTGCATGAATTCTTCTTTAGACAAGAATTTCCAACATTGGATAAAGTTTTTGTCTCAGTTCGAGATGATAAGGATTACCCAGAAATGAGTCGAAGTACGTTATGGAAACTTTTAAAAGAAATAGGCTTCCGCTGGAAAAAGAATCCCAGAAAGTCTATTTTATTAGAAAGAAGCGATATTGTCATATGGAGAAGACATTTTCTAAGAACCATAAAGGAAATGAGAAACCAAAAAAGAAAAATATTTTATCTTGATGAAACATGGATCAACGAGGGTCATACACCAAATAAATTTTGGCAGGATGAAACTGTTACAAGTCAAAGGCACGCTTTTGTAAATAACTGATCTACTGGTTTAAACCCACCATCAGGAAAGGGACGCAGTCTGATAATAGTACACATTGGCAGTTCAGACATTCAAGTGGTTAAAAAAAGACTTGCAGAATTGACTGAGTTCAAAAAATATTACGTACCATCCCGGATCTATAAGAAAGGAACTTTATTCGTTGTGTGCCCTTTATAAAGAAAAATTTTAAAAAATACGAAATTGATGAAATTGCCAAAAATCGTGGAATGACAGTACTTAGATCCCCACCATATCATGTGAATTAAACCCGATTGAACTGGTATGGGCACAGATAAAGAGTGAAGTTTCAAGAAAAAATACCACTTTAAAATTCATGATGTTAAACAGTTGTTTTTGGAGGCCGTAAATAATGTAAAACCTGAAAACTGGGAAAAGGCAGTAAATCACACTATTAAAGAAGAGGAAAAAATGTGGAAGCTGGACAATATTACTGATAAAATGATCGAGCCAGTTATTATAAATCTTGGTTCTGAAAGTTCATCTTCTGAATCTGATTTGGATTTGTAACAAGTAGCTGTAAGTTTTATATTAATATTTTTATTCATCTATTTAACATACTTTAGACGGTTTTAAAAACTCTTTTTCTCTTTTGTAATTTTTAAAAATTAAAAAAAATGTGAATTTTTAAAACCCCTTTTAAGTAGGCCAGTCAGTTCTAATACAGTGTGTGATAAAAGAGGTCACTTTTGTTTACATACACATAACACTTTATAACACTGAAATAATTCATTTATTTTTTACAATTATTCAAAGTAATTTTTTAATTAATCTTGAGCACGCCCATGGAGTGGTCGGAGATACCAGTTAAAATTATGCTAATTACTCTCTCGTTCATAAAAATAAACTATAAGAAAAGAAATATTTAAATAAAACTGAAATTTGCTGGACAAAGTAGACCATGTATACAGTAGTTCAGATAAAGGAAAAGACAACTGTTTAACATGTATTCGGAAGATATGAATAAAACATAAGCAGAACAAAAATATGGAATTAATTAAATGCTGATGGCCAGAACACTTATTAAGATTTACAGGAGCTTATTAATGCAGTCGTTGAAGTTAACAAAGAGTATGGACTGTCACTAAACATAAATATATAATTTTTTTAACTAGAAACTGCATATTCTACTTTAGACTCTAGTATTGGTGTTTATTTACCAATGATATTGATTAGCAGGATCAGCAGGATCCAGCAGATGATTCTGCTGGATCCAGCAGAAACTGCTCTTGGAAATTTTGGAAGTCAGGGACGGAACGACCGTGGCGACACTCTTTTAAACTTCCTACTAGAGAAAAACCTATTCCTAATGAACAGTTACTACTACAAGAAACCTCACCGCAGATGGACGTGGAAAAGCCCAGATGGGAACACGACAAACGAGATCGATTACTTTATCACTGATAAAAAATACATATTTACAGATGTGACAGTGCTAAATAAATTTGTGAAATCAAGCGACCATCGTATGGTGAGAGCCACCATTTGTGTTAAATACCAACTATGAACGACACAATATGATAAAAAAGAAGCAAATAAACAGATGGACACATCCAAACAACGAACAAAATTTTGAAGATCATATCGGTAAATTCCTTCAAGAAAAATCATCAACAAATGATATTAACATTCTAAATGACATAATAGTAGAAGCAATAACAGAAGCTCAAAAGAAATGCTGCCCAAAAAGCGTGAAGGAAGAAAAAATTAGTCTGGAAACACAGAAAAAAATGGAACAAAGAAGAATACTGAGAAGCGACGAAAACTCTAGTAACGACGATATAAATAGAATGAACAAGGAAGTATCAAGAGAAATCAGAAAAGACTTAAGAAAATACAAAGATGAGAAAATCATCAAAACCATTGAGGAAAATAAGAGTATGAAAATAATGAGACGCAAACTCACAAATGGAAATAAACAAATAGTCAAACTCAAGGATAGAAATGGCAACATCACATCAAACAGAGAACATTTGTTACAAATTGTGGAATCATTCTATGAGACATTATATAGCAACCAATCGACTCTAGATATAGTCGAATATCAACAGAGGAAGGTCCAAAATCAGGGTTCCGAAGATATTCCAGAAATCTCCTTGGACGAAATTTACAAGGCTCTAAAAAAGATGAAGAATAACAAAGCTCCGGGGGAGGACGGTGTCGTCACGGAAGCGATAAAGTTAGGAGGCTCAGTACTGATAGCCAAAATTCAAAAGCTCTTTAATCTATGCCTATGGAATCAAAATATCCCAACAAAGTGGAATAATTCAATAACTGTACTCTTACACAAGAAGGGAGATATAGCAGACCTGGAAAGATACAGACCAATCAGTCTCCTTAACCATCTTTATAAATTATACACCCGAATAATAACGAATAGATTAGAGACAAAGCTGGATTTTTACCAACCTCGGGAACAAGCTGGTTTCCGCCCTAATTATGGCACAAACGATCACCTGCAGTGCCTAAAAACCCTAATAGAAAAAACTAACGAATATAACCGTCCCTTGGCATTGATATTTGTAGACTTTAAAAAGGCGTTTGATACAGTGGAACTACCGTCCATCTTAAGAGCACTACAAGATTGCAGGATCGACCACAGATATTGTAATATAATTAAAAATATATATGAAAATGCCACAACAACCATAAGTCTATATTCTGCAACTAATAAAATAAAGATAAAAAGGGGAGTCAGGCAAGGTGATACCATGTCACCAAAGCTGTTCATTACCGTTCTTGAGTATGCATTTAAAAGACTAACATGGCAACAGAAAGGAATATCCATCGATGGAGAAAGATTAAACCATCTACGTTTTGCGGACGATATCGTGCTTCTGTCAGATAATCTGGGAGAGATCAAAGACATGCTCCAAGAACTGAATGACATACTACAAGAAACTGGGCTGGAGATAAATTTTGAGAAAACCAAAATGATGACCAATATGGTTCCCAGCGAAGAGATACAGATCAATAACAACAAGGTAGAATTAATCGATAAATACACATACTTGGGTCATGAAATTAGAATAACCAGAGACAACCAAACCTGCGAGCTAAATAGACGAATCACGTTGGGATGGGCGGCATATGGACGGATGAGAGACATTTTTAAAACAAATATCCCAATTCACCTGAAAAGGAAGGCATTTAACCAATGCATCTTACCAGTCTTGACCTACGGAGCAGAGACCTTAACTTTAACGAAAGCTACTGCCGAAAAACTGAGGGTAACACAAAGGCGAATGGAGAGATCAATGCTGGGCCTGACCTTGAAAGATCGCGTAAGAAATGAGGAGATACGCCGACGAACTGGCGTAGACGATATTATACTGCGAATCAATAAACAAAAGTGGAGGTGGGCTGGACATGTTGCTAGAATGGAAGACGGAAGATGGACGAAGAGATTATTGGAGTGGAGACCAAGAGCCGACAAGCGAAGTCGAGGCAGACCACCCACCCGATGGACCGACGACCTAAAGAGAATAGAAACAAACTGGATTGCAGCAGCTAGAGATAGAGAGAACTGGAGACGTTTGGAGGAGGCCTATATCCAACAATGGATGTGAAAATTCGGCTGGATGATGATGATGATGATGATATTGATTAATAAATTATACGACTTAATCGACAAGAAACACCATATTATTGGTGTGGTGTGGCAATATTGTAGTTATATATTTAGTTGACAATATAATAGTTACAAGATGAAATGGATCGTAAGGGGATAATAAGAAATTTTAATGAATATTAAGGGACTAGTAGAGTTGATAATTAATCTATTAGACTATTGTTTGGAGAAAATAGGAGAAATAGCGACTCATATGTCATTTAGCAATGATATGTGAGTAGCTAATACTTATTTTTAACCCACTTCTGATCCACTAAAAAAGTGAAGTACCTACCAATTTAACAAATACCCAAATTCTGTCAAGTACTGACCTGATAGTTCATTGGTATTATCATTGTGCTCGAAATGATTTACGAGCTTAACCACTGTCATGTACAAAAAATGCATTCTACTGTTTACGAAATCGTCATCGATCAATTCTATTAAAAACCGTTACGAGAACTATTCATTTAAAAGTGAATCAATGAACAACGAGCTTTATCGGTTTCCAGAGGCGTGTGATGATTTATAGCTTGTTTGGTTATTATATTAAAAACTGATCAAATATTTTAATAACTTTAATATATTATAATCAATAACCATTATATAAGAATTAAAAGAGTAATTGCTTGATACTCCGTATCTCAAACAAAAATAATATTTTTTTTTTGGTTTTTTTTTAGTGTCATCAATATAAAGTCTTTAATGCTCGTTAATCATTCAGAATTAGTAAGATTGCTCCAGGAACGTTCTATAGATGAGAATCACCTTAAAATCATAAATAACCTTTATATGAATCAAGTGGCATCTGTGAGAGTAGGACTGAAATCTACATCATCTTTCTCAATCGAAAAAGATGTACGACAGGGTTGTGTTCTGTCACCCCTCCTTTTTAATCTTTACTCGGACACGATTTTCGATAGAGCCTTAAGTGACACTAAAGATGGAATCAAAATCAACGGACAGACTATTAGTAATCTTCGCTATGCTGATGATACAGTCATAATAGCTGATAGCCAAGAAGCTCTACAACAATTAATAGATACAATAAACATTGAAGGAGAACGACTGGGCTTGAAGATTAATATAGACAAGACGAAGGTGATGGTGGTTAGTAGAATACGAAATATGCAATTAAATATAAGAGTAAACAATAAGAACATCCAAAAGGTACCCAAGTTCAGATATCTCGGTAGTTGGATAACTGAAGATCTAGATCCAGATATAGAGATACGTATTAGAGAGCTTATTATGGAAGGGAAGATAGAAGGAAAACGGGGCATCGGAAAAAAGAAATACTCATTTCTTTCTTAACTCATAATCCTCATCAGGATTGGACAAACGTCGATGCCCATACACTTTTTAGAGCCACACAAAATCGAGAGGAGCATGCCAGAATTTTCGCCAACATCCACTAGTTGGATAGAGCACCATAAGAAGAATGTTCGTTTGATTATTCGGGAGTGATCTGGTTTCTTGGCAATGTGTCACTATTTGTTTATGGAAAGTTTTTTGTGCCTCAACAATTTTCTAACAAAAACTTCAGATTTATTATTTAGATACTTAGATATTTAGTTTTATTAATGCAAAAGTGACAGCGTCTCAAATTAGTACGATTATTTCAAATTGTAAAGAAAAAGTGCTTCAAATTTTAGAGATAGTTTGTAGTTGCCAAAAATTTTATTAAAACAAGGTTATTGACCACGTGGGGTCAAATTTGACCCAGGACTTGAAATTCCGTGCGCCACTTATGGACAGTTTGGCAAACGACCTTGTTATTCCATGTATTCTCCCAATTAACTACATAGTTTAGCATGCCGCTTAAGTAGCAATTGATCAGTGATATAGTGCACACGTGCCGCTGAGATCCGGTCGGATTTGACCCCATTATAGTGGTTACGTTATTAGTATTTAAGATAATACATTAAAATGGCTTTAAGAATTAGCAGAAGTGCGGTGACAAGTAATAATGTTCTCGAGTTTCTCGAATCCCTGGAGGAGTCAACCGAGAATATTAACACTTTTTTTTTGAACCTATTCTCTATCCTTCCATTGTTGGATATAGGTCTCCCCAGTTCTCTCCATCTTTCCCTATCTTGAGCTGTTCTCTGCCATGTGGGACCTCCTTGTTTCCTGATGTCATCTTTCCACCTCATCTGTGGTCTGCCTTTGATCTCTTTTGCATTGTATGGACGCCACTTTCCGATGGCATTGTTCCATCGTATGTCTTGGAGACGTTCATTGTGTCCAGCCCATTTCCATTTCAGTTTTGCTGCTTGTTCTATCGCGTCTACTGTCTTTGTTCTGGTTCCGATCCACTGGTTACGTTTTCTATCTCTAAGTGATACACCCAACATTTATCTCTCCATTAACACTTATAGTGACTCTAATAACACTCGGATCACGACACAGATTCAGAAATTGACGTAAGCGACTCACCAAGCGACGAACGTGAAACATCATCTTATAATGAAACAAATTGTTACTATGGACGCAACAGATATAAGTGTGCTAAAAATGCTCCGACACCATCAAAACTCGCATACAGAACATTATTACACACTTTCCTGGTCTTTATGGACCTGCCTTAAAAACAAAACCATCCAGTCCACTTAAATCATGATCAATTCTTATAACTCCTGACATGTTGGACTCTATTCTAGAGTACACAAATAAAAAATTACAGAGCTTATTGTGAATTATGGTCTTCTGTCATCCAATCTCCTTTCTTGCATCTGGTTGTTGTGAGTTCTCTGCGACTTTTTGTTTTTGTTCTATGTTCCTTAGGTTACCAGGCTCATACGTGTTTCTAACATTCCATATCGCTATTTTAAAAGTTAAATTTGTGTTGGAATGTCACTAGTTCACCTCAATAGAGCTACTTGATGAACTAAAAGAACTTAGTACAAATGAGCTTAGAACAAATGAGTTACCTATGTAGGCACAATGCGTAAATATAAGAGGGAAATTCCTCCACAATACCAACCAAATAAAAATTACAAAGTTGATAAGTGTTTATTTGGTTTTACACGAGACAATACAATCGTATTATATGTGTCTGGAAAAAACAAATAAAAGTGTAATTATGTTATCAAACCGCAGACAAAAACTGAAGATGGAGCCTATCTCAACTTTATGGACCTGATTATATTTAGTGTCATCCATGTTTTACGATTTAGGTCAAAACCTGAGATCAGCTGGTCTGGATGAAGTACTAAGTACTGTATGAATAGGGGAGAGTGTTGTACCTCGGACCGGGTTGTACCTAGGGTCAGTTGACTTTCTTTCTTACCCACTGCAGATTTCTCTTCGATTTGGTTGAATAAGTGGTTTAATAATATCAGCGGTAGATGGCATCTAAATACACTTATCAAAAAATTGCAGCGTGGTGACTTGCAGAGCGTTTTGTGTTTTGTTTGATCGTAAGTAAATTATTTACCTATTTGTTATCTGTTAAAATCCGCTTCAAATGTAAATATATATATATATATATATATATATATATATATATATATATATATATATATTATTATTACTGTAATGGACAATATATATATTTACGCTTGATAATCATGAATGTATTTTTTGTCTAAACGCATAACCTAATATTAGAAAACAAAAAACAGCTGAAATTGTTACGTTGTGTACCTTGGTCACCGGTAGGTCGTGTACCTTGGACCGGACCAAGGTACAATCTTATTGCGAATTAACATTATTTTGACTTTTATTTAAATTAATTGGTGTGTCTGTTACCAAAAAAACCTTTTATTATTGTTTCAGATAGTCATTTTAAAATGCCGAGAAGTAAAGTGGGTATCAAAAGACCACATTTAAATGCCCAGGATTTAACTGCAGCCGCAAATAAATGCATAAGTGGTGAATTATCAATTAGGGAAGCAGCAAAGTGCTATAACATATCAAAAACCACGCTGATCAGGCACGTAAAATCCTTCAGGCAGTCGGGGGCTTCAGAATTTTCTTATTTTGCTGCCAATAATGTAAAACAAGTTTTTAATAAAGAAGAGGAAGCTGAGTTAAAAATATATCTTCTCACTGCTGCACGCCTCCACTAAGGTTTGACGAAAAAGGAAGTTCGTACTTTAGCATACCAGTATACAACTGCAAATAACAAGTCTCATCCGCCTTCTTGGGACCAAAAAAAGATAGCTGGCAAGGAATGGCTGAGGCAGTTTCTTAGAAGATTTATCACTTCGTAAACCAGAACCTACAAGTTTGGCCAGATCAACATCCTTCAATAAAACAAATATATCTTCCTTTTTTAAGAACTACAAAGAAGCTTTGTCTCGTGGAGATTTTTCCCCAGAAAAAATTTGGAATTGTGACGAGACAGGGTTAACGACTGTCTATGTACCACCAAAAATTGTAGGACCTAAGGGAATAAAACAATTAGGTCAAATGACAAGTGGAGAGCGAGGTCAAAATGTAACCTTGATAGCCTCAATAAATGCAATCGGAAATCATATTCCGCCAATGATGATATTTCCGAGGGTTAATTTTAAGCCTCACATGCTAAAAGGTTGTCCAGTTGGAACCATAGGAGGTGCAAATCCGTCCGGCTGGTCAAACGAAATATTGTTTTTGGAATACCTACAACACTTTAAAAATCATGTGAAACCAACAGTTGAAAATCCAGTTATATTACTTTTGGATAATCACGATAGCCACGTGAATGTAAGTGTCATTAATTTCTGTAAGAAGAATGGAATTCTACCGATAACGTTTCATCCCCACACCAGCCACAAAATGCAACCGCTCGATCGAACAGTTTTTGGACCGATAAAAACTTACTATAATACCGCCTGTAGTGAGTGGATGATTATGCACCCTGGACAACCTATTACGATTTACGATATAGCCGAACTTTCAGGTAAGGCATTTCCAAAAGCATTTACTACATCTAATATCCAGAAGGGATTTGAGGTGAACGGTCTCTATCCCGCCAATGAAAACATTTTTGAAGATAATGAGTTTCTGTCTTCGTATGTAACTGATCGTCCTTTAAACCAGCTAACTGACAGTCGCGAGCAAGTCAATGTTGAACAGGACGGGGAAAAAACTAAAACTACAGTTAATGAAATGGAAGTCTCTACTCCTTCTACCTCAAATATTCGTCAAGCAGGAACTTCGGGAAGTTCTATTACACCTGAAATGTTGCGACCCTATCCAAAGGCACCTGTTCGCAAAAAGAAGTTGGGAAGAGCAAGAGGACAGTCACGAATACTTACCGACACTCCAGAGAAAGATGAAATAGCTACGCTTAAAAAGGGAAAGACGGTATCATTTGAGAAAGTACAGGCAGTTACAAAGCAAATAGCCACAGAAGATATACAAAATGTGCCAAAGAGAGCTGGTAAGTATGATAGTTAATCAAGTTCAAGTGATGTGAAGTGGAAAGTGTTCAAGTGAAAAAAGGAGACTTTTGTTTTAGTGAAAGTGGCAGGGAAGAAATCTTTTGTTGATTATGTTGCCGAGATACTGAACAGTGGAATTAATAATGAACTTAGATATTTACGTAGAATTCTAGATTCCAATAAGTTTATAAACGACTCAACCGAGACTTATGATTTTTTACGCAATGATATTGTACGTAAACTTCCACAACCGCACAAAATAAGCGGAACTGTACGTCACGATGCGCACCTGAAATTTAATGTTAAATTTAGCGGATATAATGTCAAATAAGTTTTTATTTACTAAATTAATCATTAGTTAATCATAATGTTCTGATTATTTTGAGATATTCAATAAAACATTTCAAGATTTGTTCTATTTTTTTTTATAACTGACCCAAGGTACAATATAATGCTGGTCTAAGGTACAATATATGCTGGTCCAAGGTACATTACCAGTTTGTACCTTGGGTCAACATGCAAGGGCCTGCTAAAATATATTTTTTAACTAACTACTAAGCTTAAAATGTGTCAATAAAAAGAAAGCATGTAGCCTAATAGACAAAGTAACTAATGCATTGGATAAACTTTGCAAATATATAATTTTAGGATTTAGAAAAAAATAAAAACTAAAAATTGACCTAAGGTACAACACTCTCCCCTACGTGGTTCTATACTCTCTTCCCATATATTTTTCCAATAGTCTTGCATCTCAAAATTGTCATAACGTCCGTTATTCTATGAGTGAATGTGAATTATTAATATAGAAATTGATAAATTATCTATAATAACAACTTGGCAACAGTGTTGTAGTCAAAACTCAATTATCATTTCTTATAATTTAGTGCCTATAATGTTGGCAATATATTATAGTCCATTCGAATATTATTAAAGCCAAAACTCCAATAACTACAGAAAATCTTATAAATTTGGAGTCAACATTGAAAGCTATGTGAGGAAAAATATGAAGCAGAAAATATTTACCTCTGGTTCCTAGAAAATTAAGAAAAAACAATTTTGGCTTACTTACTACACACCTAACAACTCTTTTTGTTTACTTGTAAACCATGATAGCTAACTATTCTGTATTAAATATAAATAACGTCACGCCAAGTTGCGTTATCTAAGTAATTAAAGAGATTTGGATATAATTAAATCTTAAATCGCTATATAGATTAAAAATAAGTAGAGGAAATATACAGTCTTTGCGAATGACATGCAAAATTTTCATTTCAGTGCTATGCTACTAATAACTTCTAGCTAACTCAAAACAGATAATCTATCAAACCTCTTTAAACAAACAAAAATCATAGCCATCCTGAAACCTGGAAAACCAACAGACAACCCAGCGAGTTACCGCCCCATCGCTTTACTCAGTTCAGCTTACAAGCTCCTCGAAAGACTGGTCCTAAACAGAATCGGCTCAAAGCTACTTTAAAAAATACGAATTGAACAAGCAGGATTCAGGCCTCAACGAAGCACCACTGACCAAGTGCTCTCTATAACTACCTACATAGAGGCAGGTTACCAAAGAATACTGAAGACGTCTGTGGCATTCATCGATTTATCGGCTGCCTATGACACGGTTTGGAAAGATGGCCTCATCTATAAGCTCCTTAAAATAATCCCCTGCAAAGCAACCGCTCGACTCATAAATACTATGCTGAGCAGTAGAAACATCCGTGTAACCATGGGAACTACAGCGAGCAAACAGAGAACGCTTAATAATGGCCTCCCCCAGGGCTCCGTACTTGCACCGCTGCTATTTAGTATGTATATATAGCTGATATGCCGCCTACCAGATCAAAAAAATTTGGATATGCAGACGACTGGGCACTTGCAACTCAAAGCTCCTTAATACAAAACTCCGAGGCTATCCTAACGGAAGATCTGGAAACGCCTGGTTAAGAACTTTTAACAATGGAGACTTAAACCTAACCCCAAAAAAACCGAGGTCAGCTGTTTTCACCTGAACAACAAAATGGCCCACACAACATTGATAACCAACTGCTCACGCACAACTATAATCCTAAACCTCGGCGTCACCCTGGACAGAACACTGTCTTTTAAGAAACATCTTGAGAACACCGCAGCAAAGCTGAGAACCCGTAACAACATCATACAGAAGCTTTGCGGGACTACATGGGGCTCATCAGCAGGTACACTTCGGTGTTCAGCCCTTGGACTCGTATACTCCGCAGATGAATACTGCTCTCCTGTTTGGCTGAATAGCGTTCACACAAAAATTATAGATACCCAGCTCAATGTCGCCATGCGTCTCATATCTGGAACGATCAAGTCTACACCTGTGGAGTGGCTTCCACTACTGAGCCATATACCCCCACCTAATCTTCGTCGTCAGCATGCTCTGCTTAGAGAATTCCAAAAGCTGCTTAACAACCCGCAATTACCTATACACACATATGTCGCTGACGCTAATTCACATCGATTGCGCTCCAGAAAACCTCCGACTAGAGATGCAATAAACTTGAGTTCCAACAATTTCCAAATGAACTCCCAGTGGAAGAACATGCAGAGCGACAGACCGAACCTAATAATGAGAAACACACGATGCATCACAGAAACTCCACCAGGTTTTGACCTCCCCCGAAAATCATGGAGTCTGCGCAGATTCCCTTTATAAATGGAGGATGAGAACCTCTGCTGAGTGCGACTGCGGCGCCGAGAAACAGACCATCCAGCATATGACATATGATTGCCGAATGCCCTCGGAGGAAGTATTATGGAGATCCTCTAGACTTAGCCTCTGCAACACCAGCGTCGATTGAATATATTAATACGTTAGATGTTAGATTGTAACATATATGTGATAATGTTGTGTATCAAATTGCCATACGCTAAATAAAAAATAAATAACTTATAGCAGTATTACTATTAGGTTACCAATTAAATATGGAATATACCTGAATAACCCAATACAGTCCCATCTATTCCATTATCATACTAAACCAAACAATAATTTACTCAAGCCAGATGCAAGGTTATTACCTCTACCTATATATCTTAACAATTTACGTACACCAATGGACTTGTGCTAGTTAAATATTTCTGCATAATGTAATGATCATTTTCTTCGATTTAGTACAAATTTGATTTATTCAGAATATGCCATTCATGTTAGTAATGTATGTGGAATGTTTTAACAAGAAATGATCAATTTATTATTGATCGTGCCAATTAAAACATGGTAGGAGTGAAAGAATAAGAACTGAAGTATATATAGATATATATATATATATATATATATTATATTATATATATATTATATATATATATATAATTCAATGAGTAATTTCCAAAAAAATAAATATTTTGGTCACGAGGATATCGCTCAAAGGAGAAATAAATAAAAGGAAATCACATTTTCATTCCTATAGTTGAGGACGTTTCGCTTATTGTATTTACAAGCTTCATCAGTTCAATGAATGGTGAGTTAAGAATGTTAAGGTGTAAAACAAACACACCATTCTCTAAGTATCCGTGGTCAAAATACTAAAGTTGAAATAATAGCTTAAATGACCATATGTAGTACAATTCATGTATAACTATAAGAAAAAGTTTAATTTAAAGGTGAAAGAAATGAATAAAAACTACTACGAAGCACTAGAAAAACTATATTGGTATATATTCTGATGATGTCATTAAAGTTAAGTACTTTTGCTTCCCTAATTCCCACGAATAAGCTACTAAATCTATCTGATAATATCTCTTTAAACTCTCATAATAAAGATATATTGTTATTTTTATAGTTTTAGTCCATATGCAGCACGATCTGGCAAGACCAACGACCTATAAATCCCTGCAGCATTTTTCAAACGATCAATTTTTTAAGACAAAAGCGGCCGCCTAGCCACACCCTTCGCTAAAACGTCGTAATTATGCAACTCTTCCACGGTTTAATAGAAGAACAAGCTCTAAAACAAGTTGCAAAAGTTCAATAATGAAAGATGACATAATAAACGAACGCATTAGTTCAAAGAGACAGTTCTGATTTAATCTAAGAACATAATCTCGCGATATACGGCGAATGTGGTGTTCCTGCCAACATCGAAACACCTGCTAGCAGTGATACCTATATGTTATTCATATCTGGCAATTAAGAAATTTTAGATGTTTCGTTAGATCTTCAAGGCGTGTACTAAAATTAAATATTAATTATCGGATGAATTTGGTAAATGTTTGAGAAATTAGTGTAAACGACACATTTAATTAATATTTAGTCATAAATTTATATACACAATGTAAAAAAAAT
The DNA here is from genome assembly GCA_918026665.1 of Diabrotica balteata. Taxonomy (NCBI): domain Eukaryota; kingdom Metazoa; phylum Arthropoda; class Insecta; order Coleoptera; family Chrysomelidae; genus Diabrotica; species Diabrotica balteata. The sequence goes on along the minus strand of OU898276.1, from coordinate 197,304,916 downwards.
TAATTTAAAAGAGGAAAGAAAAAGATTAAATGTGAATTTTTTCCATATTTTCTAGCGTAACTTTTGAATGGGTCCTCCCAAAAAAGTAGAAAAGTCACTGTGGAATGCATTTTATGTTTATTTAATTGAAATTGATAGTATACAGGGTGGTCCTTAAGTAATTGTACAAATATATTAATATAATTATTTAATTCATAAAAATCCCAAAAGAATACCTATTATTATACTTGTAATACTTATAAGTACTGCAGCAGTTTCTTTAAAACAAATGATGCTATTTAATATGAGACAATCTTTTATGGAATGTATTGACAATTGAATTAAAGGAAATGGTGGACATATCGAACAGTTACTTTGATAAAAAGTTTAATGTTATTTAGTTTAACTATTTCTTAATTTGGTTTGTAAATAAAATGTTTCGATTATGACTTTAATTTAATATAAAACGTAAAATGTTTGATGTAAAATTCAATTATTCTGTTATTTTGGCAATTCCTATTAATATTTATCTACTGATATATTTATTTTATTTAATATTTCGTTAAATATTAACTTTTTTAACGGCATTTTATAATAAAATTCAGAAGTATTGATGTTTTTATCTATTTTACTTTCGTTGCCTGGAGTAATTGCGTTAAATCAGAATTATGCAGTTGATTTTTAAAATGCGATTATCTCGAAAACTGCTGAGTTTTGAAGTTATTAAGAGGTATACCTTTTTTTTTGTTACAATAATGTGTCTTCAATATTTTTTATCAAAAATACCGGAACTTGAAGAGCAAAAAAGTTAATTGCAAATGTATACCACATATGTGGCGCCCTCTATTAGCTACATCAAAGTATGCATCAAAATTATAATTTCTGATATTCAATGGTACCTTTTTTTTTGGAGGTGAGAATCTTCAAAAGACCGTCAGGGAAGGTGTCCCTGGTGTGTCGGATTCAGTCCGTCACGCTGTGCCGCGTGCCGAGACCGCCTACCGACTAAACTCACCTCCTCTTCCTCCAGAGCATGTCTGACCCGTCGACCTTACTCATAGCTCACCCTAACACCCCCCAGCGTGAATTCCATGGATTGGTCAGCTTCACGGACGCCTTCCCCGCACAGCGAAGTGACCGAGGACGGGAAAGAGGAGAACTCCAGTCATTCCTTACTTTCATCTAGACACACCTACTCATCCATCTATTCATTCTAACATTTAGATGGGGCAGTCTGTGTAGGTCGGATGTAAAAGGTCCTTCCCTGCTGACTGTCCTCAGACGAAACATGACAGAGTTTAGAGTAATAGAGAAAGAAATTAAAAAAGAAATAGAAAGAGAGAAAGAGGAGGAAGGATGAAATGAAAGATAGAAAAGAAGCCAAAGAAAGAAGAAAGAAAAGATAGAGAACATTAACAGGAAAAGGAAATTGAAAGTAAAATTGGTCGCAAACAATAACTTATAAATAAAATCAGATCAAGAATAAAACAACGATAAAGTAAATAAATATATAAAACTATGATAAAAATAAATAAGTAAAACCGTGTAAAAATAAAATAGGATAAATTAAAATTAGACAGTCAGTGTGGTTTGGGTGTATAGGGTCCCCCACTGACTGCCTTTTACGACACAAGACACGTTAAAAGATAAATATACGGTTATCCTGTCTGCAGTCGCCTCTCTTTTTCTTCTTTATGCTTTATTGTCTGTGTGACAAAAGCAATGATCAGGTCGAAGTCATGCTTGCTGTCGATAGCTTTATCAATTAGCTCGCGAGGCTCGCCTAGGGAGGATCCCAGGCCCAGCTGCAGCTCGGTGCGCCCCACGTGATATGCGGGGCATAAGAACACAACTACATCAAATTATAATTTCTGATATTCAATAGTACCTAGTTTTAAATTTTTATACATAAATGTTGACAAACGTGAAAGTTACAGAAAAAAATAAATTTTAAATTTCCACTTTAACACCCTATATCTTTTTTCATATCAACATATTATTAAAGCAATTTGGCTTAAATCGTAATATTTTAAAGTGTAGAATCTACGGTTTCTTTTTGTACAATTACTTAAGGACCACCCTGTATATGTTTTCAAATTGAGGATTTTCTCAAAAAAAAAAAAAATAAATAAAATAGTGTATTCAAAGTCACCCGTTGATGTGGGGTCACTTTGATACCCCATTTTGAAATAGCTTAGCCGATGCATAAAAGATGTAGTAATATCAACGTCAACCCATTTTTTATTCGATCAAGCCAATTTTTAGATATTTCAATTTTAATTTGGGGGTGACTTTGATAGCTGCTACAGACACAATCATTAGTATATAATAAATGATTCTAGTGTATAAGACTACTTCTAGAAGTATTTAATACTTTATTGAGGCAAGAAACATTTTATCAAATTAGTAAAACAATATAAAATTACAAAAAGTAAAAAAAAGTCAAAAGAATATATTATGAAAGGAAAACAAAATAAGTTATTTTTCTTTAACATCAACTATGCCAGGAAATATGCATTTCGTTGCTGTTTCATTTGTTTCAACCGATGAGGTCTTCAAAATTGCTAAGATATCAGCAAAAGGAGCATTAAAAAGTCGGTCTCCACAACTTTCTTTCACAATTCTCAAAAACAATCTTTGTTGTTTGGCCTCCCTCAAGGCTCGGTTTTGGATCCGGTATTATTTCTTATCTATATTAATGATCTAGTGTACTCTCAAAATGAAACAGTCAACACTGTTTTATTTGCTGATGACACTACTTTCTATGCAAGCTATCATCCTACTCAATTCGACACCCTTGATTACCAAACATCTGAAAAAAACTTATTCAATTGGTTTTTAACTAACCGTCTCTCTTTGAACAACTCTAAATCACAAAGTGTTAATTTTACTCTAAGAAATATCACTTGTGTCGAAAACGTTGCTCTACCACAATGTGTAACCGGAGCGAAGTTTCTGGGGGTATATTTGGATGCAGGATTAACCTGGGAACAACATATAGTTAATCTATCAAAAAAGTTTTCCCGACAACTTTTTCTCTTCAGGAACCTTGTACGAGTGACTTTCAGGGAAAACTATTTTAACAGCTTATCATAGTAATTTTCATTCTCATCTGACATATACTATTCTCTCCTGGGGTCACTCTTGTCATATCGATAAAGTGTTTGCACAACAAAGAAAGTGTGTTCGTATTATCTCTGGGCTCTCTTATAGAGCAGACTGTAGAAACTCCTTTAGAGTTTTAAAAATTTTAACTTTACCTTGTGTATACATTATGCAGTGTCTGTTGCACATTAAACAAAATCTTAGCCAATACAATGCGCATGTAGATTTTCACAATTATCCCACCAGATTTAACAATAATCTTATACCAGAATTTAGCCGTCTTGAGATATCCAGAAATGGTTCAAGGTATTTAGCCATAAAATTCTACAACTTAGTGCAGGCTAGAATTAAAGCTCTTAATTTTCATCAGTTTAAAGCAAAAATTAAGAGTTACCTTATAGTGGATGCTTTTTTTACATATGAGGAGTATTTTACTTCCAATTTTAATTTGTTGTAATTGTTAACAGTATAATTTAAAACAATGTATATATGTTTTGTGTTTATATTTATGTGTGAATATTAACTATATTAACATTTACTTTATTTTATTTGACTTGTAAAAAATACTTTTGTATTAATTTATTACCATAAACCATCTATCTATACATCTATCTATCTAACTTTAAAATGTTTATGGGTTTCATCCAGTAATTTAAGTCCAATGAGTTCGTATTCGTCAAAAGGTAATTTCTCTTGTATCCTTCCGGCATATACGTTATTTATACATTTTCCTTTACCTGACATAAATTTTACAAGCACATAAGTTCCAACATTCAATTCAGCAAGAGATGGTTTTGTATTTATCTCATCTTCATATGATTGGTTCTCCACAGAATCTTCATTTTCAATTTAATTTTCGCTTTCACTGGTATAACTGTTTAATTCGCTATCGGAGGAGCTGTCATCCGCTGTTACTTGTCGACTTACACTTTTACCGGGTTGGATATTAAGTTTTTTTTTACTTCGAGGTTTAGTAACTTCTATCTCGGACTTCTTATTCATCAAAAATAGTCTGTAAGGCTGTCGTTAATCAAAGGTTCTACATGATCAAAATCATGGTTGATTGGTGCAATTTTACTCAAGATTTTATTTTAATCGAAAGGAACCATGCCACAAGCCTCGAACCCATTCTTCAAAAATTTCTTAATTGCACTTTTTTCACAGTCTCCACGTTTGTGCTCAGTTTTTGTGCGACACCCAAAGATTACACCAGTAATCTTTGGGTGTCGCAATTTAAATTCCGTCCAAATATTTCGCCAAAAAACTTTCATGGATTTAAAAAAGAATACATCCAAAGGCTGGCATATGTGTGTTGAATTAATGGGAAAGCACGCAAATTGTGCAATTCACATAGTTGTAATACATGATCTAAAATGTGAGACGCCAACTTGTCACCGATCATATCTTTTTTATCTTCCAGCCAAATTGCGTGTGGTAATAATATGGTCTCAAACCAGTCTGTATCCACCCATTTTTTGTTCGGTTATATCTAGCTCCTTTTGCGCAACATCCACTACTACAACAAGGAGAGCCCTGTGGACCCCTTAATGTCCACGCATCCCACATATGTTCGCTGCGATATATTCTATAAGGATGGAGTAGTGAGCCATGAGCAGCACCGCACATCATTATTGATGTGGCAGCTTTACTATGATTAGTGATTTGCTCTGGGCATTTGGTCCCTCTTCTATATATCAATCTTCTTTTCCTCGGATCATCGCTAACGTTGGTTTCATCGTAATTGAAAACGTGCGATGGAGGTCAATTTGAGATAGTTGTTTTTAAATTATTGAAATTTACCCCGTTTTTAAATTTAGAAATAATTCTTCCAGTTCTTTCTAAATAACTATTAGTAAAAAGTTGTACATCTCACGTCGATAATGGAAATTCCCAATCGGCATATTTGACAATGCAAGACACGATTGATTTTTCCTCCAGCGCCGACAACGCAGTTTGGCCTCCTGGTTTCTTCCCATGCTTTCCTTTGTATTTATTATATAAAGTACCATATGGAATTTTGAATCTTTCAGAAGCGGCTTTAACAGACAAGAGTCCGTTTACTATTTAAAGCAGAGCATGTTCAAGAGTTTCGTCAGAGAAGTTCTTGTAGCTTCTTGATCTCAACTTTTGTTTATAAACTCGCGGCATTTTGACTTTTCATATAGATAATGATGAAAACCTGAAATTAATTAACGGTTTGAAGTTTTATTAAAAAAACTATAAAAAGAAATAAAATATTAAAGTCACCCCGAAAAATGTATCAAAGTGACCCTGAAAAAGAAATCATGTAATTTTATGAAGTAGTCACGGAAATAACTTACTGAATATTTTAAAATATTCAGTTAAACAAAAATTAAGGTAAAATACTCAAAATTACCTGACATTGTCAATCAACATGTGCACTAAAATTCAGTTCAGACAACGACCACCATAACGGATAAAACATTTGGGTTGCATATTTTCTTGAAACAAAATATTCCTGTTCTATTAAAATAATCTCATAGAATCAAAGTCACCCCATTCTACGGCATGAGAATTTTTGTATAGAATATAATTATAAAACACTAATGAATTAACCATTCATTGCGTTTACTAATTTTCAAAATAAGGCTCTATACTGAGAAGGATTCCACGCAAGAGATACTGAGTGGAAACCTCTTTCGACGTTTTTTGCCCTGAACAGTATGCTGGAGGCTCCATATCCATAATATGGAAAAATAATCCAACTTTCGTATTTTTACGGGTTTTCCTACTTTAGGTTATTTTTTTTAACCGTTGTAATACCTCTTCACTTGTTTCTGGCTAGTTTTTTAACTGCATCAAACTGCAGAAACAAATCACCCGGAACAGATAATCTCCCAGTTGAACTATATAAAGAAGGTGGCCATGATACCCTAAGGCATTACAGCAGCTTATAAAAAAAATATGGACATAGAAATCTTTCACCAATGCTCGGAATATTGAAATACTTTGCACCATACACAAAAAAGAAGATATCTTTGAATGCTCTTAACACAAAGGAATTACGCTTGTAAATGCAGCCTATAAAATATTTTTCACAGTAGTATGTTACCGTATGGCGCAATATGCAGAACGTATAGTAGGAAAATACCAAGCTGGTTTCAAAGGTGATAAATCGACAATTTATCAGATTACAACCCTGAAGATAAATATTCAAAGCAATGAAAGAACTAGGAATACCAAATCAGTTGGTAAATTTAACAAAAAAATTCTTGAAAAACTTGAATGTAGAGTATGAATTAAGGATTAACTGTCTGAACCGTTTAAAAGAAATAACGGGCTGCGTCAGGGACAAACTCTTTCCTATATACTATATACTCTTATAACAAATTTGTATACCTGGAGCGCTCCTTACCACTGAAAATAATACTACCGCAAAGATAAACAGCAGAATTTTCACGGCTAACAGATGCTATTTTGGGCCTAATCTCCTCCTTAAATCCACAATTATATCAAAAAATACAAAAATAAAACTCTACAAAACAATAATACGCCCAGTCCTAACATATGGTTCAGAGACATCGAATCTTTTTTTTAATTGCCATATTGCCAGATTCCAATAAGTATTCCATCCAGTATTCATTGAACTCTGACAGGCAACGGTGGGGGAAATTTTTTTTGGACATCTACGTCACGGGCTACAAGAGTGGGATACTAAGCTAGAAGACCCCAGCGTAGTGCCGGATTAACCGTGTTCCTGCTAAAACCTTAACTACCGTTCCAGAGAGGTGGTCTTGCCACAATGTCTCAATAAACAAATTAAATAAAAAACTAAAAATTTATAAATAACGATACCTATTACCGTAAATCAAAAAATGCTTCAGACGTTAGGCCATAAATTAATAAATAATATTAACCATCAATTTCAGATCTCTGGCTTAATTTCCTTCTCTGTCCTGCTGCTCCTTTTTCTTCATCACACCAGAAATCAGACAGTGTACTTCTCTCCATTCTTTCTCTCCTCTCAGCATTATGTTTACAATGTTTCTTTCATCCAGTGCGAAACCCATTCGCCTCTCGAAATCTCCCCTCTCATTTGCCCACCTCTGGCAGTTAATAATGTGGCTGGTGTGTGCTTCAGGAAGTAGTCTAGGTTCCTAAACTTACATTCCCACCACGGTCTCAGATCGGGAATAAGCTCCTTCGTCCACCTTGCCTTTCCACTATCATTCGCTCATTCCCTCTACCTCTCTACTATTGTTCTTTCGCTCTCAACCTCATCTATATTTACATCTATCCACCTCGCATACACCCTCGCTCGCTCTTTGCACAACAAAACGATCGGTATCACTGCTCCAATGATATATAGAGCCTCATTTGAAACTGTCCTATATGCGCTTGATATTCTTAGGAGCATTCGCCTTTACGAAGTCCCCATCAGCTTAGCGTATTTGGCAGTGTTTAGTATGCTACACAACTCGGGGGCAGCGTAGGTTACCACCGACTGGAAAACTCCGTTTTTTTTGGCTATCTGGGCCTCCAATGTTTGGCATCAGCCGTTTCAACGCCTCCAGATTTCGGTTCGTCTTCTTTACTGTCTTTTAGATATGTATTCTGAACCTTGGTCCTTCCGACAACCAGAGTTTCAGATACTCCAGGATGAGAGCCACCCATATCTTTAGGTTACTTCTGTGACCGCATCTCTGGTGGACCTTTTGGCCCTAAAACCATATTGGCGGTCGCTCAGCACATGCTTTTCTTCTAGCTCTCGCTCAAGGCGGCCTTTTACAAGCTGTTTGTACAATTTAGCTATCGAACTAAGAAGGCAAATTGGCCGAAATTGCACCTCTTCTTCACCTCTACCTTTTGGGATAAGGACAACCTTAGCTTCTTTTAACATTGTTAGAAACTACTGTTGTTCAAGCAACAAAAAAATAGGCTAGTACCAACGCCCTCTCTTATCGAACTCCAAAACTAATTGAGCAGACTATACTTTAAATAGTACATTTACTTTTAACTCTGGTAATTTGAGAGAATTCAGGAATTCCCAGTACCGACAGCTATCTAGAGCTATTCAGACTGCTTGTAGATGAGACAAAAACAAGCATATAGAGAAAATCTGCAGAGAAATTCAACTACACGCCAACACAAATAACACCAAAGAACTCTTTGATAAAGTCAGACAACTCACACGTAAATTCAAGCAGAAATCTTGGTCTATCAAAGATGATGAATGTAATGTACAGACGGATTTGGACAAGGTTATTGATGTTTGGAGGACGTATTGTAAGTCTTTATATGCCAATACGGACCAGATGCCAGCGGACGCCCCGTTTGTACCTACTGCCAGACCTCCACTTTCCATTCTCCTTTAACAGAGACACACCACACTAGTTTTGAGTTTGAACCTGACATACTTTTTTCCGAGGTGGAATTCGCTTTAAAAAGACTTAAGTTAAACAAAGCAGCAGGATATGATCTCATTACTGCAGACGTCTTGAAGCATCTTCCGGAATGTGGAGTGAAAATATTACATCGATTGTGCAATGAAATATGGCACACAGGCGTCTGGCCTGAGGATTGGAGAAAGACCATAATCATACCTCTTCATAAGAAAGGTTCAACAAATAATTGTAACAACTACAGGCTATTAGCTCTAATATCACACGCCAGTAAGGTGATCCTCTACATACTGCAACGGCGTCTAGAAAACTTCATAAGTTGGCAAATAGCACCTGAGCAGGCTGGATTTGTAAAGGGCAGAGGTACTAGAGAACAAATCCTTAATGTACGAAACATCATAGAAAAAGCCAGAGAATACCAGATCCCGATATTTATATGTTTCGTCGATTATACAAAGGCCTTTGATAATGTTAGATGGGACAAACTATGGAACATATTGACGACAATGGGTGTACCTAAACACTAGACTCACCTAATTAGCAAACTATACCAAGATAACCTGGCATATATTCGAATGGACGGATATCTGTCTGACAAATGCACTTTGGAGAAGGGAGTACGCCAAGGATGCGTTTTATCTCCCTTATTATTTAACATCTATTCGGAGTTCATAATGCGCAGAGTTTTGGATGGTTGGGAGGGAGGAGTAAACCTAGGTGGTGTTAAGATATCTAACTTGCGTTTCGCAGACGACACTACACTTCTAGCCTCTACTCCAGAAGAAATTATTAAATTATTAAAAAAACTCGAGGTAGAAAGTGCTAAATTTGGACTCATGGTTAACTACAACAAAACCAAAATCATGGTTATTGATCGCCAACAACAGTTTCCTGAAACCCAAACTATTGCGGGATGCGAGGTAGTCTCATCTATGATATATCTTGGAGCTCTAGTTAACAACACAGGCAGTTGTGAATCCGAAATTAGAAGACGCATTCAACTAGCAAGAGCAGCAATGAGTGAATTAAACGGGGTCTGGCGTGATCGTCACATTACTATGACAAACAAAAAGAGACTCGTTTCAACTCTGGTCTTTTCCATATTTTACTATGCATGCGAGACATGGACAGTCAAAGAATCAGATCGACGACGTATAGACGCCTTTGAAATGTGGACATGGAGACGCCTGCTTCGAATTCCATGGACGGCTCGCCGTACAAATCTCTCGGTTCTGGATGAAATTAAACCGGATCAGCGTCTCTCCAGTACCGTTTACTCTAGAATTTTAAAGTTCTTTGGCCATATCCATCGAAGTGATCACAAAATGGAGCGGTTGGTGGTCCAAGGAAGGCCTCAGACTCAACGTCAACGCGGAAGATCTCCACAGCGATGGGCGGACATTACTAAAAAGCTTCTCAATAAACAGCATACTGAGGCAATACATATAACTGATGACCGCGACCAGTGGAGAAATATTATCAATCAAACTGTCCGAGCTGCTGAAGCCCAATTATGAACCACAACACATCTACTAAGATGTTAATGACTGTGATGATGATGAATTTGAGAGAACTATAAATTTTTCACTATCAATAAAAAAATGTTTATTCGGTATTGTATTTTCAGCGTCACACGGTATATATTTCAACCACAGACCTAGTATTAAGAATATTCACAAGCTTCATGAAACTCAAAACTTCTTTTAGAAATATTTTGACAAATCCTCAACAGCAATTTATAGAAAAAAACCGTATCAAAATCAAAATATATTTAATATTTTGGCACTTAGTGTGTTAAAATTTATAATAATTATATTATTCAAAACCATTTGCTATTTACCAACCTGACAGAAATATAACAATAAATAATATAAGACACAACTATCGTGAGTCATACACTGCAAGTCCTACATTTAAATCTAATAAAACAAGTCTTTTGTCTAGCGATTTCCACTGATTTAAATCATTATATGACTATAATAAAATTTCCTATTTACCTAATACAGAATTGCTCAATTTAAATTTTATTTTACGATATAGTGACAGTGCGAATCTAGGTAGGTGTGTTTGTTCATTGAGTGTTTTTAATTTATTCTCAGCAGTTGCAGGATCGTTGATGATATTAATGTTGTATGAACATATGTTTATGTCTAATTTTTGAATATATAATTATAGATTAAATCGATTATGTAAACAAATGTAACTGTCATTTTTTCAGATCTTATTAAAATAGTTTTAATACACAGACTTAAATAGAATATCTTTTTTTTAGTCGATTAATATCATAATTTGCAGAAATCACTGATTGTAAAATAAAAAAGATGATTCAAAAATAATAAAAATAGTTTTAATATTACCATTGATTCTTTTTTATTGGACAACGATGGATAGATATGAAGATATGAAAAGTATTCCAGGAGTTTTCAAAATCTCCGGTGGTTTTCTGAATCGTTTAATGATTATCATCCTAGCCTTCTTGTCCTTCTTATCTTCTTTCTATTCAGCTTATTTAGTCTTCTTTCTCTTTTGGTTTATCTCATTTTTGTAATTAGAATTTATTTATACACCTAGGTGCAAAGAATTCGATCCATGACATATCTCGCATTTATTGCTAGTTTTAAAACTTGGGACTTGTTTTATGTCATATATAAATTAGAGAAGAAGTATAAGCCACAAAACAAGAATCTATAAAGCAGCATTTAGACCTATATTAACATACACGGAGGAGACAAGACCTGGCACATCGAACGAGACGACTACTAGAAACAACTGAGATGAAAATACGCCGACGCATATCAGAGAAAATTCTGTTGGATAGGGGGAAAAGCGAAAACATAAGAAGAGCATGCAATATAGAAGACATAAATGGATGGGTAAAAAAACGGAAACAGGAGTGGAACGAACACATTAGTGGAATGGCAGAGGCTAGGATAGTACGAATAGCACGAGATAAGTCACCAAATGAACGAAGAAGTATTGGCAGACCAAGAAAAAGATGGTGCGATAATTTAAACAATTTAGAAGGCTAATACTGAAGAAGAAACAGGATTTAAAGCCTACATTCAAAAAGGAAGAAGAAGAAGAAGAAGCTACAAATATGATGATACTCAGGGCCTACTAATAAGATGGAAAAAATAGAACCGTTCCATCAATGTTTAAACTTTCTGAATATAACAAGTAGTAAAATATGATTCTTGGATAATAATAATGCATAATATATTACATCTTAACTGAAACATTTAAAAAATGTTCATTTTAAAACCGTCGCAGACAAAACCGTTTTATTGCTTATCGATTTAAATAATCTGTATAATTAAGTTACTCAAACGTTAGAAATGTCTCAGAAAAAAGAATGTACAAAACCTGCCATTGAATACTACAATCTGCAGATCATTAGATCTAACAAATGGCATGCATTTGTAGTAATGACCTAAATATTGAGATTTTATGCAATTAAATACCTATAACGGATATAATGCAATACCTACCATGTTTTATACCTTTTTTTATTTGAAACACTAGATTTAATTTGCTAACCTTGCTAGTTTGATATGGTGCCAAAAAATTATAATTTCAAAACGGTGCGTCATTGACTGTATATTTTGTTAGAGGACATGTTTGTTAATACTAATATCAAGAAAATGCAAAAAAATTAACAAAAAAGTATAACTAAATGATATTTAATTGAGATTTTTCTTTCTTGAGATTTTAATTATTGTAATAAATAGTACATACTACAGATTTGCTGATCAAACATTTAATTTGAAATTAGGGTTACTAAATTCAAGAGAAACGAGAAAATTATAATCTACTTGGATCCTCTTTCCTATCTTGGCTCATAATAATATTATTTACGAGATATTTTAAGCCTTTTTCTCCTGTTTTTTCTAAGAATTCAAAAGTATCTTTAGAAAAGTGGGTCAGATTTCAATTTTGAGCTTGCTCTAACGTTCTTAACCTATGTTGTCTTATTTTGGTGTAAGTATAGGTCACACCTAGAATTTCTCTAATTCTTAATAATTGTATTAATATTCTTCAATAGATAAGAACTAATAATACAGTTCTTTTTGTAATTTTTTTATTCATTAAACAATAATAAGATGCTTAAAAACATTACAATCAAATAACTTTTTTGTAGCCTAAATTATTACTAAAAACTTGAGAGTAAGGACAAATTCATTAGTATCCCGTATGTTCTGTTAATGTATTGCACAAATATTAACCTGTACCTTCTCTTGCGCTATAGTAAGTTGTCGTTCCATCGTTTTCGTGGTCTTCCTGCTGATCGTCTTTCTATGGGGGAACCGTCTCTTGTCATCATTACTACTAAATATATTTGTTGTCATTCGGCTGATATGATCGTTCCATCTACTTTTCTATTTCTTACCCAGTTCTTGATGTCCTCTACCTTGCATCTATGTCGTATATCTGTGCTTCTAGCTCTGTCCCATAGTGTCTTAAGGGAAACCGGGGGAATACCGCGCACGGGGGAATATCGCGCATTAGTATCTTGGCAACACGGCGTAAGTATTGCAACATTCAACACAGTGCGCTGTCTCGTACTTGCTAGCCAACCACTTGTGTGTAATATGACTGCATTCGTAGTATTGATTTAGACAAGGTCACAGATTGTTTGTTTTTCAAGACTTTGATGTAATTTTCGACTAATCTTTAACAAGCGGTAAGTGCTTTTGTTATTAATTTTCATTAAAACTATTCAGTGATTATTTTGCTTTATATGTATAGATAATTTCACTTACAAAAATAATGCATTTTATTTAGTAATTAACGAACAGTGATAAGTTAAGTTAGGTTACTCACTTAGGGGGAATACCGCGCAGCTGTGTCGGGGTAATTTCGTGCTGCGCAGTATTACCCCGTGTAAGAATTTTTGCTGATATAGTGTTTTTATTGCATTTTAGATTCCAAAATGCCCCGTGCTTACGTTAGGAAAACTGAAAGGTCAAAATGGACAGAAGATGAACTAAAAGCTGCAATCACTGCTATACGATCTGGGCGAAAAATACGAGAAGTAGGTCGATCATTCAATATTCCAGAATCTACTATACGTGACAAACTAAAGTCCAATAGCCATAAAAAAATTAAAACTCGGCAGGAAACCAATTTTTAATGATGAACAGGAATCCACCATCGCCAACCATGTTAAAAATTTGGCGAATATGTTTTTTGGAGTCACACCATCAGAACTAAGGCGTTTGGCATACAAGTTTGCTGAAGAGAATAAAATAAAACACCGTTTCGACTCATAAAAAAGATCGCTGATGAAGATTGGTTAGAACTCTTTTTAAAGCGTCATCCAGACATAAGTGTTAGAAAACCCGAAGGTACCAGTCAAAACCTCATTTCTGCATTCAATAAAGATGAGGTTGAACGATTTTTTTAACAATCTGCTCACAGTTATGGAAAAGTTCAAATTTCTTGATAGTCGAATTTTCAATGTAGATGAAACGGGCATTTCTACGGTACAGAAACCATCAAAAATTTCGGCACCAAAAGGTCCAAAGCAAGTAGGATCCGTAATATCTTGGGAAAGAGGGAAAAATGTTACCATAGTATGCGCTGTAAATGTTTCAGGACAGTTTGTCCCTCCTGTGTTCATATTCCCTCGAGTACGTATGAATCCAAAATTAATGAGAGGAGGCCCAATTGGAGCCATCTGCAGATGTTCAAAAAACCGTTGGATAAATGAAGAGTTATTTTCGAGTGGATAAAACATTTTTGTCAGCATATAAAGGCCTCGAAAGAAGATCCAGTGCTTCTCATATTGGATAACCATGGGAGTCACATTTCTTTGGAGATTTATACTTACTGCAAATCACACGGAATTGCTATGGTTTCACTTCCCCCTCATACCTCACACAGGCTTCAACCTCTTGACTTAACTTTTTTTGGGCTCCTAAAGAATGCTTTCAATCGTGAGTGAGACTTGTATCTAAGAACTCATACTCATGAAAAGATCACACATTTTGAACTTGCTTCCATTTTTAACAGAGCATACCTGAGAGTTGCCACGATGGACAAAGGAATATCCGGGTTCCGTGCTGCTGGAATATGGCCCATAAATCCTAATAAATTCTCTGAAGATGATTTCAGCTTAATAGATCACACTGAAGTTTCAGATATACACGTTGTAATGGACTTAGAAACCAACGTTACCAATGATGACAGGGCCCTTGATCAGTCGAGATGTGACGAAACTCTGCAGAGAACTCCACCGAAAAATACCGAACCCCAACCGGGACCACCGAGATGTGATGAAACTATACAGAGAACTCCACCTAGAAATACCGAACCCCAAACGGAACCATCGAGATGTGATGAAACTATGCAATTTGGCATTATAAGACTCCATCTTATAATGCCAAATTGAAATCAAACCAGCAAACTGCACCCCAGCCTGGAACGTCAGAAAATATTAAACCTCAGTCTAGTATACCCATTGAAAATCTAGCTCCTCTGCCTTTCAAATTTATAAAGAAAAGTTCCAAATCGTGTGCAAAACAACACTCAGAAATGTTCACTTCCACGCCACTAAAAACGCAATTAGAAATAAAACAAGAAAAGAGAAATATTAAGAAAAAAGCTGAAGAGGCCAAAAAAAAAATAAAACCAAGAAAAAACGACAGGAACCGTAGGAAAACTGGCTAATAAAGCAAAGAAACGACCTGTACGCAAGAAAGCTGAAGTTAGAAACTTACATTTTGATGATTCTGAGTCTACAAGTTATGATGAGAGTAAGCTTTGTGATGATGATGAATTAGATGATGTAGATCTAACATTAGAAAATGAGGAGTGTTTGGTGTGCGGTGAATTCGGACGAGACAAAGAAATTTGGTACCGTTGTGTAATGTGTTCGAATTGGGCTGATTCAGAATGTAGTGGTTGGGACTCAGCAGTTAATTATACATGCGATATATGTGCTAAGGTCGAACGAAAGACAGTCAGAAAGTAAAATTATCGCTTTAATATTTTTTTTTTTCAATTTTTTCTTTAAGAAATCTGTTTTTTTTACA
Organism: Diabrotica balteata; assembly: GCA_918026665.1. NCBI lineage: Eukaryota > Metazoa > Arthropoda > Insecta > Coleoptera > Chrysomelidae > Diabrotica > Diabrotica balteata. The sequence goes on along the minus strand of OU898276.1, from coordinate 197,289,435 downwards.
ATATTTGCTTTATTACAATAAATTTTTTTTTTCGAATAAAGATTTATTTAATTCTGCGCAGAATTACCCCGTACTTAGGGGAATACCGCGCAATGACAGTTTTTTAAAGTAAATTTTTTTCTTCAAAAATCCGTTAAACTTTAATCCTATTTTTTATAGGAATAACGTTCCCATTAGATACAAGTTTCAGTAGTTAAATTATGAAAGTTTTTTTGCACATAGGAAACTTTTTGTAAGTATTTTACCTTAGTTGCGCAGAATTCACCCGGTTTCCCCTACCTTCAATTTTTCTAAGTGTTTTCATCTCTGCTCTTTCTAACATCCTTTTTGTCCTCTCTGTGTCAGGACTTGTTTCTGCAGCGTATGTCATTGGACTGATGACTGTTTTGTAAATTCTGCCTTTCGTTTCTTTCCCGACATTTTTATTTCTCCATATTGTTTAATTCAGGCAGTCTGCGGCTCTATTTGCTCTATTCACTTGATCTTTCACTTCAGTTTCCAGCTTTCCGTAGCTAGATAATGCCTAGATATTTAAACTCATCACTTCTTCTATTATTTGACCTTCCAGCTCCAATTTACATCTTAGTAAATTTGTTGTTGTAACCATGCATTTTTTTTGGGAAATTAACAAGTTAAATTTTCTGGCTGTTATAATAAATTAGTACAGCATATGTTGTAAATCATCTTTACTTTAAGAGAGTAGTATTGCGTCGTCTGCATAGCAGATTATTTTAAGTTGTTTTTCTCCCATTTGGTATCCTTTTTTAGCTCATACTTTTTTATTATTTCAGGTTGAACAATAAAGGGCCCAGTGAATATCCCTGTCTTATCTCATTGCTAGCTTCATTAGGATCAGTTAGTTATTCCTCTACTTTTACTTTCATTGTGTTGTTTTGGTAGATATTTTCTATCGTTTTGATTATTCCTAGAGGTATCTCTCTTGCGAACAGTAAGTGGATAACGTCTTTTAATTTGACCCAGTCAAATGCCTTCTTAAGGTCCACGAAACATAGATATATCGGTTTGTTTTATTCTAATGATTTCTCTTGCACTTGCCTAATTACAAATATAATTACAAATATAGCATCAGTGCATGATCTTCCCTACCTAAAACCTTGTTGTTCTTCTGCTAGTGCTCTGTAATTTTACGGGTCCTATTTGTCTCCCTTTTTAAAGAGAGATATTAGGATGCTTGATCTTTATTCTTGAGGAATTCTGTTGTGTTCTATTATTTTTTAGATTAGTTTTAATAGTTGTTTGGTCAGATCTAGTCCCTCGTAGTTTAGGAGTTCGTTCGATATTCTGTCCTCTCTTGGTGATTTTCTATTTTTTAATTTCTTTAATGCTCCCTTTACCTCTTCCTGCTCAATACTTATTTCTTCGTTTGTCGTCACCTCTTGTGTTGATGGTTCATTATCGCTACCTTTAGCAAATAGGGATCGAAAGTAGTCTACCCATATTTCCTTCTGAATGTGTTTCATTTTTATTAGTTTGTTCAACTCTTTCTTTGCCCTCTGATTATTCTTCTTATTTCTTTTTGTGTTCCGTAGAAAACATGTTCCATCTGTTTTGAGAAGCTCTGCCAGTGTTCTCTTTTTATTTGTCTAACTAAAGTATTCGGTTCATTTCCGATTCGTTTATAGTGGTTGTATACCTGTTGTGTTTGTTGTTTTCTCTATTGTAAAAATGTTTTCTTCTATTCTTCACATTTTGTCTTCACTTCCTCTCTAAACTATGGTGTTTTCTTTTTTAATATGTTAGTGTTCATTACTTTACTCTCTCCAAGTGATTCTGTTGCTGCGTTAATCACATTATTTTTGAGTGTTTCTCAGCTTTCCTCGATGTTATCGTTTTCTAATATTTCATTTCCAGCGATCTTCTCTGATATTCTTTTCCTGTATAAGTATTCCGTGGATTCCGTATTTAGTCCTTCGAATTTGATTTTTGTTTGTGTTGGCGCCGCTCTCTTGGATGTGAAGTATTTCAGGATGATTCTTATTTTACATAATAAGAGGTCTCCCAATAAGAATGTCCTGATGTGTTTTTAAACAAAAACGGTAAAAATTGCAGTAAATCAAAACAATTTTTTAATTGCAAAATATAATAGATAACAATTATGTTCCGAATAACACATCACTCAAATTTCCACCATGACTACGTTTGCAGGAACGAATCCGATTAACCCAATTTTGGCTTACTTTATGCAAAATATCCGCATTAATCTCACGAATGGTGTGCTTTATGTTCCTCTTCAAGTCTTCAATAGATTGTGGTTTGTTCACCTAGACCTATGACTTAACATAGCTCCATAAAAAATAATCTAACGGTGTTAAATCGCAGCTTCTTGGAGGCCAAGCATCTGGTCGAAGTTGCTGAATTCTCCTGGGATCTCTGGCATCAACAGAAATCAATGTTTCCGGGAACTTTTCCTTCGATAAATCAATGGTTATGGCAGTAGTGTGACATGTGGTACTGTCCTGTTGGAAAAACATGCCATCTAAATCCATTTCATCCAACTGAAGTAACAAAAAATCCTTTCATCGTTGACTGGTACACCATGTTCGAAAAAATAAGGTCCGATGATGCCTACATGCCATAAACCACACCAGACAGTGACTTTTTCTGGATTCAAAGGCTTCTCAAGAATCTCATGTAGATTATTTTCACTCCAAAAACGACAATTTTGCTTATTCGCAAAGCCGTTTAACCAAAAATGAGGTTCATCGGAAAAGATTATTTTTTTGAAAAAATCGCAATCATTTTGGAGTTTGTCTAGAGCCCAATGGGCGAACAAACGGTCAAGTGGCTTCAGTTCTTGAGTCAGAACAATCTTATAAAGGGGTAGGCCTAAATCATTTCTCAGAATTCGCCAAGTTGTCATTCTTGGTGAGTCCAAGTTCTTGAGAACGACGATTTACGGAAACATTTGCATTCACGCAGAGTAAATCACTTTTAAACTTTTCCACGATTTGACGAATTACACGCAGATTAGGACGATGATTTGGTCCATAACTTTCACGTAATGAACGATAGGTATTCACAAAAAAAAACGATTATTACCATAAAATTTTAGGATAATTTCCAAATGTTGTTCAACCGTATATCTTGCCATGGTAATTTGTTAGAGTATACTGAATACAAACGTCGACAAGTGACAGTTATAAAATTTTCAAAATGGCCGCTATGACATTTCAAAAACAGGACGTCCCTATTGGAAAACCCTTTACTAGGCTAAATATGGTCGCTACCTACACCTGCTGAGTTGAGGCATCTTACGTCGATCTTTGTCCATAGCTGTTATTAAATGTATATTTGGATAAATGTATATTGTATATTTGTGTTGGTCTTTGTGCACTGCCTGGGGTGATTGCGGGGTGGATTGAGTAGTTCTGCGGTTACCACAGCCGGTCCCAAGTACAGGTAAAATGTGGAGGGTGATTGACCAGGTTAGCAACCTACCAATCATAAAAACAAATACTGCTCAATGAAACAATGTACAGCCTTGGAACCAGATTGTTTAGAAATTAATTATTGTAATTCTGTGAGAGTTTGTCCAAATTTATATATGACATAAAACAAGTCCCAAGTTTTAAAACTAGCAATAAATGCGAGATATGTCATGGACCGAATTCTTTGCACCTAGGTGTATAAATAAATTCTAATTACAAAAGTGAGATAAACCAAAAGAGAAAGAAGACTAAATAAGCCGAAAAAAAGAAGATAAGAAGGACAAGAAGAAATCGAAAATGAAGATGTATAAAACAATAATTCGATCGACTATGATGTATGCTGCCGAAACCCTTAGCATGACAAAAAACAAGAGGAAGAACTTAGAATACTAGAAAGGAAAATACTAAAAGCAATATTAGGACCAATAAAAATTAATGAAAACCAATATAGACAAAGAACGAATCATGAACTACTAAACGAAATTAAAGAGGATATAGTTTGTAAAATAAAACAGCAAAGGGCAAAATGGCTAGGACATAATATGGAGATCAGGACATCTACGACAATATTTTCAATATTGGAATGGACACCAGCTGGTACAAGAAGACATGGAAGACAAAGATCTACATGGCTACAAGAAGTAACAAATGATCTCAACAGGTCGGGCATACGGCAACGGAGAGAAAAAAACCAGAGATAGGAAACAGTGGAGAAAAATAACAGGAAAAATTAAATAAAGAAAATGAGGACTGATCTACCTCGTAACATAGATATAGAGAGCTTAAGCGGCAAACCAAATGTTTAACTCCTTAAAAAGCCATGATTTTGTGTTCAAATCTTACTTTTAATTGTCTTGAAACAAGAATTCGTTCCTGAAAACTTTACTTTTTTGACTTAAAATCTTTTGGAATCCACCTCTTAATTGTAAACTTCGAAATCTGTCACCCCTATTTACATATAATAGATGATTAGTTTAGATTGTTAGTACAGGTCTCCTCATTGCTAACATAGTTAATAATAACAATTATTTTACAATTTGTGGTCCACTTCCAAAATATTGTTGATTAAAGATAGCTTTCAAGAGATAAATGATTAATGAACAAAAGCAATTAGTGAAAAATCCAATTAAAACTAAGGCACCTTATGCAAGTATTACATAAAGTAATCTTCTTTAAAAATCGACACTGAAGCGACAATGTTAACAACGACGAAAACAAACACTTCTTACTAATATTCACCTCGTAATCGATTTGGTAATGAACATGCGACACTTCTTCTGCATAGAGTAGGTAGACGTAGGTATCAAGATAAGTAAAAGTAACCTTTTATTGACAATATGAAACAATTTGTACGTGTGATTCTTGATCTAGTTCACCGGTATTAACACATAACGAAAAAAATCCAACGGTACCCTTCCACAAACTATATAAAGTGTATGGGATTCCAAAGATTCAACATAGACACATCGCTTGTTCATTCAACCGTATCGTGTTTTGAGTTCTTTGGAATTACTATAACTTAACATTTTCAAAATGAAATTCTTGGTAAGTACCTTAACATTTTATTCAAAATTACCATATATATATATATATATATATATATAATATATATATATATATATATATATGTATGTACATATTCTGTCTCTTCCATTCCTATCCTTTAATTAGTCTACAACTATCCCTGTCTTCTGTTTCTGTTTTCCACATTGTACCTCTAGTTTGCTTAATATCAAAGCTCCATTTCATTTACATAGACCTCTTTCTCTTTTTGTTGTACATATCTGATCAATCTTTTTATTTTATCATCATAGAGTTCTTTATGTCGAGCCAATCTTCATTTTAGTTTTAGAGACTTGTCAACGTCATTTGATATTGCTTCTGATCCATTAATTTTTCATAATATCTTTTAGTTTTTCTATTTGCATAGCTCTTCAAAATACGAGTGGTTTAGAGGGTTATTTTAAATATTTGCCAATCGTGCATTTAAAAAACAGCTCAATTTATTAAATTATGATTCATTCTGGAAAAATCTTTGATATTAGTCTTATCATTGATAGCATTTTGATCTTTTTTTATATGAATTATGTTGAATAGGCATCTTTTTTTGTAGTTTTGTTTTTTTTATCAAAACTATTTTCTAGAGAATGCTTGGCTAAGGCTGTTGTGTTTAATTTGTTGGTTTCTACACTATGTTTGTGTACAATAACTCTTCTATGTAGATATTAGTTTGTTTGTCCAATATATATCTATTGAATTGCAGTCTTTAAAATTTATTATGTACATAATATCCGACTGATGATCTTTATTAACGTTGGGTTTAAATTAAAAAACAAATCTGAATATTTTTGACGATTTATGTCCAACATTGATATAATATTTTACTAACATTTCCGACTAAAGGATCCATTATATAATCCCAAAATAATCTGTTATTTGTTTTGATGCTAATATTTTTAGTCTTTTCTTGTATAGTTAGTTATTCTAGTATTTATTCATTTGTTCTTGTGTCCTCCTAGATCATTTTATGCATTTTTCTTTAACATAACATTTATAAAGCATCTAGGAATGTTGTATCTTTTTCCTCGAGGCTCTATCTCTCAGTGTCATACAGAAAAACTGGAAAATATGTCATCCTAGGAGTCTGATATTAATATTTATAGTTATTGTATAACTTTTTTTTAATTTTGTTGATTTATGATAGCAACTTAGTTAAACGTTGGCAATCATATTTATGTTGTTTTTTTTTATTCTTTATTTATATTTTAAATCAAGGGTCTTTAATTTTGTTTGTTCAGTATATTTATTGCTGTTATCAGTTATTCCCATTCTTTTACTTGTGTGGCTATTTTTGTATTTAGTCCCTTGTAAGAATTGTTTCTCTGATAGATTTCTACATACATTTCTATTTTAGGTCACACTAATATTAATCTTACGCTTTTCCATATTTTTTTGTACTCTTAAGTAGTTTATATATCTATATCAGATACATGGTTGAACCTTAATTTCTATACACAAGCTTTCAGATGCTGATTTGGTCTTTTGGTTGTTTAACTTTCATACATGTATTCGCTCCGAGGGTTAACAAAGTGTCAAAGTAAAATCGACTGACCTGCTCATGGTGGCGATGCTCGAAATTTTATCAGGACGCTTTTGTGCATGGTACAATGAACATATTCATTGTACCATTGATGTTGATCATTGGTTGATCATGTATATATAACTTCACTTTCGTAGATTATGTTAAGAAATCTTTATTAACGACAAAAAATATTTTTGTTGAACTATAAATGTCACTATAAATAGATAACTAATTAATTCTAAAAATTGTATCCGGATATTAACACTACAAAATAAAATATTTAAGTTTAACAAAATAATCCCATAAGACTCAATACTAAAACGTCCTCACAAATCTGACAGCATGTCACGTGATTGTAAATAGAGGGGAGACCCACGAAGCGAATTAAGCAAACCTGTAACCCTCTTTACTTAACGTATTCCTTTATTTTGATCGCTGCTCATGCTCCAGCAGTGATATCGTGCTATCCAATTTTGTCCTCCTTATTTTGGATCCCCTAAAAATGATTTCGTTCCTATGTTTAAAAATAATTATATCCCTATAAAGCGGTATTTTTTAAACTAACCAAACCAAATATCATGCTTTAATTGCTTTCAACCTAACATAACGTTAGAATTTTTGTAAAGAATTAAGCAGCAACATGGGCACATGTTGTTCCACATGTTAATTATGTATGTATACAACATATTACTTATGAATCATTATTTGATTACAGGTACTTGTAGTAGCTGTTTTCGCAGTATGCGCTGCTGTTGAAGAGAAAAAAGAAAAGAGAGGTCTCTTAGGCTTAGGCGATCCACTTTTGGACGGCCACGGAGGACTAGAATTGGCCCCAGCCCCTATTTTGGCTAAAGCACCAATCTACAGCAGCTACTCCGCACCAATCATCAGTAAAACCATCGCTGAACCAATTTACTCTGCACCTTTGATCTCCAAATCAATCCTTCCAGCTCCAATCTCCTACTCCGCTCCCCTCTCCTACGCTGCACCTCTCTCCTACTCTGCTCCTCTCTCCTACTCTGCTCCTGTCTCCTACTCCGCCCCAGTCATCAGCAAATCCTACGCCGCTCCTATCCTTTCCGCCCCTATCTTGAAATCCGCTCCACTTTTATCCGCTCCCTTAATCGCTAAATCTTACTCAGCACCTTTGTTATCCGCTCCCATCGCTCATGCTGCTCCCATCTACTCAGCTCCCGCTCCAATTTTGAGCAAATCTATCTCCTTAGCGGCCCCTATCTCATACGCTGCTCACGCTCCGATCTCATACGCAGCTCCTATCGCCCATGCTGCTCCCATCTCTTATGGAGCTCCTCTCTCATATGGACACGGGTTGGACTTAGGATATGGAAAACTCTACCATTAAACATAAAAAGTGATATTGTTTACCTTGTTTAATTTATGTTATAGTTTCGTTTACAATGTAAAATTATGTAAATAAACCGATATTTTTTTAATCTATTGTTTTAGTTATTCAAAAAATTTCAACCACAGCCTGCGCAGGCAACGTCAATGCAGAGATTCTCGAACTTTCTTCTGCAAAGTGTATTGTAACACGAGTTTGATTCAGATTTTAGTAACACAATTTTTTATTTTATAATATAGAAATATGGAGTTAAAAATAATGGCCACAATAGGGCATATTTTTTTATTGAGAATTAATTCTTTATATATCAAAAAAGTATAGATCCATAAAAAATAGTAATTTAAGAAGGCTGTTACGTCACTTATTTTACGGCTAGGTAGTAGCCTAGTCGCCTCTGACAGAAGTTGTACTTATTGGCGACGTGCAAGTACTTGGATGTGATACGAGAAATGATCGTGCGCGAGTAACAGAGAAATCTTGCATTTTTACTGCAAATTTCATAGATTTCATAAATTCATATTGTCAATTGTCATATTTCATATTCGTTTGTTTATTTACACCTTCTGTCACTGAAGAAAATGGGATTTATCAAATGCTGTGTTATAAATTGTAAAAATACAACAAAAAATTGTCAATTTAAGTTTTATTCGTTTCCAACTTCGATGCACAAACTACTACAAAGAGAAAAGTGGATTTATATCATAAAAAAGCATAAGTAACATAACCTAAATTATGCATTATTCTTGCGCCCGATTTTAAAGTCAGTTTAAAATAAATAATTAATAAAAGTTCACTTTTAAGTGTAAATTTTAGTTTCATAACACTCACTTAGAGTTCATTTTAACCCAAAAATCAAGTTTAATGTTTAAATTTTATTTTTTTGAAGTTTACAAAAATGCATCAGGTTCAAGTTTTTTCTGAAGATGCATTAAGATATATTCGCTGTCCAAAAGTTTACAGGGAAAGAATTAATTGTTCAAACCAATATGATGATATCATGGGCTTAACCTGCTAATTTATGCATTAGCATTATTTATGGTAATTTATTTTTCTTAATTCTTCCATTCTTTTTTGACATTTGCCATTATTAAAGCTTTTCGATTTGACTCAGTGCTTGGTTGAAAAGTTATTTGGTGATTTACTTTCTCAAATCCAGTTTTTATTATTGCATCCATATTAACAGTAATGCTGTAATTTAATAATATATTTATTTGTATTTACACTACATACAACGTTTACCTTTTAATAACATACCGACATAACCTCAATCTTACTTTTTCTTCTTATTCTTTTTTGGGGCCACGTCCTTGACAGTTATCCGGTTACCTCGATCTAACATGAAAACGCAGTAAATTTTGCTGATTTACGACACCAGGTGTCGCTGTTCCGAACTTGCACGGTCCCAATAGTAAAGTTTGGTTAGGTCAATATTTTTAACACTATTGATGAACCTAAGTAAAAATTATTTGACCACAGCAATTATTAACGAATGTTACTAGTAGATGTAACAGTAGACAACTAGTCGCAAAATAGTGTGAATTGCAAAAAGCTTCAATGTCTTTATTTTTTTTATGACAGACTACTAAATAGGAACACTGAAATTTTATCTCCAATTAGATATGGAATTAGAGATTAACCTCCTTTTATAAAAAGTTTAATTTATTTATCACCAATTCACAACCTGGAAATAAAAGTATATGACAGTAAAAATAGTAAAAAACCTTTGAATTTTTTTACATGCATCGATTTGCTTGAAATTTTGACAATAGCTAAAAAATAGCTCAAAGATAAAAATCCTTTAATCTCGGGGTGGTTACCACCCCAACTTGTGGGTAGAAAAAGTTTATTTAAAAAAACCGTGGTAGTCGTTAAAAAAGTGAATTTTAAGACAAAAGTGTTTTTTAGAGGTTTTCGATGATTCAATATTTTTAGAGTTATTCGTGACTGAACGATCACAAATTACATGTCAAGAAAGCATGTTTTTACACGGTTTTTCCCGAATATCTCAAAAAAATTAGATTTTGTCTAGAAAATTGTCTCGATATAAAATGAACCTTACCAAAACGAAAGGTTTGTTCATTATTATTACCGAAACTTAATATCAACAAAGTTATGGTTGTTCGAAAATAGACTTATTCATCGAATACAAAAATCCAAACATATTATGTTAAAGCAGAAAACGAAAGTTTTTCATGGAAAACCTATAAAAACTTTTTAAAAATCTTACAATAGTAGCCATCAAAGCCGCAAACAACGAAACCTTCGAACATTACATTACAAATCTTACAGCAAATGACCAGACGTTATGGAAGGCCACTAAGAAGCTAAAGAAACCATACACAACCATTCCTCCTATCCGTAAACCAAATGGCGAATGGGCCTGTTCCAACAAAGAAAAAGTGGACGTTTTTGCTGAACATCTTATAAACGTATTTCAAACAGAGCCAGCAGACCCTGATGAAGAAGTGGAAGAACTAATTAGCGCAGCATGTCAAATGTCACTCCCAATTAAAAGTTTTACTCCTATAGAAATCAGGAAAGAAATAAACAAACTCAATTCACGAAAGGCCCCAGGTTATGATTTAATCTCGGCACAAGTACTAAAACAACTTCCTCGCAAGACCATAACTTTGCTAACAGTTATATTTAACCGCATGCTAAGCTTATCATACTTTCCAAAAATATGGAAATTTGCTGAAGTCATTATGATCATTAAGCCAGGAAAAGAGCCCAATAAAGTAACATATTATCGACCTATCAGCCTACTCCCAACCGTAAGCAAAGTTTTTGAAAGATTGCTACTTCAAAGGATATACGCAGATCATGAATTGCTTACATTACTTCCAAAACATCAGTTTGGTTTTCGGGAAAATGACTCCACTACCCAACAAGTTCATCGAATGATAAATGAAATATCAAAAAGTCTTGAAGAAAAGAGATACTGCAACGCTGTATTTCTAGACATCTCACAAGCGTTTGACAAAGTTTGGCACAGAGGTCTGCTTTACAAAGTAAAAATAGCACTATCCAGTAACTATGTCCTCCTACTTAAATCCTACATATCAAATAGATATTTCTCTGTAAAATTCAAAGACCAACAATCCAACCTCTATCCTATCAACTCCGGAGTCCCGCGGGGTAGTGTTCTAGGGCCTCTACTTTTCTCACTCTACACAGCCGATATACCAGAGACCAATAATACTACAATCGCTTCCTTTGCTGACGACGTAGCACTACTAGCCGTAAATGAAGATCCCGTACAAGTCTCACAAAACTTGCAACATCATCTGAATATACTCAGTGATTGGTATACGAAATGGAGAACAAAAGTAAATAAAACAAAATCAACATAAATAACATTTACCAACCGACACAATATATGCCCACCTGTAAGGATGGAAAATATAAGAATACCAACAGTAACAGACGCTAAATACCTTGGCCTTCATCTTGACCAACGACTCACTTGGAAGAAACATATCCAGACCAAAAGAAGGCAGCTCGACTTAAAACTCCGGCAAATGTATTGGCTTCTTGGACGTAAATCAAAACTTAACATCCAAAACAAAATTCTTTTATACAAAGCCATACTCAAACCTATCTGGTTCTACGGACTACACCTATGGGCTGTGCAAAGCCAACGTCGCTGAATATTATCCAAAGATTCCAGTCTAAAGTACTAAGATCGATAGTGGATGCGCCATGGTACGTAAGTAACCAAACACTCCATTATGACTCAAAGGTTCCTTTCATCAGAGAAGAAATTCATCGAGCCACGGAGTCACAAAATGAACGTACCATTCACCACGAAAATAAGCTAGTAAGGGAACTATACAACAATGGACCAGCCACAAGAAGATTACATAGAACCTGGCCCCAAGACCTTCTTCAGAACTAAACCAAAGTAGAATAAGGTGAGACATCATTGGATGTCTCCCCTTCACGCGCAAAACGTATCACATTTACTTAATACTCTTTTTGATGTAGATTGTAAATAAACATAATTATAAAAAAAAATCTTAAAATGACACTAGTAAAGGCATTTGCATCAAAATTATATATAAATCATAACTAAAATAAAGTCCGCTTATATTTTATGGGTCGAAGAAAGTAGCAAACTCATCCTCTCTAAAAACATCCTAGTTTTAACGAAGAATTTCTCAAAAAAAATTCCTTTTTTTTCAAAATTACTCAACGAATAAAAATATACAGAAAAATACTGTAATAAAAAAAATAGCTGGTTTTCCTCAGGGAGGAGTTTTGTCCCCCTGCTGTGGTGCGTGGTGGTCAACGGCCTTCTTCAGCGAATTTTTAAACAAGGTTTATATGCGCAAGCCTCTTCCGATGACGTAGTTATACTAGTTAAGGGCTCTTCCCTGGAACGGTACACGAGATCACTTAAGGATGCGTTCATTACGGAGATCATCGCATGTTATCCTCGCCTAGATCATCATAGAACTGACAGTGAAGTAAATGCTCGCATTTAAAATAATGCATTTATTGTACCGTTGACGGTGAACGCTGGAATTTTTAAAATGATGCATTTATTTAACGTGGCCATAATACTATGAATAGAACAAGTTAAGGATTATATATCTTGGTCAAACTATAAAACTTAACAAAGAGAACCAAACAGCAGTGATCAAGAGACGAGTTAGACTGGCATGGTGGCATTTGGCAAACTAAGCTACATTCTTAAAACAAAAGATATCCACAGCATCTTAAGATCAAAGTATATAATCAATGCGTACTCCCTGTTCTTACGTATGACTCCCAAACGTGGACATTTACAAAAGCAAATATGGACAAAATCATAAAAACCCAAAGAGCAATAAAAAGACAAATGAGATGGGCAGATGATATCAAGAAGCACGTGGGCTCTAGATGGATAGAGATGATACTATGATACCATCCTATGGTCGGCGCCTTGTTATTAGAGCACATTAACAGAGCCTCGGGTTCGTTGATGAATGGTACCGGGACAGTCACTTGGGGTTGCTCCTGAGAAGACTGCTGTAATTCCGTTCACTCGGAGAAGGACCATCGTACCTACCAGAGTGCTGACTTTCTATCATAAAGCTTTATCTGTTTCCAAGGCAGTGCAGTACATAGGAGTGATCCTGGATTCTAAACTTTTATGGAAAGAACATCTCGACGTTAATGTGAAGTAGGCTGCTACAGTTTTCTAGGCGTGCTGAAGAGCTTTCTGAGCCAAATGGGGTCTGCAGCCAAAAATTCGACATTGGATGTACCAATCCATGATAAAGCCTATACTGATGTATCGTCCATTGTGTGGTGGTCTCAGGAGAGGCTGGCTTTAGTTAAAGTCCAGTTGACTTGACTCCAGTGGTTAGCATCTCAGCCTAGGACAGCATGGCCCTCCAATTTGAGTTCTCATCCTCGTTCTTGTTTAATTTCCTGACTGAAATGTGTGAATGGAACAAAAGCCGTACTTATCAGTTGAGGCTGGTTCACCTGGTTTATGGATGAGCCCAGAATTAACGAGCGGCAGGTGCTGGAGTATATGGTAGCGGAATCGGATTTGAATCTGACTAGGCTCTCGGCTCCCATGCATCAGACTTTCAGGTCGAAATCTTTACTATCCTGGTATGTACTCAGGAGATAATAGATAGGGCTTGCTCCGGCAGGAACATCTGTATCTGCTCTCTTAGGCAAGCAGAGCTAAGGGCTTTAGAAGCGCTTAAAGTTGGCTCTCAGCTGGTTGTTGAGTGCAAGGGAGCACTTGCTGATATTGCGCTGACCAATAGGGTTAACTTGATATGAGCACCGGTACACACAGGCGTGAAAGGGAACTAACGGGCTGACGCCCTGGCAAAACAGGGCTCATCCACTCTGTCTGTGATAGGAGTGTCTCTCAGTACTGGTCAGAGTAGTCTCAAAAAACATCTTCTGCGGAAGTTTTAGGACTCCTGGGTTAATTGTCGAGGTATAAGAGACGCTAGGCTCCACATAGTGGGGCCATTCAATAGTCTTACTTCTGAATCTAGACCATATAACATGGTTCCTGGTGGTCAATATGCTTACCTGCCACTGTAGACTCAGTCTTTATGCAAAACCGATCCAAATGAGCGAATTACGCTTAAAAAGACTTGTGGCTTTCTTTGAGGTTCTGAGACGTTTTGGAGGGCGTAATTTTCTTTCTTCATTAACTCTCTTAATTTAATTTAGAATTAATCTGCTGCTAATGAACCAGCACAGTTTGATCCTTGTATTTGAAGCTCATGAATGCCATGTCTCCTCTTAATCGTTTTAACCAACCTGTGCTTGCTTGATAGTTAGACAGCTCCCCAGATTTTTCGTTGATCAGTTCTGAATCAGATAGAAAATGGATTCTCCCTGGAATTTTTTAAGTAAACCCCTTATATACAGCATCATGTAAATCCATGTTTGAGGCAAGTTTCTTCGTTTTACTACTTGTGGGTCGCCTTTGAGTCGCGAAGCTGGGACAGAAAGTTATTTCTGCTCGTCTTTTGTCGTGAGTCAGAAGTTCTGATAAGCGGTCGTTCAGTTGATCGACATTTGGATTATCGACGGTCTACTGTAAAAGTGCTTTCATTTACAAGGTATTTTATAAATAAAACTCTTTGTTCTTTCTTTTTCGTTATTAGGTTTTGGTTTGAAATAAAATAAATGTCAAAAAATGAACAAAACATCAGAACAAAATTTCTTGTATCGATTTTATTGTTTTTTCCATAAGAAGCCCAATAATTTATTTTTAATTAACTAAATGACGTCTAAGATACGCCTGTTTAGAGTTTTTTTAACATTTATTATGTCCGAAAACGTTTGGTATAAATTAGGACAGATTCTTTTTAATCAATTTGATCAATAATATTTATAATGTCCATGTATTTTTGATTCGGTAATTTATAAAATTTGGAATGTTCATATTTAATGTAGTTGTTATTATTTCTAATTACTAGTGTCCAAAATTTGGTTGTTAAGATCAATATCAATGTGAAGAAACCGGTGACCCAAGATACACAACATTCTTACATAACACTCATAATTTATTTTTTTTTTAGTAGCCCACTAATATGAATGAGATTTTTGTTCTAGAAAAGAGAGACTCTCTTGTTTTCTTCAGATTTTCCGAAGGTTAACATCTTGCAAAACGAAATTGAAAATGTTTATCAATCCGTGTCATTACGAATGTCGACACGACGTTTGGTAATTCAATTGATTTTTTCTTGCTTAGGAGGAAGTGTGTCAAAAAATGTGGCGTGAAACCAAACCAAATCGCTGCATTTCATTTCAAAGAATTCATTTTTATGGCGTTTTATTTCTCATTTGAATAAGGTATATTCGGTCGACGAAAAAAATCTTGCAACAGTTCGATTAAAAACTGACATTAGGTAATGAATAATAATGGACCCATTTTGTTATAGTGAGCATTTAAAATAATTTAATTAAATTTGTTTAAAAGTAGTATGATTTTTTTTATCTTTAGATAAAGAATCTTTTTATCACATAGCGTTTTTATAAATATATTTATATTCTATTGGTTTAAAAACCGAACCAAAATATGGAATATTCATTTATTCAAATAATAAAAATAAATTTTTATTCATCCAATACAATCATAATAATAAATAATATACTATAGTCTACCACAACCTCACCGTATACTTGTGTGATATAAATAAGGATATAATCTAAATCACGAAAGTAGAAATCCGAATATTTCTATTGACGAAACCAAAATCCAGATTTTTGTCTTTAGTCTGTGTCTTCTAAGAATTGCAAGGCAAGAACAGACGATGCTAAAGATGTAAAGAGAGAAAATGGGGAATCTATAATTGCATTCCACAACATATTTCCTTATTTAATCAAAAAATCATTGGCGAATTGGCTTCTTTTACTCATAAAGAGTATATCGAAATAAAAGAAAAAATATATCTTTTGTTCATGTTCATGGTCCATTTCTATAGCGTGTGCTCCTAATTCTACTTTGTGCATCTGCATATATTTCTCCATTACCCTATAATAGCGATCCTAGGTACTTAAAACTATTATCTTCACATTCATTTGACCGTCTAAAGATATCATTTGTATTAACTCTTTAAACAAACATTTCAAATACTACATTTTTTCCCACTAACTTTTGAATCCCTTTTCTTCAAGAGCTTGTCTCCCCAAGTTCAGTTTTTGTTCTAAAAATTTTTACTATTTTCATAAGCATCAGAATGTTACCTTGTATCGCTGTTATCTGATCCAATACTGATGAGAAAAAATTACGGATGAGCATAAATAACGATTAAGCACCGAGCCTTTCACGTGAAATTTATATATACAGTTAATTTATTTACAAGGAATCTACGTTCCTGTAGTTGGCTATATAGCATATATTAAAAAAATTATTAAAACCCTTTATAAAAGCTATATATTTAGGTGTTAGAAACTAACACCGTGCCGGTGTTAGTTTCTAAGAAGGAGAGGTTCTGAACTGAGTAGGGGCTTCTCAGTACTTCTTGGAAAACACACTCGGAGGGGGGCAGCTCTCAACCCCGACACGGCGCGTCCCAATGGCTGATAGGGAACGTCCTACAGATATGTAGGACAGGTGCGAATAAGGCTTTGCCAAATAAACACCCGCGGATCAACTGAGAGCATGGCATAGGGCAGCAGCTATGTCATTACAGGATCAGAGCGGTAGAGACAAGATCTGTGTATCGGTCTGATACTGGATAGTCACGGGCGGTAATCAAATTATGATTTAACCGGTTGTGATACTGCGGTGCAGAAAGCAACGGGAAACTACTGCACTATATTTTCCCTAGTAAAGTAACCTATGCAAAACAAAAATTTAACGGCCCCTAGTCCGCGGCAGACCTTAAGTGGTCAGGGGGTGCAAAGAATCCCCGCGAGGAGGAACCACCCGAAAGTGGAATACATTAATAACCAATCCTTGGTACGAATAGGCACTTGGAACGTACAAAGTATGTTTGAACCCGGTAAAGTTCAAAATACCATTCGTGAAATGAAAAGACTTGGAGTGGACATACTAGGTATAAGTGAGATGAGATGGTTTGGTTCTGGAAATGTATCCATCGATGACTACACAATATACTACTCGGGGAACGAACAGCAGAGACACTGGAATGGTGTAGGCCTTATAGTAACAGAGCAGATAAAAAAAGCAGTAATTGATTTCATACCCTATTCTGATCGAATGCTTCTTTTGAAATTACAGAGTAAGCCCGTAAACATAAACATACTCCAAGTTTATGCACCAACTGCTGACAAGTCGGATGATGAAATAGAGGAGTTCTATGAGAATCTCCAAGAATTACTTAAAATGACAAAGAGTTATGAAACAACATTAATCGTAGGAGATTTTAATGCCAAAGTGGGTTGTGGAAAAGTGGAACATATTTGTGGAAATTACGGACTGGGCAATCGCAATGATAGAGGTGACAGACTACTACAATTTTGCCAGGAGAAACAACTAACTATCATGAACACCTGGTTCAAGCTACCACTACGGAGGCTATATACGTGGAAATCACCCGCAGATAATAAAAACAATTGTGTCCGAAATCAAATCGATTACATTATTATAAACCAGCGATATAAAAATGCAGTAACTGATACAAGAACATACCCAGGCGCAGATGTTCCATCGGATCACAACCTACTAGTGGCTAAATTAAAAATAAAGTTCAAAATGCTAAAAAAGACTGTCAAAAGAAAAACCGACATCAATTTACTTAAACAAGAAAATATACAAAGTATGGTAAAGACTAAACTCAACGAGGAATGTGAAAGACTCCAAAGAGAGTTATCACCAACTACAGAAGGCTTATGGACTGAAGTCAAGAATGCTTTTACTAGCGCCGAGAAATATATAAAAGACACTAATAACAAAAGAAAATCTAAACCCTGGATGACACAAAAAATTCTGGGAATGATGGATACTCGAAGAGCCTACAAAAATAAAGATAATGAAAAATATAGGGAGATACATCGTCAAATCAAGAAAGAAATAGCTACCGCAAAAGAAAATTGGATGATAGAAAACTGCCAAGAGATCGAAGAATTAATAAAGAAACACGACAGTCAAACGCTTCACAAAAAAATAAAAGATCTAGCTGGAATGACAAAACAAAGACTCCCTTGTAGATTAACAAACGACGAGAATGAAACGATATGGGAATTAAGCGATCTAAACAACGTATGGGGACATTACATAGAAGAACTATTCTCGGACACACCACTAAACAACATAATATATAAAAACCATGAAACCAGTCCTCCTATATTAAAACAAGAAGTAGAGAGAGCAATCAAAAACGCAAAAAATGGGAAAGCCCCTGGCCCCGATGACATACATACGGAAGTCATAAAGCTACTGGAAGAGAAACATTTAAATATAATCGTCAAATTATTTAATCAAATATATACAAGCGGTGAAATTCCACAAGACTGGTTAAAATCAGTCTTTATTCCCCTTCCAAAAACTAAGGGAGCAAAGAAGTGTGGTGATTTTAGACTTATTAGTTTAATGTCGCATATGTTAAAGTTATTCTTGAAAGTTATTCACCAACGCATTTATAAGAAATGTGAACAGGATATCAGTGATGAACAATTTGGCTTCCGAAATGGATTTGGGACACGGGAAGCATTAACCAGTTTTATTATACTGCTGCAAAAATGTCGAGACCAAAAAAAGGATCTCTTTTTATGTTTTATTGACTATCAAAAGGCCTTCGACAAAGTAAAACATGATAAGCTGATGGATTGCCTTCACAAAAAGGGACTAGACGAGAACGATTTTAAAATTATCCAAACGCTGTATTTTAACCAAACGGCAGCAGTTAGAACAGAAGCCGGTGACACAGAAATATTCAATATCAAGCGAGGTGTACGACAGGGGTGTGTATTGTCACCACTACTTTTCAATATATATTCGGAAGAAATCTTTGCACGAGCACTAGAGCAATCAAGAGAAGGTGTTAAAATTAACGGCAGAGTTCTAAATAATGTACGATACGCCGACGACACGGTCCTAATTGCAGAGAGCGCACAGGATCTCCAGACACTCTTAGATCGCGTCAGATCGATCGGAGAACAATACGGCCTCAGCATTAACGTCAAGAAAACAAAAACAATGATTGTCTCCAAAACATCCATCCATCCACCCATGGCTTTAAAAGTGAATGGTAACATTATCGAAAATGTCGAGAAATTTCGATATCTAGGGTGCTGGATAACGAAAGATATAGATCCAGACATAGAAATAAAATCGCGAATTGAACAAGCAAGAAATGTCTTTTTAAAAATGAAACAAATGTTTACGTCCCAAACACTCAATCTCAAAATCCGATACCGAATGCTGAAATGTTATGTTTACAGCACCTTACTATATGGAATGGAGGCCTGGACCTTCAAAATCAACTCACTAAGGCGTTTGGAAAGTTTTGAAATGTGGTTATTTCGAAGGATGCTGAAAGTCCCCTGGACAGCGCATATGAGCAACGAGCAGGTCCTACACAAGATGGGTACCGACAGAGAACTCTTAAAAATAATGAAAACACGGAAAACCTCATATTTGGGACACATATACAGAAATGAGAAATACCAGCTACTGCAGCTTCTTATAGAGGGGAAGGTAGAAGGAAAACGTGGCCCTGGTAGACGGCAGGCGTCCTGGTTGAAGAACATTCGTGAGTGGACTGGTTTGGATTCTCAATCTTTAATAAGAAAAGCCAGGGACAGAAATGATTTTGCTGAGGTTATCGCCAACCTTCATTGAAGACGGCAACCCAAAGAAGAAGAATATTTATAAAGGATTAAGTATTAAATATATACCTTTATAAAGGATTTTAACAAATTAGTTAATTTATATTTAGAGTTGATTAATTAGACTAATAAGATTAATAGTTAATTTATGTCAGATCCCTTTATTTTTAAACTTCTTTTGTAACGTTTTTATAAGTATTTCAATTCAGTATCTCTAGTGATATTGACCCTCTTCCTCAAAATTGTATTAGGACTTTCTTTTATCTTGCAACATATTTTTTAGAATTTTTGTCCAGAACGGGCTTTCTTCTCTCATTTTTTTAACATCCTTCACTTGATTTTTGTGGTCCTCTCCGATATTTTGTTTTAGTTTTGCAGTTTACTTCGATGTCCAGCACAATCAATTAACCTTTACGTATATCATCTTTCCTTGTCATAATATATTCTATGTGTGAGTAATTTTTTCCACTTGTGTATGTAGTAAGTTAAGTTTCTCTCTTTTAAAATAATGTGTTAACAATCGCCATATCTAATGCTGTTGCTAATTTAAGCATGTTATCTCCAGCTTCATTTCTAGTTCCAAAGTCTAGTCCTCCATGTATGTATGTATCTTTTATATCCTGTTTGGATTGGCTCACATGTGCATTAAAATCATCTAGTATGACTTTCTCCTCTAATGGAATATTATTCAGTATGTCTCTTAATTGATCATAGAAAGCTTTTCTTTTATAGGTACTCACCCACACCTTTTTGAGACGCATACACACACTCATAACATTCAATACTTCTTATTAAGTACAAATTTCACTGGTATTATTCTATTACTCTTACAACTTCTACAACGTTATCTTTAATTTCACTATCAGCAATTATACCAACTCCAATCCCAATGATATTTTTCCCTACATACTACAATTGTCCACCCAGTCTCTTGAATGCAAACAATTTGAACTCTGCTTTTTTATGCACGTCTACTAACTTCACACTCTACTAACTAAAATATAGTCATCACCCGGAAATCTGAATGAAGGCTCGGTTCCCTTCCGGAACATTTTACCTCAGGAGTTGCCATCATTTCATTCAGCATAATTTTTATTAAATAGAAATTATATCTTTTCATTTTTTTATGGCCTGAAAAGATTTTCGGACACCGAAGTGTTTCCCATTTTTATTGCCAGAAAGAATACTTGTTACCATTTTGTTTTTGTTAAGAATTGAACTCACATCATGTAGCACCAAATGCAGATGCACTTACCTATGAGGTATCACAGCCGATGATACTCTGTAGTTGAAAATTTGAATATGGTGATAAAAAATAAAGATAAAAACTATAATATAATATATTTCAAACTTCAACTTAAATAAATAATGAAATAGCAAATAACAGTTATATATACAAATTATTTACAAACATCATTCCAACAACACCTTGCTGGAACTTGACATTAATTATTATTTAGTACAATTACTTCATTTGTTTAATTTTTACCCGACTCTCAATATTGCATGGATGTTACAAAAAATATGGATATTGAAAAGATATCTTTTTTCATATTTCTGTAAATATTAGCTTTTTTTTATAAAATATTTCATATATTTGAAGAAAACATTTTTAAAGCACTTCCTTTAGTTACCGTAAATTAGAAAACTCACAAGACTTTTTCGGTTCCATCTTCATTCAAACGTGGTTAAAAAAACTATGTCCGACCTATAAACGACAGTTTGTAACCACGCATAAAGGACAGTTAAAAAGATAAAAGGCGTCTAAATGTGACATATATAGGTGCCAAAGATAAGACAATATAGGTTATTATATTAAAATAAACTTAAATAAAAGAATGACACTAGCTAACTTTGAAAGTAAGACCAAACGTGTAATCAGGGAAGCAGTAGAAATTGAAAAAAATCAAGAATTTTAAATGCAAGAGATGATGAGTAAAGACTCCCAACTACATAGAAACCAATTCAATAGAAAACCCAAGAAATTAAATTTACGAATAAAAGCCCGCTCACTCGCATGTGCACAGGACCGATCACAAGAAGGAAGCTATTTACGCGCAGCATGCAATGGCCTATACATATCGCCAGCAATCAGACTAGAGCTTAACCTGTTGAAACAACAACAATGGAGACTTGTTACCGCTGGACTGAGCTACCGGGACGGAGGTAAATTCTGGAAAAAATTCAAAATCGTAACTAGACATAAAATCCAACATCATTTATATTTCAAACACAACAATAAAATAATCACCAATCCACTAGACAAGGCTGAAATCTTCAAAGATACACTTTAAGTCACATTCATGACCCCTGAAAACCCAAATTTCGACTACGATTCCGTATAAAAACCGAGCGAAACATACAATACCTTCTTTCAAGACCAGAACCCCAAAGAAAGTTCAACTATCATGAGTTTATGGCCTTAATAGACCCCGAAACCGTCAGAAAACTGTGTAGCCTAGGCAAAAACACAACCCTTGGCTCTGATGGCATACACAGGATATGCCTCAAAAAACTTCCAGAAGCCATATTCCCGCTGCTTACCGAAACTATCAATGCCTGGCACCAGCTGGAATACTTCCCTACCCCTTATTGCTGCCTAGAGTATTTTTCTAAAATACTCTAGGCAGCATCTACGAGAGGCTTTTAAACGAAAAACTTGTAGAACACCTAAAAACATTCAACATCATTCTAAATTTCCAATTCGGATTCAGAGCTGGTCACTCCATACAAAATGCATTGATAGAAGCAGCAACCCAACAAAAATGCCGTATCCATTCCATTTTTGGGAATAATCCAATCTTAAGTAACCACTCGGACTATACGAGTCATTGTCGAATATCAACTATCCACCGCATTCACTCCTCTTGCACGACTAACTCAGGGCTCAATAATTGCGCCAATACTATATACAGTCTATAACAACGACCTCCCAACCCCACACAACACATTTGAGAGTATCCTGCTATACGCTGACGACACGGCCCTATTCTACTCAGGTATTCCCAGGCCGACAGTAGAGGTCGTTAGAGCACAAGCACAACTCGACAAAATAGTCGAATGGTGAACAAATGAAAAGTAACTCTGTTCATAAATCTCAAATGCTCCAGACTAGAGCCGAAACAACGAAACCACATAATGCTCAACGAAGAAAGCCTCGATTATAGACCGTCAGTGTTCTACTTTGGTGTCAGAATAGGACAGGTTAAGAAACAGAGTGAAACTCCTAACAGCACTATGTGGTAAATTTGGAAACACTAGTCAAGTTACTCTTCTACACACATATAAAATCTTCTTATGATATAATTTTCTGAGGAGAATTATGGGTAAAAACCACGACTTTCGTGTCGGAGGCAAACAGAGCAAAGGAGGTTTTTAAAAAAACCTGCCACCTACGAGGATATGTACTCACCATAATTCCAAAACTTTACGTTCCATTCTATCTGCTAAATTTATAAACATAGCAGATACCTAACCAACTTCCTGATGAGTACTGGAACGTATCAGAATCCATCCCAATAAAATATCGCAGTCATTAGTCGTTAGTCTGCACCTGCCAAAAAACAAAAAGAACCGAAACAGAAAAACCCTTAGGTTTTAGGAACGGAAAACTGTCTAATTGGTAACTGTATAGAATAGGCAATAAATTGTAAACGGTAACTTAGCCTTCTCCAACAAACAAAAAACAAACAAATTATAAATATAGCAAAAACCACCCATCTGAGCAAAAACTTCTAGCAAACCAACTACCAAAAACTCAGCTCCACCATATTTTCCAGCCCCAAACAACATTATTCCTCATCCCTCTACTGAGTCACCCTGCAACAAAAATAAGAGGGTAGCCATTCCTTGAAGAGGCGAAAGCTTATAACAAACTTATTATAACGTTAAACGGGCCTAGACATAAGTTCTCTTCAAACGTCAGGAAGAAGCAAAACTAATCTGACTTGACAATGGCAAGTGTGACCTTGCCAAAACGTCATCAAAATAATGGTTTTTATAAAAACCAAAATTATTTAACTCGTAATCAAACGCGTTAAAAGAAAAATTTAAAGAAAACAAAAGCTACCTTTCATTACAAAATTTATCAAAATTTTATATCTTTAAAGCTTATCAATATCTTTCAATCACATATAAATTACAACCTCTTACCCTACAAATCGACTTTTTGCTACAAATTACCTCCTACGAGATTTTTTAAACATTGACTAGATCAACCACCACTTTAAATATTTACAAAATTAACTAATTTCAAAATTATCTATAAATAAGGCTGGTATTAATTCACAAGAAAATCTTTGTTTAAGCTCCTCAAACATTTCTCCAGACTTCGAGCATTACGAAAATATGGAGATAATTATTATCATTTTTTTTTGTATTAATGTGTTTGTGTTTTTTCTGTTCTGTTTGTGTTTGTGTACAAATGTATCAAAGATATTAGATAAAGATCTTGCTTTAAAGGAGCCTCAGACTCTTGGCTCCTTTTTCTGATAAGGGTTACTTTATTTACTCCAAGTTTTTTCCTTGGTATTTTTCATAATATTTAAATTTCATTAGTATGTAAACAAATCCCACAGAAACTCTTCGATGAATTGATTGTTGGGACGTGACTGTGTGCATTCTCCTTATCTTGTTTAACTTTGACAAAAAGTTTTAACTGTAAAAATTGATGTTGCAAGTCGTTTTAAATATAATACATTTACACCTATGACTACAAATACTTTTTTAATATTGTTTGGTATATTTTTCTAATCAAATTTTAGTATCTATTAATCATATCCTTGAAAATGACCATAACAGCCAAACAATTCCTTAATTTGATATTTCGGCTTAGATGGCAAACCGTTTTCAAAGACTTTAGTAAGTAATTATTTTTTCGTTCGCTTTTTTCACATTTTAATTGAAAAAATCCTTTTTACAAAAACAAATGCTCAGATAGTTACGCTTATTCTAATATGAGTATGTGTATAGTTTCCACAAGAGATTTTTTTGTTCTACTCCTTGTTTTCTAGTCATCAATTCTGGTTTAGATTTAGTTGCCAATTTTTATATTTTGGCATAGTTTGTAAGGTAATTTTTACATACCTAAAATGTTGTAATGTAATAATAACAGCCTTTTTAGTTCTACCATGACTAGCAATACCGAAGAGTTACTTTTTAAACGGTGGTTCTAACTGGATAGATGGCTTGAATGCTCTTTCGTGTTGCTGTGAAGCTTCCTGCTGATTGTCCTGTTCATATCCTCTGTTGAAACCCGGATGGTTTGGTAGATGTAACGGAAACTGGACGTCAGTTTGACCTGGCTGGATGAAACGGCCAGCTGGTTGAGGGTAGGAGTAACCTTGGTCTTCATTTTGATTACCTAAAGAAAATATAATGAATGTATAATGAACATTTGTATACGAAACTCATCTGGGACGTGAACTAATTGTTCCCTGATTTGATAATACACAAAATATAATAAATTGTATTAGTGAAATAAGTGAATTCAATAAGTTCAAAAGTCACTAAATTGTTTCCTAAAAATGTTCTGAATAAGACTTTTTAGATGATTTAAGACGTTTATTGCAAATACATGAGCAAAAAAGGAGAATAAGGTATAATTTTAAATAAATCAAATAAAGAAGGAACAAACAACCTACAAATCTATTATGAATAGAATAATGTAAAGAATACCGTTGTGATAAGTACAGTTAGCAGCTAAGCGAGAGTTGTAAATATCATGAAAACTGAAAATATGCCAAATCGGAATATGATAAAGAAGAAGGGACATTAGACAAAACATTGTTTGAATTATGAAATATTAAATCAAATATTAGAAGACCACTTCTTCTTCTTTAGATGCTATGTCTGTATTCAGACGTTAGCCATCATCATGTTTATAATTTTCTGAAACCATGTAAGTTTCTTTCGACCAATATATATCTTTCCTTTAACTTTTGCTTGTATTGTAAGACGAAGACAAAATATATTGTATATTTTTTAATTACAAATATATACAACAAGGCAACAACAACTATTAAGCTAATGAAACAAACGGAGCCTATTAAAATAAACCGAGAGTAAGAGAAGGAGATACCATCTCGTCCAAGCTATTCAACCAAGCGCTAGAAGATGTTTTCAAACAACTACACTGGGATGGCTTGGGAATTAACATAAACGGGCAAAATCTGAATCATTTACGATATGCTGAAGATATTGTATTATAACAGAAAAAGTGAAGAATTACAAAGAATGATGGAAGAACTAGATAGAGAATCGACAAAAATTGGACTCAAGGTGAATTACAGTAAAACAAAAACCATGACTAATCAACCAGAAGAACTAATAATTACAGTGGCACAAACAAGAACAGAACAAGTAAAGTATATATATATATATATATAATATATATATATATATATAAATATAGATATATATATATATATATATATATATATCTAGGCCAAATCACTAAATTAAATAAAGAAAATCAGACCGAAGAAATAAAGAGAAGAATAAGATTGGCCTGGGCATCATTTGGAAAACTGTGTTATATTCTAAAGAATTCAAAATACCCCCAATACCTAAAAACGAGAGTCTTCAATCAGTGTATACTCCCTGTACTCATATATGGCTCTCAGACATGGACGTTTACAAAGGAAAATATGGAAAAAATAGCAAAGACAGAAAGATCCATGGATAGACAAATGCTGAACATTAAACTATCAGACAGAAAAAGAAACGAATGGATCCGTAATAAAACAAAAGTGACAGATAACTTAACCCAAGTAGCAAAGCTTAAATGGAAGTTCGTCGGACACACCCTAAGGCAGAAAGATGAAAGATGGGCTAAGACAATTATACATTGGAGACCATGAATCACAAACGAAAAAGGGGAAGGCCACAAATGCGATGGTCAGATGACCTGAAGAGACACGCCGGGTCAAAATGGATGCAAATTTCCCAAGATAGAGAGGCATGGAAGAAGGAGGAGGAGGCCTATATCCAAGGATGGATGTTTAGGGCTGTATAGATAGATAGAGAATTATATGTGGCGTTCATCATTTTAAAAATATCTTCATTGAATTACATAAAACTGGTTTCCAGGTCATAAAACCTTACGTGATATTTAACCACCTGCCGAGTCATTTAAAATGGTTTACGTATCTATCTCCTCTCCATTAAGTGAAAGCAAACCTTGATCTATATTAATCAACCAACCACTATCCACTTTCACTAACTAGATTTACTAATATTTGGAGATCTTGTAAATTTTCTATAAGAACGGCTATATCGTCAGCGTACCTTATGTTGTTGATTACTTCTCTACCTAGTCTTACTCCCTCTTGTCTATCATCTAAAGCCTCCCTAAAGATTTCTTCAGAGTACAGATTAAAAAAACTGGGTGACAAAACACAACCCTATCGTACTCCACGTTTTATGAGTAGTTTTTCAGTATGGCTATCTCCAATATTGGTGAAGTACTGCTGCCCGCAAAAGATCACTAATACGACATAAATTTTCACGTTAATAGCAGACACCTTTATCCAACAACTGAGATGTATTAGACGACAAAATGAGCGACCATTTAAAGCAAATTCAAGCGTTATTTGAAACTCTAACTCACCTATTTGAAACTGCCCTTCTCTAAAGAACTGTTGACTGCTAACTTGATGCGCCAGTTGATACCTGTTGTCTTCTTGGGGGTTTGGGTAATGGTCTTGTATATTAGGAGTATCTTGTTGGAATTGATTAGGATAGCCATTGAACTGAGGTTGACCCTGGCCTTGTGGTACTTGTTGATTATAACCATTTTGACTTCCATCGGCATAATTTGGTTGTCCTTCCAAAGGCACTTCGTGGTTAGGAGCCTGGTGTTGGGGTATTTGTGGGTATTGCAAATGGTAATGATTCGGAAGCAAATGCTGGGTTGGGGGTTGTTCGGGGCCTAAAGAGTTTAGAATATGTGTTCCATGATAATCTACTTGAACTCCTGGTTGGGGATGCAAATGAGCTAAAGGATGAATGTGGTCTTGATGTATTTGACCTAAATGAATGTCTTGGTGTAAGTGACCAACGGGATGCACGTGATCTTGATGTAGTTGACCTAAGTGTACATGTTCTGGGTGAACAGCATGGGTATGATCTTGATGCAACTGACCTAAATGTACATGACCTAAGTGTACATGGTCCTGGTGACCAACAGCTTGGGCATGATCTTGATGAAACTGACCTACATGAAGATGATCTTGGTGAAGCTGACCTACATGAAGATGATCTTGATGAAGCTGTCCTACATGAAGATGATCTTGATGTAAGTGGGCTAGCGGATGAACATGTTCTACAGGATAAGGATGATTTCCTGCATGAATATGTTCCTGGAGCATAAACTTGATGGATATGATCTTGATGTAGGTGAGCTACTGGATGCAAATGACCTACAGGAACCGGTTCAGCTGTATGAATATGTCCTACAGGATGCACATGATCAACAGGATGAAGGTGAGTTACTGGAAGATGCGCTGGATGTACACTTCCCACAGGATGTACATGTTGAACTGGTGCGATATGTACTGGTGCTGGCGCAATAGGAACTGGCGATGGAACTACAGGAACAGGTGCGGGAAGAGGCAAGAACGGATGAACATGAACTGGATTTGGAACAGGCAAAACTGGATGAGGCACTAGCTGAGGTGCAGGTATTTCCTTTAAAGCAGTTGTTGGAAAAGCTGCTCCCAACGGTAGAACGCCCAGATCAGGTTTGGTGACTTCGAACAATTGTGCTGAAGGAACAAATGGAGCAGGTACAACACCTGGGTGTACTGCGTGTAGGTGAGGTGCAGCTATATGGTGAAGGTGGTTTACGTGACCAGTAGTAACATGATGAACATGATCCGTTACATGAACTGGTTGTATGTGCTCAACTTGCACGACAGGTTCTCGGTGAAGGTGGTCTATGTGAGGCACAGGATTTAAGTGCAAATGATCTGCATGAACGGGCTCAACGTGTACATGATGTACTGGCTTCACGGCGTGAATATGTTCTACATGTACAGGTTTAACTGGTTTAATAATATGTACCGGTTTAACTAAAGAGGCAACTGGTTTAATAATAGGTTTCCACTCAGGTTCTAAAACAGGTCTGAGGTGGGGAATGTGAACAATAGGTCTTTTTAGATGGAAGTGAATTTTTGGTTTGTTATAGTGATATCCTAAGTGCTTTATAGCTACTGGTCTTAAAACTGGTTTTATTTTCACCTCAGGCGGTCCATAGCCTAATACATATTTCACTGGTTTATGTTTAACCCAAGCGACGTTTTTAATAAGCGGTTTGAAGATAGTTCTCTTTTCTTGCTCTTTTATTATTTCTTCTGAGTTTTCGGTGTCCTGAAGAGGATCTAGTTCGTCTGATAGCGATGATTTTAGAGTTTCAACGTCTGCGTATACAAAAATAGCATGTAAAATCGTAAAAATTGCGATTATTTGAATCTGAAACAAAAACTTAATGTAGTAGATCTGAAAAAATTGTAGATATCTGGACGAAACACAAATAATAAATCAATTATGTTAATAGTGAAACTTAAAGAAAAATGTAAAACACTGTAATGACTGTAGATTAATCAGCTTAATGTCACACTTATTAAAAACATTTTTAAAGATTATACATGCAAGAATATTCAGAAAGTGCGAAGCAGATATGATATATCTCTGTATAGTTTCACAACTCTTGCCATAAAATGTTGAGACCAACAAAAAGATTTTTTCCTTGCGTTTATAGAGTATAAGAAAGCTTTCGACAAAGTTAAACATAACATTCTCATGGAATGTCTAAAGAAAAAAGGACTCGACAAAAATGACATTAATATAGTGAGAAATCTCTATTGGAACCAACAGGCTGAGGTAACATTAGATGGAAATAGCACGGATGCGCAAAAGATAAGTAGAGGAGTGAGACAGGGCTGAGTACTTTCACCATTACTATTTAATATAATATATTCCGAAGAGTTTTTTACGCAAGCACTTAAAAACCTGTGCCAAGGGATCAAGATAAATGATGAAAATATAAATAACATCCGTTATGCTGACGATACAGTCATTATCGCTGAAAGTGAGACAGGCCTACAGACGTTACTAAACACAATCTGTGATACTAGGGAACAGTTTGGTTTAACAATAAACATAAAGAAAACAAAAACCATGATTATCAGTAAGAGGGGTAAAGTCGTTACAAGGAAACAGATAAAAAATGAAGATATTGAGCAAGTGGACAAAATGAAATACTTAGGAGTCTGGATTACGGAAGATCTGACTCCGAAATCAGAAATTCGCTCAAGAATAGAGCAATCAAGCTGAGCTTTTTTAAAAATGAGGAAATTTCTGAGTAACCAAAGACTCAATCTGCAAATCCGATATCGGATGGTAAAATGTTATATAATAGTTATATATAATAATAATTATGGAGGGTTTATAGAAATTAATAACCAACAAGTCCAAGCACGCAAACTAGTCACTCCAGCAGAAAGACTAATTCTGTCAAACGTTTGTCCCACCATTCCGCATGCTTTACTAACTCAAGAATTAAAAAATTAAGCCTTAAAACCATCTCTCCCGTACACATTTCTCAAAATAAGCGCCGGTTTGCCGGAATTTAGCCACGTTTATAGTTTTAGGCGACAAATTGTTATCACACCATTGCTGGCCTCAATACCTGAATCCATATTAATTAATTATGATAACACCAACTCTAGGATTTTTTGTCACAAAATTCCTTGGTATGTTTTTGATGTAAAAGGCAAGGCCATACTGCAGCAAATTGCAAAACAAACCAAAAGTCAGTTTCTGAAAATTATAACCAAAACCCTCACTCTCAAACATCTTCGCAATATCCACATCTCCCCAAATACTTCTGTTTGGGAAAGTATGTGCGAATTCATTTCATATTTTTACAGTTAATATTTTATCTGTTACGGTACTGTAATGTGATCTAATTTGGTGCTGTATTTTAAAGACCTTTTGAAAATATATTGTCTTCCTGTTGTCTCGTAAAACTTTAACACTGGATATCTCATTTATGATGTTGTGAATACGGAGAATTTGGCTTCTCTTTTGTATGGTTCAAAAATATACACACAAGTGTAAAGTGTCGTGTTACCGTCACAATTAGCTAAAATTATCGGAAAGGTCGCAATACAATGGAATGATTTATTGGTACAACCTCTTCGGACCACCGCTTAGAGGGTTCCTTAGCTCTGACCATATCAACGCATTCTCACTTCTTCATAAGACAACGATCGACACGGACCTCTATATAGACCGGTCTCGTGTTATTAGCCTCGGCGCCCCAGGCCGCGGCGTCGTGATGCCCAGCGACGAATTCTTCAGCCTGTTACGAATTCATCAATAGAACCAAAGGGTAAGTCTGTTCTTTGTACAAAACAACAATAATGAGTAAACCAGTTGATTTCATAACTTATTCACAATTTATAGTTGCTATTTTCGCTAATTTTATGTACAAACAAATATTACATTTTTCGTTATAATTATTTATCTGATATAATTTAACCAGCGACCTCTCAAGTTTAATCCTAAACAACTTCCAACTAACCCCTCAAAAACTCCAACCGCACAACCAACTATCAATATAGATACAACCAAGTCCACACAAAATAATTCAAAACGCAGTTTGGAAGAAATAGTCACACCTCCTCCAGCGCAAGACGCTGATTCAGAAAACCCAAGTCTAGATCAGATTCAGAAAAACCAAAAAAAGTAAGGAAAAGATGCCAACTCACATACTCATGGAACCGGCCAAGCCATTCATCTCAGAGCAAATCCCCCCATTTATTCTTGATTTTAATCAAATATCCGATCTATTTGAAAATGTTTATGGTGCACAGGATCCAGTCAGCTCCTTTGCACCATAAATTCACACCTCTTGAACACCTCTTTGAATTGATTACAAAAAATCTGTAATAGCGGCTATCAATGCGACTTTCATTTAGTGCTTCATAGTCGTAAGCATATAGAAACATTAAAAAGATAAAAACTGGAGATGTGCTTATCTATGGTCATATATCAACACTACAGATTATTATTTTAAATAATAGGATAGTTGCAAGAAATTCCTAACAAATTAAGATGCAAACGTTATAGAAAATGCCAATAAAGAAGAAAGAAACCCAATTAAGTTATTTTTCATTAAAACCTTTCCCTAAGTCAATAACGTCGTACAAGAACGTAAAGTCTCTACATACACTGTATACTTACATATTTCGAGTTCATTTTGAAACTTGGTAATCCTAATTGAGCACCCAAAATCCAACTTACACCATCACTATCGACGTTCTAACAACCAAATACACAAATTTTACTTTCTTTTTGTTTTATATCTCGCGCAAAACGGACCTACGAGCTTTGTTTATTAATCAGATGATTAAATTACTAATTGAATAGCAATGTCATTGACAAAGAAAGTACCAACCGATTTTGGATGCAGCTTTTGCTAAATTACAAGATTCGATGACGAATATCAATGAGGTCGAGACTTTTTTGAAAAATCGAAATACTTTCACAGCTACGTTGCACTCCTAGGAATGCGATAACAATATTCATTTCTTAAGAGTTGCACTATATCTAACAGTCGATTAGAAAAAGTAGCATATACAAATTATCGAATACTACAAAAAATTTTTTTCTTTTGTTGCATGCTATGCTGATACATATAATGTTCTGTTGATTTTGCTGAGAGATTAGTTGGTCCAGTTTGCGTTTCTGGATTTGGGTTTTGTTGTCAGAAATATGTTGGGCTTTTTTGTGAGAAAGACGATCGAAGTAAGGTGCTTCATAATACTGGATGGATATTGAAAGAGTGGATGTCGTTGTAGGTTTTGAAAAGTTGGGAATTTGTCGCATCAAGTTGCGATTTTGGAATAACTTAATGGTCTCGGCACGATTTAAGGAAAGCAAGGTCATAAAAAAGACGGTATTTACGTGTTAAATGCAATCCATAAGCCCAATATTCCCCTAAGATGAATCTCAATGCTTACAATTGTCCCACTCAGAAATTGGCGAAACATTTGGCTTTATCCTTACAACCATTAGCCGAAAACGTCTCGTTCTTTGTCAAAAACTCTTTTCATTTCATTGGTCTTCTAAAAATATTTTTATTTCACCCTTAGATATACTAGTTAGTTTTGACATTGTTTCTTTATTCACCAATTATCTCTTATAAAACACTGCATGGCTAATATATACTTTTTATTAAAAAAATATTTCTATCGTCAAATAAAGGTTCCCCAATGGAATCCACCCTCTCTTCCGTAATAGCTAATATCTACATTGAACATTTCGAAACAGCAGCCCTGTCCTCATCAAATCTCAAACCCACCTGCTGCTTACGGTACGTTGATAACACCTTTGTCATTTCTCTCTCTTCAATCCTGACCCCACAGGGGGAGTGTAGTGGTCGACGTGATGTCGTGTATTGTCCGTCTCCAGAGATCTCTATCTCTGGTCATTTCTTTTAATTCATGCATAGGTCTGTAATTTGATCTATCCATTTTGTTGGAGATCTTCCTCGTGATCTTCGGCCTTCTACCTTTCCTTGTATTATGAGTCTTTCCATGTTTTCTGTGTTTGCTCTCATAACATGCCCAAAATATTTTAATTGTTGTAGATGGACTTTACTAGAGAGTCGTTGGCTAACTTTTAGCTCTCTTAAAATTGAATTATTTGTTCTACGTTCAGGCCAAGGAATTCGTAACATTCGTCTCCAACAGGACATTTCAGTGGCGTCTATCTTTCTTCTCTCCGATTGTCTCAGAGTCCAAGATTCACATCCGTAGGTCAGTATTGGGAATATTAAGCAGTTGATCAACCTCATCTTTATCGCTCTTGAAATTTGACATTCCTTCCATATTTTGGTCATTTTTGCTGTGGCAACTTTTGCTATATCACATCTACGTTTAATCTCTTCTTGTAATGACCCTGTGTTTGTGATTAATGATCCCAGATATAAGTATAAGCTCACAACCTCGAACCGGTCAATTGTGGTTATGTGTGGATGATTGTTGTGTAGTCTATCCACTATCATGATCTTTGTCTTTGATATGTTTAATTGCAGACCAAATATTTGACTTTCGTTTTCGATCAGTCGTATAAGTTCCATCAGCTCTGCTTCACTATTTGCAAGAAGGGCTGTGTCATCTGCAAAACGTAGGTTGTTTAGTTTATGACCATTTATTGAGATGCCCTTTTCCCATCCTTCAAGTACTCTTCGCATAATATACTCCCCATATATGTTGAATAATTGTGGAGATAGTATACATCCTTGTCTGACACCCCGTTCTGGATGGAACTCGAAAGTGTGTCAAGTACTTTAACTGATCCAGTAGTGTGTTCATATAGTTCAGTTATAAGCGTAATTAGATGTTGTGGTACGCCTACTTCTTTTAGTATTCGCCATAAGTGTCTCCATTTGACCCTGTCGAACGCTTTACGGTAATCTATAAAACAAATGTATAGTGGGATGTTAAATTCCCTAGATTTCTTGATTATCTATCTTATATTCAGCAGGTGTTCTCGAGTGCCTCTACCTTTGGTAAATCCAGTTTGCTATTGTGGAATTTCTCTTTGAAGGAATGTTTTCAGTCTCTCATTGATTATATGTAGCATTATCTTGCTGGCATGGGATATAAGAGAGATAGTTCTATAATTGTCGCATTTATGGAAGCTGCCTTTTTTTTTCTTTGTCATTTAGCTCCATGGTAAACACGCATTAGATATTTTCCTCTCCAACCTAAATGGAATACATCATAGTATCCAATTTACGATGGAAGTCGAGGGAGTCCAAAGCGTCTTTGTCATTCCATGATGGTCTTATTCAGAAAAACCTACCTCACAGTTGTTCCTATTCCGTGTACCCACTCATACAAACCGTTATCTCAATGCCCAGTCACATCATCACCCCGCCCAACTCAATTCAGTTATCAAAACTCTTGTTTCCTGTTCCGTAAGACTAAGCGACAACAATCACAGATCATCCAAAACCATTTTAATAAGGAAAAACTATTACAAAACAAAATCCACAAGGAAAAAAAATTCCTGTAGCTGGCTGTATACCACGTATAACAAAAAGAGGTTAATCTTTGTAAATGGGTATATTTATTTAAAAAACCCTTAAAAGGGCCACATCAATAGAACAAACGTTTTCGGACTAAACAGTCCATCATCAGTTCCACGTTGTTCTCCGAGCGCAGAGGTTGTCTCTCGCCCGGCTCTGGAACCCATTTGAGCCATGTGTTACCTTTGGTCAAATTTAATTTAATATAGAACATCACAGTTATTTTATAACACAATGTACAACATTTAATAACTAAATGTAATTTAAAGGGTTTTTACCCTAATATTTTGGTGGCTCAGGCATTATGACCTAGCATTTTCGATTTTAATAACCTGATGATGGACTGTTTAGTCCGAAAACGTTTGTTCTATTGATGTGGCCCTTTTAAGGGTTTTTTAAATAAATATACCCATTTACAAAGATTAACCTCTTTTTTTTTTTTTTTTTTTTTTATTACAAAACGGCTACCACAAAACTCATATCAA
Organism: Diabrotica balteata; assembly: GCA_918026665.1. Lineage (NCBI taxonomy): Eukaryota > Metazoa > Arthropoda > Insecta > Coleoptera > Chrysomelidae > Diabrotica > Diabrotica balteata. Next base: position 197,254,190 of record OU898276.1, on the reverse strand, counting down.
TAGGAGCATTCAAAAACATCTAAATTTCATTTCATCCAAAAAAGAAACCTTGCCATCGAATCAGCTCAAAATCTTTCTTTTAGTAAATATGCCGCAGACAAGATCAAATTCAGTATATTCTTATCCCTCTAAACATCAAAACCATCTTTACTACGCACTTCAAGTTGTCCAATCTTGTCAGATCCATAAAACACCAAATCCACAATGAAGACCAAGGTGTCTATGAGTTACTTGTTCCAGTTAAACACGTACATACATAGGACAGACAAACCGACAAATTCATAACCGTATTTACGAACATTCTATATCATTCAAACATTTCGATACTACTTCAGCCCTAATCCAACATCATATTGAGACATATAAAGGCCACAAAGTAAATTTCGAAAATAAACAAAGTAAAACAAGTTTGGAGCCAATTTTAATGAGATATTGTTCCAGCAAGACGAAACTCCAGCTCATTTTGGTGTAAACGTTCGGCGTTATTTAGATTAGACATCTAACGGACGATGGATTGGTGGATTATGCTATTAAATGGCCTGCTCTTTCGCCCGATTTGAAATCTAAAGATTATTTTTATTGAGGATACTTGAAACGTAGAATTTATAAAACTAAACCTGCAAGTGTTGCAGAGCTAAGGCAAAAAATTATCAATGAATCCATATTAATTTCTAAGGAAACACGGATAAATGTAGACATGCTACCATTCCAGTCAAACCAGCTTTGACTTATCAGTAAAAGCAGTAAAAGACTTCAGAGTTTTTAAGTTTTTGTTAAAACTTGAGTAGTCCATGTTGGAAAGCTATGAAATTTTGTATGTGGTTTACAGGAATGATTGCCTATGCCATACCAGAGGCTTTGAATTGTACAAACATTTTAAAGAGGGTAGGAAAGATATTGAAGATAACGAGCGCCGAAGACGGCTTGTAACGTCAAAATTGAACCTTGTAAAAGTGATCAAACTGTTTAAAAATATTGTCGTGTCGTTTAAGTATTAGAGCCATTGCTGGACATGTGGATATTGCAAGAACTTTTTATTATGATTCTGAAACTAAGAGGAAGTCTATTTAGTCGAAAACTCAAAACTGTTTTAGAGTTAAAATAGCGAAGATAAGCAAGTCCTCCTTGAAGGAAATCATGATTGTTTTCTTTGATATATGGGATATAGTTCATATGAAATAGGTACTATAAGTTAAGAGGCTATCTCAGTATTCTTAGATCCTGCTGGACCGCTCTAAATCCTCCTAGTTGTTGTTTCGGCCGTCTGTGCAACATTCTTAGGTTTTTATCATAGTCTTTTAACTTATTTAATATTCTGTTAAGATGGTTTCTGAGGTCGTTGAAAATCTCGCATACTCTCTAGTCTGTTGTTCATAAGATCTTGTTTTGGTTTGAGTCTCTATATACGTACATTAACGGTACGTATTTTGGTATTCCCAGCGCTTCTCTGATTATGGAGTTTTGTTTGTCCCCCATACTGCAAAGGCAAACTCTAATGTTTGCAGGATAATGCTGTTTGCAACTCCAATCTTTGTTTTGAACCCAAGCTTATTTTTCCGGCCTATTAGCCAAGAAAGTTGACTCCTTAATGCCTTGGTTTTGTAGACTGTTTGGTTTACATGTTCTGTAAACGTCAGCTTTTTGTCAAACGGTATGCTTAGGTATTTAGCTTGGCTGGTCCATTATATTGGAGTGTTAAGTAACGTTAGATCTTTATTTGGTCTGCCTCGTCTGTACTGGCACATAACGGCCTGTGTTTTTTCCGGGTTAATTGCTACTTTCCATCTTATGCACCAGGCTTGTAGGAGATTTAGAGCTCTTTGTAGGTAACTTGTAGCTAGGTCTGGATCTGTACTACATGCTGCTATTGCAGTGTCGTCTATGTATTGTAACATTTTTTTTATTATTAATATATTAAATATTTCTAATTCCTTTTACCCCCGTGCGATACGCCTATGATCGTGTATCGATAGCAAAATATTGTAGATACCCAGCTAAAATGGAATTCCCTAATTAGAAATGGTTTTTAATCCTTCCGTCATAATATGCATTATGAAAAGAGTATAATGCGTTTTGGTATGCAGTTTCCTTTTCATAAATTGGTAATTTTCGTCGAAGGTCCGTTTCTTTTGACAATAACTTAATCCCAAGTATTGTCTGTTTCTTATGTCCAATTGTTAATACCGATTATTTTACCTCAAAGTTTCCAATAGTCGTTAAGGCCTTACCTTCTGAGAAACACATACAACTGTCCTATCATTCTTGAGTGGGGGAATATTTTCTTCTTCCTTTTTCAGGGACAGTTGGTGAAATTTTGAGTGGAACCAAGTTACTTTTTGGTGGGCCGTTATTGAGTTAAGGCCAATATCTTGTGTTACGCTTTGCTCACTTTATTTCCTATCGTATCGTCTTTGTGAATTATTTTCTAAGTGTGTATACACTTTATTTTTGAGTTTTCTTTCGTTAGACTATATTAAATTATTTATAGTTCTACACTACCTTTAATGGTTATTAAATTCAGTGTTTAGTACCAGAAAAGTATTAAATTAAGTGAATTAAGCTGCCTTCGTCAAGATCTACTGTAAGTAATTTTATCTACAATTATCTGGGCGAGTAATATGGTATGGTACCATATCACCTGCCATTATCTGGACGTATCATCTATATCTTCACCTGAAGATTGCCGATTTTTGAATGTAATTGAACCATTCAAGAAATTTCTATAAATATTACCTATGAACATACAAGTCTCAGTTTTTAATTAATAATAGTGCGAGATAGTTAATTGACTTAGCCAAGTGCGGTTTGGTTTATGTTTTCATTCTTGTAACCTTTTTGTTTTTCTTTGTAAATTTAGAGTTAAGTAATTTTGGCTATCTTTTGTATTTCTTATAATTTTTGTTCATTATCTTTCCTATGATATCTCGAGATACGCCAAACTATATTTGTATATGATTGCCTTATACATCTTGGTAAAGGTATTTTTTTATTACATTATAGCTTAATTTTATACATATATAACACCATTTCATAGTTGTGTATTTTTATTACCTGGGTTGCATTTAGCAGCATCATAATTTTGTGTTTAATATATTGTTATTGTTTTATGCATGTATTTTATTTGTCGGCTCCTAACAAGTTCCCTGATAAAATAATAGCTCTGAACAATTACTATCTTTAAATATTACTATGCTTTTGAACTGTAGAAAGATCAGGCTGATTAAGTTTCGTAGGTAAGTAAGTGTAATACTTAATATATTTATTATTTGTTTATATATTGCGTTGACCAGATTTATTTAATAGTTTACTGTTGGTATCTTTCCTTGGGTTTGATCTCTGAACCTAAATATCTTTTCTTATCTCTTTTCTTTTCTAAGGTTTTCTTAATTTTCTCCTTAACCCCAAAAAATTGAGTGGCGCCCTGTTTCTATCTTCTCTTATCTTTGGTAATTTTACCTATCTATCTTTTTGTTTATTTCTGTATCTTTTCTAATATCTTTTATCCTATCTTTACCTATTTCTTCCGTTGGATCCATTCCCGGTTCCAAAAGCTAGTTTCGAACCCACGACTCGCTCTCCATCAACCATCTGGCTGCCGTCCGCAGTGTCTCCATTGGTTATCTTTCTAGCACCACCCAAAAAAGATTTCCGAGGTTACAGTATCAACTTAATAACGATTTGGGATTGGTTGGAGTGTTATCTGTGTAGATAGTGTACAGATAAGGCGACAGCACCGCGGACTGCGGCACTCCAGCCTCTATGATTCCGACCCCGAACAGGGTTGAGCCTATGCTTGCTAGGTACGATGCAAGAAGACATGTCATCGCCGCATTGTATCCATGGTCGTTCATTTTGGAGTTTTTTATCTCCTCTTCTATTTTTTTTGCGGAATACCAGAAACTACAAAAATTTAGGTTTTCACGAGTAAGTATAGGACAACTTTATAAACACGTCTTATATTTTTATAGTTTGATATTTTCTACGCTGTCTCTACGGCCTATTTTTTTTGCTACAATATCTAAGTGCGTGTCCCAATCTTCAGACCACCATTAAAGAAATTTATATTGCGTGTTTATTGTTTTTGCGACACTAGGACTTACTAAATCTCTGAAGTGCCTATTTGCCTTAGCGAGCATTATTTGAAAATACACAGTTTCCTTATACGCTATTGCAATTATTATGTGGACTAGGCAGCAGCCTTAAATAGCGATATCGAATCTTAGTAGTCGAACAATAACCGGCGGCATCAATCATTACTTTCTTTTTATAGAGGAACATAAGCGGCAGTAGCGATATTTTTAGCGGGACAGAAAGCAAATTAAAATCACATAATATATAATTTATTTGGCTGAATAGTCCTTGTAAGCCTAGGGTTTACAAATATACAAGCCGTTGCTTTAGAATCTCAAATTCTTGAATGTCGTGATCTATCAGATCACTAGAAGTATGGAACTTTAGAGTTAATATCATAAAATTTATCGCATTTTTTTTAAATACTGCAAATTTCACGTAAGACTCAACCTTTATACATCTTCATCAAGATATTAAGCAAACTGCGTTAGAAACTACTTTAGCGGTATTTTTGTCATAAATAATATTATACCACAAAATTCTATCTTAATGCATGGTGTTGTGACCATCTGGCGTGTTTATTTTCAAGAAAAAATATCTTCTCAGTTCAAAATTACATACTTACAAATCGCACTTCGCGAACTAGAAAGCTGATCGAAGACAGCAGGATTTCAGTTTCTTCTCAACAAACCAAAATATCTCTTCGTGTCTCCGATTTGATGATGCTACGATAAGAACTGAGAGAAAAAGAGACACTAGATTCTTCTTCTTCAAGTGTCATCTTCGTTCCGAAGGTTGGCGAGCATCAGGGCTATACGCATTTTCGAAATTGCTGACCGAAACAATTCGTTGTTGCTACAGCTAAACCATTCCCGCAGCCAGGAGTTTCGTCTTCTTCCTTTGGACCTTTTTCCTGATATTTTCCCTTGCATAATTATTCGAAGCAGTTCATATCTTTCGTAAAGTTCAGTTTTTGATCGTAAATATGACTTCCTTTTCTTTATTCGTTCTTCTCAAGACCTCGACATTTGTGACTCTCTCGGTCCATGATATTCTCAGGATTCTGCGATACATCCACAGTTCAAATGCCTCCAATTTTTTTATATCAATATTTTTCAACGTCCATGACTGCATTCCGTAGAACAGCACAGAAAGTACGTTACATCTCATCAGGCGAAGTTTCATTTCAAGGCTCAAATCTCTTCCGCAGAACAATCTCTTCATTTTAGTGAATATGGACCTGGCTTTTTCTATTCTTATTTTGATTTCTGCTGAGCTTTCGTTGTCTTCTTTTATAAAAGTGCCTAAATATTTGTATTTGCTAACTCGATCAATAATTTCATTGTGTAAATATAAATTTTGGACATTTTGTGTTGATTTCGATATTACCATAAATTTAGTTTCCTTTATGTTCAAAGATAGTCCATATTCTTCGCTGCAGTCTGCTATCTTATTCACCAATGTCTGTAGCTCTTCAAGTGTTTCTGCGATCAGAACGGTGTCGTCGGCAAATCTCAGATTGTTTAATCTAACACCATTTATTTTAATACCTACGGATTGCTCAGAGAGTGTTCTATTCATTACGTCTTCGGAATAGAGATTAAACAGGGTTGGTGACAGTATACACCCTTGTCTCACACCTCGCTTTATTTCAATTTCTTCAGTGGTATTATTCTCCACTCTCACTACTGCTTTCTGATTGTAGTACATATTTGCTATTAGTACACTAGATTGGCCCCAATAATAAATATATTACAAAAATTTGTACAAAATAATTGTTCCAACAACTACTCACCTGGATATTTTTTGACTACTGATGAAATGTTAGTTCTATTCAAGAGACGATGTGGCTTCAGAATGTACATTCTGAATAAATCAGTTAAATATGGCTTAAAAGCTTAAAAATACAAATTTTGGCGGATTCCAAGAGGCATTACATCTATAACGCAGCAATATAAAGTGGCAAAAACGAAAACAAAACTGGCTTTACCCTTCTCTCATCCTACCGAAGTGGTTTTACGGGTTACTCAACCAATTCGTGACACAACACGTAATGTGGCCAGCGATAACTGGTACACTTGGATAGAAATGGCTCGTGAATTAAAAAAAAGGATATTACTTACGTTGGCACAATTAAAAAAAATAAACGCCAAAATGCGCCAGAATTTCTACCTCAAAGAAAAAGTCCAGTTGATTATTTTTTGTTTGGATTCACTCCTAATGTCACCATGGTATCTTATGTACCTAAGAAAGTCAAAAATGTAATACTGATATCTACAATGCACCATGACGATCAGATAGGCGCCAATTATTCTGTAGCTCGAACATCACAAAGATGACCAATGGCAGTGTTTTTTGCTGTTCTAAATATTGCAGGTATTAACGCCAGGTAATTAGACACATGAAGAGAAGAATATATAACTCCAATGTGCTCCGAGAGATTCGAGCTATTGCGGCAGATATTCTTGACACTAAATTTTTAAGTGTTCCTGAGCCTCCACGAGGCAATCTTCTTCTTCGGGTGCCATATCAGAATTATCCGACGTTGGCGAAGGCTTCTCGATCTTTTGCAATATGGAATAATTGTCCTCCATTAGATTATGAGTACACTCACAAATGTTTTTAACCAAGAAACTTGTTTCCTATACCTCTACGCCCTCTATTTTGCCTTTAAGGATCAGTTGTAATATTTTATATCGACTTTCCCTTACTATATGTCCCAGGTAAGACATTTTTCGATGTTTAACAGTCTTTAGCAGTTCTTTATCTTTGTTGACGCTCCTTAGTACTTCTTCATTAGTTTTCCTTGCTGTCCAAGTTATTTTCAGCATTCGTCTAGGAACCTAGATTTCCAATGCTTCAATTTTGTTCATGATCGATATTTTTAGTGTCCACACTTCTGCACTATACAAAAGTATTGACCAAACATAGCACTTAACCATTCTTTGTCTTAGTTCTAAACTAACATGATTATTGCAAAGAAATTACTTCATTTTCATAAAAGCAGTTTTAGTCATTGCTATTCTTACGTTTTATTTCTATGTGAGGATCTAGTTGGTCCTCTATCAAAGTTCCCAAATATGTCATTTTGTGTACTTTCTAAACTTGGACTCCGTTTAATTGAAGCTTTGCATCGGGATATGGGTCACGACTAAACACTAAAAATTTGGTTTTGTTTGAGTTTATTTTAATGCTCTCCTACCTCGTGAATACGATGAAGCAGAATTTGGAGACCTTCAATATTATCTGACAGATTTACTGTATCGTCTGCATACCTAATCACATTAAGTAGTTCCCCATTGATTTTTGTTCCATATGGTTGTCTCTCAAGTGCCTTTTTAAATAACTGGTCCGAGTAAACATTGAACAATGTTGGCGACAAAATGCAACCTTGTCTGACTCATCGTTATATGGAGATTTCATCGATGTAGTTATCTCCAATTTTAACGATAGTAGTTTGATTCCAGTACAAATTTTTTTGTATTGGAGCCAATGGGAATCGAAAAAGAAAAAGATGTCATCTCTGTCCATCCAAGAAAAACAGAAAAACGAACTATGTTTGCGCAGCGTGTAAAATGCCTGTATGTTTACAATGTTGTGTTCAAGTATGCAAAAAATGCATAGAATAACCTCAATTTGTATTTAAACCATTTATGGTTTATGTAATCTTAGTTTATCTTCTTCTTCTTCTAATGGCGCTACAATGCTTCGTGAGTCTTGGCCTGCTTAAAAATGTTCTTCCATTCTGCCCTGTCGGATACTTTCCTTCGCCACTGCCTGTTGTTCATGGTTTTAAGATCCCTCTCTACGTCATCTATCCATCTTTTACGGGGCCTTCCTCTTGTTTTGTTTCCTTGGGGCTTCCATCTCTGGACTACTTTTCTTAGTTTATAAATAAACAAATTATCAAAAAGTTTGTTTTCTTTATATAAAAAAATGGGTCTTATAGACCCACTTATGATACTTATGTAATTACTTTGGACTTATAGTAGTTAAGGGTTAAATGTACCGGTAAGTAGCTAAATAAAAATCTTAAATTATGTACTGAGTTCGGCATGGTTGTCTATAGTCCGCCCATGGAATCAAGTGCTTAAAAAATTCTCATCACGTACCACGACTGCTCTGCATAATGTCGGTCGTTTAGACATATAAACAGAAACGCATACGGAACAGTATCGGAATATATCAGATTCTTTTAAGATTTCGGTTTCGATTTTTACTGATTGCTGTAATGTGCATATGCATCACTTGAATGATAATGACCGACAATAGAAAATGAAAACAGCGCGATCGGTAGTGAAATAATAATGTTATACAATTTTAAATCGACATATAAGCAGGTACATTCATAAAGGTGTTTTGGTGATACTCGATGATGCGGAAAATGATGCTTTTGCTGTATTATTATACTATAACAATTTAAGGTAGTGAAAAACGGAAGCTATCGTTTGGTATTAAATTCTTTTAAAATAATATATTTCAATTTAGAAATTACAATAAAATATCAATATGGTTATTACACAACCGATATTGCTACAATTATTATAATTGTATAATATATTACATTTGTTTTCTTCAAAAATATTATTGTTTATTGAGAAACACAATAAATTAAGAAAAGCAGAAAAAAGTAACAAATTGTCATAAAAAATGGTGTTTGTTTTTATTGTGTTAATGAAACTGAAAATAGTTATTTACGATATAAAGCCAGATACTCGTTGCATGGTTTTGCCTAAAGCCAGATGATAAAAGGGTCATACATAAGAAACGTCCAATGTAATATTATTGGAAGATAAGTCTTATGGTTGACGATCAATAATAGTCGAGATTGACATTTGCATTTTCTTCTTGTAGTGCTTATCCGTTTCGGATGTGGGCGACTCATGGCAATATGTATTTTGCAAAATGCTACTCTGAAAAGATTTGTGGTTGTTATGTTGACCCACATACGTAGATGTTTCAGCCAGATAATCCTTCTCCTTCGTGGTTCTCATTTTTCTTTTACTTTTCCTTGTACTTAGAATTAATTGCATTGCACTTTCGCTGTTGCTCATGATGTGATGGTGTCATCTGCATAGCTGATGTTATTTAGTCGGTAACCATTTATTAGAATACCTTTTTCAGTTTCGTGCAAACTTCGATAAATATTCTTTCAGAGTACAAATTGAAGAATAGAGGAGACAAAATACAGCCTTCTCTCACTCCACGCATCATTTTCACATAGTCATACCATTCGCCCATAGATTTTTAGGGGTACTGATAAATCGTGTCATTTGAATAGCTTAGCCATTTTTTGAAATTCAGATCTTGCGTTCTCTATCCGACATTTTATTTCTAGGGAATGGTCCCAATTTTCATTGACGTTCGTATCAAGGTAGGTGTATGTTCTCACTCTATCTATTGGTTGACCATTCACACTGATTATTTAAATTTGCTGTTCCTTGTTCCAGGAGCTTTGCAGAGATCATTATACATTTTATTTTCTTAACGTTCAGTGACAGTCTATATCTCTGACTTACTTCTGTGATTCTATTTATTAACTCCTGGAGGGCTTAATAATTTTCAGCGAACACCACCGTGTCATCTGATGTTATTGATACATTCGTTAATTCGAATTCCGGCTTCAACATCCTTTACTACTTCTTAAAAGATTTCCTCAGAGTATATGTTAAAGCAAGGGTGATAGTATAAATTCCTGTCGCATCCCACGTTTGATTTTAATATCATCGGATTCTCCTGTCTTTGTACGGATAGACGATGTTTAATTCCAGTAAATATTGCTAATAATTCTTACAGAGTGGAATTGGAATAAACACAGGTGTTTATTCCAATATTTTTTAATGCTTATATTTGTTAAAGCTGATGGTCCGGAAATTATTGCAGGATACGGATTTTGTTTTCTTTGGTAGAACAATAAACGTTGACTTCGGCCATGATCTTGGTATTACTCCGTTTAAATATATGTGATTGAATATTTTTGTTAGTCTTTGAATACCGTCGGTGTTAAAAAGCTTTATGTGTTTAGCATATGTATTGTCAGGTCCAGGAGTTTTGCCATCTTTTAGTTGTGATACTGCTTTTTTCACTTCATTTGATGTGATTGGTTAGTAAGTAGTCATTACATGTGTAGTACGAAGGTTTTTCGGATCTATTATGATCAAAGAGTTCTTGTATGTATTTGGTCTATATGCATATTTCTTGATTTTTATCTGTGGTGACGTACCTCTGTTGATCTTTCAGTTTGCTATACTCTGTTTTTTAACCAGCAGGAGTAAACCAAAAAGACAGACCTAACTTTGTTTATTTATGTTTGAATAATAAAATAATTTTTTTCAATTCACTTAATCAATATATATTACAATAAAAAAGGACGTTTTTCACATTTGGTCCCATGTATATATATTTAAATATCGGGTGATCCAGTTTTATAGATCTCTTAAGTCTATGGTATTTAATTATAATTTAGAGAATATTTTGAACTGGAGAGTCAATAATGTTATATATCTAAGTATGGTTTTTCTCAGAAATTTGTCTTTTAATAGTACACCATATTCTTATTCTGGTATGATCAATTTCTTGAATCTATTTTTTTTCTTACCAGATACTTTGTATAAATAGGTGTCTACTTACAATTTCTTTAATGCTGGATTCTTGTTTAATTTTGACAGTGAGTTTGTCCCATTTGTTATCAACAAATAAAATTTACTAAAAAATACTGGATTTCTGTGAGATAATCAACAAATCCAATCTATTATGTTACATTCTTGCATAATTTTGCAGTTTTCTTGTGATGATCAACAACCAAGAAGAACAAAACCAACTGTATCATACAATCAAACTAAAACACAACATTACTTTACTAATGTTCTTTTATTGTGATGAAAACAAAATGGAAATGCTTCTCAACAAGTATACACTAAATTTAAAAGATAGTTGCCGTTTTTCTTATGATAATTAGATATAAATAACATACATTTATAAATTTATAAACACTTTAAACTATATTTAGTATAAATATCATCTAGAAAAATATCACATTAAATACTAGTCGCATATTACCAAGTCCAAGTTATTACAAACAACTTAAAGAGTCAGAAATCGATTTATATATTAGAGGAAAATAATAATAATAAATAAATTTCACAAATGTCGTTAGTGTCAATATGTCATAATTTAGTGGAGTAAACTTGCCTGCGGTTGGACCAATTGCAAACAAGCATTACGGCGCGGAAAATTTGAATTACTCCTCCTGGTCGAAAAACAGACTTTAGCTGTGTTGGATTTTTAAAGACCAGCTGCTTGTTTTATCTTTTTACGCATATTAAATGTATCGTGTTTTTGTTCCAACAACTCTATCTCTTGACATTGTGTTTCTTTGGCCTTTTGCATTTCGGTTCTTATTTGGATCTGAATATTTTTGTACATACTTTTGTTATTCATTGATTTTCTTCTTTCTACCATGAGTTGCAATATATTGTCATGTATTCAACTTTTTCTGTTCTCTTTATTTTCTATAAGATATTCTTCTCTGAACTCTTCTTCGTCACCCTCTCTGTGGGAGCCTGAATTAAGAATGGCCGTATCATCAGCGAAAAGGAGGAGAGACTCTGATCCTTGCTGTGGGCGGGGAATGTCACTATTGTAGACTGTGTAAAGTATTGGTGCAAGTATTGAGCATTGGGGCACTCTAGCTTGTGGAGTGATGGAGGTGGATAGGTGGTCAGTCACTTTGATCCTGACCGTCCGGTGGGAGAGATAGGAATTGATTAGTTTAACTTAATCTACTTATCTTAGTAGATTTAAGGTGTTGGCAGTCTAGCGAGGTGGAGTTTTTCAATCAGACCTGTATGCCAGACCTGATCGAATGCCTTCTGGACGTGGAGTAATATGCCTATGACGTGTTTCCTTTCGTTAGCTTTTTCTAATATATGTGTGGAGTTCAATATCTGCTTACGCATTCCTTTCTCTGTTACGAATCCTAATTTTTCGGCTATCTCTGGAAGTAAAAAGTGCTTTAGCCGTTCATGAATTTTACATGTAACAGAATTTTCTAATATAATAAAGGCGATGCTTCTGTAACTGCTGCATACAGTTGGTGATTCTTTTGTATGGATAGCAACAAAGGTTGATTTTACACTACTCATCAGGCCATTCGATCTGTATGCCATCGATCCTTGAGGATTTTTTGTTTCTCAGTTGGTTTAGTGCATTCTCTTTTTTTGCTCGTAAAATGACTTGTTCTCTCTCTTTAATTGCATGTTTCTCGTGTTCTGGGACTGATACATTTTTTGAAGTGTCTTTGTACAATTCTGAGCAGAAATTTGTTCAGCTTTCTGCAATAGTTATTTCTTATAGTGATCTACAAACTTAGGGCTTAAATAGTTTCAAAATAAGTTTTTAAAACAAATTCAACAAAAGTATATCGCTTCATTTGTTACACACCAACAATTTCTTTACTTTTTATAGCTATTATCATCAGATTATATTATTAGTATTAACAGGCGTAAATTTAACAGTGTCATGTATTTTGTAACCACTAATTTTAGCCCAATATAATGCCTATCCTATGTATCGTAACATTTTTTAATGAAGTACATGACGAAGCTAAAACGATTAAACCAATTTTCAATGTAAAGAAAGTAATAGTACCCATTCATTAACAGCTTTGGTTCAACCATAAACCGATAGTTTAATGGGTGAGAGTATATACTATAATATGGTTTGATTGGTTCTCTATTGTAAAAGGTGATACGATTTACATTTTAATAAATCAATTTTTATGAGTGTTTGTTTATGGACATGTATTTAAAACCCTGTAGTATTTTTATATTATACCGGGTTAGCTATATATCTTATCTATTCGACATTATCCTTCAAGTATTGGTGAAATTTTCTTAATGAAATACTAAATTCACAAAATTCATCGGGGTGTTAATTCTGGTTAACTAGCATTAGATCAAAAACTGTTGGACCTGAATTTGTTTTGTTAACATAATTTTCACGAATAGCATTCGAAAATTTAGCTCATTAAGTAGGTTCGGTTTATAATTCTTCTTAACTCTCCACTTATCCTCAAAAGATCTGCAAGACAATACGAGACAATCTGCGTTTTTCTCTGAGTGTAAACCACTAGATGCTCATTTATTTCAGAAGAGATACTTTTACCAATCCAAGTAATATAAAAGCATACAAAGAAAATATTAAAAATAATAGTCTCTCTCAGGGAGATACTCTAATAGGGAGTGAAACAGGATAGTTGGCTACTCGGTATGTAAGCCCTATACCATACTTAGTATATACGGGAGATCTGAAAAGTAAAATTAAATGTAGAGAGGCCATTTTTATACTTCAATTTGCTGATGATATCTATTTATAATTATCTTGTCATTGTATTGAAGAAAGATGCGAAAAATTCAACAGAGCTTATAAGAACCTTACAGAATGGTGAAACGAAACTCGTCAAAAAATATATAGGAAGGAAACAGAAGTTTCCATCATCACGTAATGTTACCCAGATAGTACGGTTTCAGAAAGAACAAGAGCACGGTGGATGCGGTGATGAAAGTCTTCCAGGAGTTGTGCGGGATGGGAATTAACCAGATGTGGGCGATGCTACTGTTGTTTGACGTCTGGAAAGCTTTCAACACAATAAAATGGGAAGAGGTAATGAATTCTTTACGAGAGAGAAGGTGTCCGAGGTACTTGATGAATTTGGTCTTGAACTATCTGTCAGAGAGGAAAATTGTGGTAGGAAAAGGAGTGGTAGTTGATGTGACAAGACTGTTGTTCTCAAGAGGCGAATGAAAAGGGACGAGATAAAATTCGATTGTGCAGGAAAGAGAGTGGTTCCAAATAAATGCTTGAAGTATTTAAATGTGACTCTGGGTCTAAATGAATGAGAGGACAGCACGTTAAGGCAGTGACTCAAAGAACTGCGGTGAGATCTGCAGCGTTGGGAAGATCATGCCCAACATCAGAGGGCCCAAAACTGAGAGGAGGAGGGTCTTTTATTCTGCTGTGCAATCGATTGTCTCCTACGCTGCGCCTGTCTAGGGTATTGCAGTTTTAACAAAGACGCAAATAGGAACAATCTATTAAGGGTTTCACTTGCTTACAGAACAGTCTCTACCGAGGTTCTGGGAGTTATCACCGGGTGTATTCCGATGCAGGGGCTAGTAAAGAAAAGAGGTACATAACGGGACATTCCAATAGGAATGGGACGAGATAAAAAGGATAGCGCAGTGGACAAAGTCGATAATTTCCAGTCTGGGAAGATGGAAGATGGATGGACTGCAGGCATCGACGTTTGAATTACTTGCTGACGCAGATGCTCACAAGACATGGTTGTTTCGGGGCATATCTTTACAGATTTGGAAAAGGAAAATAACAAGTGCCTATACTGTGAAATATCGGACCCTGTCCCACACACTATTGGTATGTGATAGATAGATAGACGAGGGGAGCCTGCTTGAAAGAGAACTAGGAAGTACGGTGCACTTCTGTGAAAAGAACATTGGACAGAAAGAAACAAGAAGAAAGGAGACTCGAAGGGAAGCAGGGTGCCCAGGAGCAAGCAACAAGATAAGACAGAATGAGAAGGGAGATTGAATGTGAACAAGGGGAACACAGGGAGAAAAGCATTCAATTGTAGTGGGAAAGTGCGAGAATGCATGAGAATAAGAGATCGGGTGAATGTCGGGCTGATGTTGCGTCCCAATCAGAGCGGTCCGGATGGGAATTCACCGCTGAGGTGGGTGTTTTTAGCTAGTAGGTCTCTGGCATTGACGGCGTTGGTGTCAGAACAACCCCTGCCTGCGGTCTTGGACATTATCGTGGCCACGCTGGAGGAATCGTGCATAACCGAGACTGGAAGGCAGTTCTGCCCACCTTCTAGAACTGGGGTATGTTTCGAACATTTGGACCACCTCTCTCATAAAAGTAAAAAAAAAGTGCAATGCGCTGGACTGAGGATATTAAAAGAACTGATAACAATTCTTTAAGATCGACTTATGATTGAAATGTGTAAAAAATGTGAGGGGACCGTATGTCTAGCAGTGGAGACTTAGTGCTGGGTGAATATAATGATGAAATACCTGCTATAAATAGTAATCAAGACCTCTTAATATATATTTTTCGTTGAGAATCAATTCTGTATTTTTAAATGAGTTAATTTCTAACGGAATTTAAACGAAATTTAACTAGTTAAAGCGTTATGTAACACATACATGTTTTTAGAAGCAAATATCAGAGGAAACAAAGTAATTTTATTTATTAGATATCTAAACCTGATATAGCCTTTTTATTTCACCCTATTTAACAATGTTCCCATAATAAGCTGTAATATTTTAACTCTTTGAAATTAAATCCTGATTTGCGTAAAAAATAGGCCAGTCTTTAATAAATACATATACACATCTTAATAAGTCATAATTACTGAAGTCAAAAAATAAATTTTAAAATATCTTTGTTATGAAGACGCACACCAAAAAGCTGAAAAATCAAAATTATTAAATTAGAGGAATTAGTAAATAGTACAATAATTGAATTGCTTAGGAGTGATACGGTCCCTATGTTGGTAGTAAATTGAATATCCCCTTAACAGAAGTGGCCAATCTGAAGACCGGATAAAATAGGAAGGATTAAGGAATAACCCAACCTGTGCAAGGTGGTTCCAGCCGCAATTTTCCAATTGTTTCAATGAAAATTGTATCTGGTGTTGATCTGTCCTGCATAAGTTTAAATTTATGTTTAGATATTTCAATTTTATATCTTCCTAGCGCAGCATGAAATGTGTTTCAATAACTTCACCCCGTGTTTCTACTTTACAAACAACTTTACGCCCTAACCAGTCTTAATATTTTATCGGGAATGTTATATAGAATATAATAATTTTATAGAATTGTTCATGGTTTCATACAATTTACTTCGTAGCATTCTATAATAGGCTGATTTAAATTTATCCATGAAGTGTTGGTATATATTGATATTGAATTCGTTGGTTTTTTTCAGTATCTGCCTCAGCACAAAAATTAGGTTCGTTCTTGATTAACTAAATAGCTTTGATATTCGCCAAAAAGCTCCTCTAAATACGCATTTAGGTGGCCATATAGGATAAGACGGGTTACACTCCTATAATTTCTAGATTCCCATTGATCACCCTTTTTGTGTAATGGAAAAATAAATCCAGTACATAATTTTTCTGAGATTTGTTCCTCATTCCAAGCTTTTACTATTATTTTATGTATTTGATTATTAGGACTCCCACCAACACAAAAGTTCTGCAGGAAAACTGGCACTTCCTTAAGATTTGTTATTTTTCAGATATTTTATTGTATTCCCTACCTACTTCTTGAATTAAAGGAGATTTTAATGGTGTAATATTTCTTGCTCCTGGAGCTGGCGGATTTTGATCTTCTTCTTCAGTGAAACGTGGCTCATTCTTGTGTTCCACCCACCTATCTAATATGTTCTCTTTTATATTGAGTACATCTACCTTAGTAATAGAACAAGCGGGGTTTAAGCAACAGGGGTACCACAGCCTAGTTTGATCTTAGGAGTGTACAATAAGTACTATTACTAATAGATAATGACCAGAGACTTTTAAGAACTGGTCGCTTATCTCTAGATCACTTCTCTGAAAAAGAATTGTGACATGCCTCATCTACCTGAAGAAGTGAACGACAATGACCATCAGAGGGTAGCTGAAGAAGTGCAGGAAATGATCGTCAATGACCAGAGGGTGGTAAGAATTCATCACTTATCTCTAAATCTCTTCTTCCTTCCCTCTGACGGGTCATCCCGTGTGTCGAGTTTAAAATTGATCGCTTCATCTTCTCTTTAACTTTTACGAATTGGAACGGGAAGAAATCTGAAATTGAGTTAGCTGCTTGTGGATTTTACTACCTTTAAATCGATGATAGAGTTTTATGTTTCAAGTTTCAAAAGTTTCAAGAAACTTTTATAAACATCAGGTCATTGACGATAGCTTTTTCGGAAAAGAAGAAGATATCTCGCGATAAGTGAGAACTTTTTACAACTCTCTGATCATTGTCGATCACTTCTTGTACACTCTCATGGTCAAACTAGACTGTGGTACCCCCGTTGATCATAAAAGTGGTTTGAACGCCGCTTACTTAACTACTTGCATTCTTATGTTTATAAATTCTCAGGCTTGGTATAAATTCCCCTCTTGTATTATTCAGAGATTTATACAATTTTCTGGTTTGGTTCGCCTCACGGGTCACGTTCTTTCAATATTCTATTTTCAAAAACTCACTTCTTTATTCTGTGCAAGTACTTCTCTTATTTCCTAGAGTTTCTATAATGTTGTTGTTTTCGTAGTTCTTGTTTGCTGTATAAGTTCATATGCATCATTTATTTTTTTTTGTGGAAAGTTCTCACACTCAGCATCAAACTACACTACATTGCGCATTGGTGGTGGCCTTTCAAGTCCTAGAATATTATTTACTGTCTCTTTAATATTGTTCTTGCACGTTGCCCATTGTTCACCAGTTTGTTTATCTCAATTGATTATGTTCTTATAAATAGTTTTAAAAACTTTCTAGTGTTTGCCGATTTTTGAGGAGTTTAACATTGTGTTTAACAAAAGATTGTTAAAGTATGCCAATATTAAACACATCAATTTACTTTTGATATCTTAATTGAAACAATTTATAGACATTCATTAATATCAGCATATTTCATAAAACTAGATAACTTAACTTGCAGTATTGAGAAACAGAAGAAGAACTGTGACATGCTAACCTACATCTGTCAAATTTACCACTAAAATCTAATAGATAACACATAAAAAACTCATTGTGCCCAAGACTAAGATGTAGTGCATAAAAATCCTTTCCCCTTTTAAATTTAATGTTTGTTGTTTCGTCCCTTCTAAGTGTTTTCCGTTTTAGTGTGTTTTAAATTGTCCTTAATTGTTTTAATTCTAATATTTTATTTACTTGACTTTGCAATAATCTACTATTTTGCCAATAGAACTTTATCAAAGAAATTTGATAACTACAAGTTGAAAAAT
Organism: Diabrotica balteata; assembly: GCA_918026665.1. Classification (NCBI taxonomy): domain Eukaryota; kingdom Metazoa; phylum Arthropoda; class Insecta; order Coleoptera; family Chrysomelidae; genus Diabrotica; species Diabrotica balteata. The sequence continues at coordinate 197,236,084 of OU898276.1, read as the reverse complement.
AATTGCACACCCACACAATTTGTACATCTAAACTTATTCATTGTCATAAAACTGTCACCTTCATAAAACAATTACTCAATAAATAACACACATTTCATAAATATATCTCTCGAATAAGTATAAATAACTTTTAATAATACAATGGTATATTACATCACTTTCATTTAACAAACAATCACACACATATCTCTGCTTCATTGGATCAAATCTATCTCCTCAAGAACTTCCCGTTTACTGTCAAACAACTATAATAGCAGAATTGAGTTCTCCATTCAACAATACATAGTAGTTTCAACCATGTTCTACCATCCATCAATTAATAGAGTACCGGCATGTAAGTAATGTTTATTTATTTGCTCATTTATTAATTTATTACAATCTAATAGACTATTTTATAACAATTTGTGGGCCTTACCTTGTCTGTTTAAACTTTTAAAACTTTTTATACCTTTTTATTCAACTTACTCTTTTTGAAATAAAACCACAGACATGTAATATTGGCATAATTATTGTAATTTATAACATCTACTTTGTTTATCTTTATTAGACAACACCCTAATATGGGTTTTTATCATTTCAGCATTTATTTAACTTTGTACCGAGACCTGAAGATGCTTTGCATATTGTAGAAAGCGAAACCGGTCGTCTGATAGTTAAATTAAATTGATTGTGAGTAAGTTTTATTTATTATTTCTTTACCTATTTACAAACAGAGGAATTTGAAATTTTAAGAGATGTGCGACAGGGGTATATTTTGTCTCCTGTGCTGTTCAAGCATTCATATATAATATTTCCTTCAATTTCCACTACAGGTTGGTTAAATGCTATGTATGGTCCATATTGTTAGTACGGCATGAAGACAAACCCTCCATTAACAAGCTGAAGGCCTTCGAAATGTGGATCTTGCGATACGGCTCATATATGGTATGCACATGGACAGATAGGGTGAGAAACAAAAAAGTCCTAAGTAGGGCAACTACTGAGAGAAAGAGAGAGGGAGAGCGAGAGAGTTACTCAACTTAATCAAGGTACGAAAAATGGAAGAACTAACCATATCCTGAGAGGAAAAAAATACGCCGTCCCTCAACCAATTATCCAAGGAAAGTTTAAGGGCAGGAGAGGAATAGGTCACAGAAAAATGTCGTGGCTACAGAATATAAAGAACTCAACAGGCATAAATAACAGTGGTAAGCATTTGCATGCCGCAAAAATCAGATGTTTGGCCTTAAGATAATTCGACAACGCACTATAGTCACGGCACTATAAGGAGGATAGTGTTGGTTAGGTGATTAGATTGATAGGTGGTTAGTGGATAGGTGATTAGTTGATTAGTTGGTTAGGTGAGTCTAATTATAAAGTTTTTATTTTATTGGTACATTTTTTTACTGATACACCTCTGAAACAGTCTTTGTCTTTTATTTACATGTCACCTTAGTAAACAAGTAGTTTCAAACATTATTCAGACTGGCCTAGATTATAAAAAAAATGCATCACAGCATCTTAAATCGATCTTTATTTAATTCGAATTGTCTAGAATTGGTCTGCGACCGGGCGAAAGTTGTTTCTTGTAATAGTTTTTCCAGCAAGTTATGCAATTGTTCGGAGACAGTGGGTAACAATTTTTGTTGTTTCGCTTTAAAGCGGTCTGCCACTCGTTCTACGAGGCTTGGTCTATTCCCATAGCAAAAATGTTTTGTAATAAATGCTAAAGAGATTAATATTTTAATAAATTTCCAGCTGTGCCACTTGATAGAGGGCAAAACTTGAAATGTTGGTTAAAAAGTTTTTGATGAATGCGAGCTGTCACTACAGAAAATGCAGCTCGTTGTAAAAAGATTTTTTGTCAGAAAACTATGAATATATGTCATACAGAATATTCAGAAATTAATTTATACCATACGTTTAACAACAATTTTACTTAACTAGATAGACAATAAAAATAAAATATGATCAAATTTCTTTAAAAATGTTATAAAAATTATCACCTTGACAGATTGGGAACAACTAAATTGATGAAGTAATTAAACAAAATTACAGAATTTTCTGTAATAAACGCGGCTGCAAATTTAAAGAAAGTTTGATTTATTTTACCATGAGCACAGTGCCGGACTGGCTCAAAAAAAGTGCCAAGCTTAACTCTAAACTCAAAGAGCCAGAGTCCCTCTCCTAAGCTTTTTATATTAAACTTTTTTGAGAGTCTAATGTGTGTAATTAAACAACCAAAAAATAGAAAAAGTGGAGACATACACATACCTTGGAACCACAGTCAACACAAAATGGGACCAGTCAACAGAAATAAGATCACGAATTGAAAAAGCGCGAAACGCGTTCAACAATATGAAAAAGTGGTTCACAAGCAAAATTTGAATGGAACTAAAATTAAGACTGGTCAAGTGTTATGTCTTCCCGGTCTTGTTCTATGGAGCAGAGGCATGGACCACAACGGAAGCCACCCTGAAGAAACTAGAATCCTTTGAGCTGTGGATATATCGCCGCATTCTTCAAAGAATAGGCAAAAGCAAAGAAATAATCTTCACCGTAAAGAAACGGAAGCTTGAGCACTTGAACAATCAAATAAATTGGGGCTTTAGACATTGACCAGATAGTAAATGCTAATGTGGTGCCATACAAAATATGGACCTGCCCAAACTGCCTTAGTACCTGCGACCTCGATGAGTTCTTTTTTTTCCACGATTCCGTCTTCTTTCGAAGGTTAGCGATCATCACGACTTTGTATTCTGTTCTATTTGCTTTTGTTTCAAACTTGTCATGAGTTGGTCGTACCTTACTCTATCAAACGCCTTTTCATAATCTATAAAGAAGGCACCTTTATTCACGCCAAACAGCGTTGCTTTAATCCGTTTAAACAGCATAAATAGATTCTTTAGCGTTGTTTTTCTTAAAGGTTGCAATAAAAGTAGAAGTCAGCCAATCATCCGGTATTTCTCCTGTTTCATAGACTGTATTAAGACGTTTTTTAAGCACATGTATATTGTCTTTGTTTACTAAATTAATAGCTTAACTGGCATCTCGTCTGGACCAGAAGCCTTTTCATTTTTCATATTCTTGAGTCATAGTTCTTTCATAGTCTTGAAATTGTTTTTAAAAGTAATTCACAATAGAATACATAAGAAATTAGATGAAGGCATAAGTAATACACAAATGGGATTTAGGAAAGGACTGGGAACACGAGATTCACTGTTTGCAGTAAGTGTTCTTTCGCAGAGATGCTTAGATATTAATCAGGAAGTATATGCCTGTTTCATTGATTTTGAGAAAGCATTTGACAGAGTGCAGCATAATCGACTTAAAGAAATTTTATTAAATAAAAACATAGACTGTAGAGACATTAGAATCATCTGTAACCTGTATTGGAATCAAACAGCAAAAGTGAAAGTTGAAAACGAACTGATTGAAAACGAAACGATTTTATCACCCTTGTTATTCAATTTATACAGTTAAGCCATCTCAGAATTAGCCCTTGCAGAGATCGGTGAGGGCCTTATAATAAACGGTGAGCCACTTAATAACATAAGATATGCTGACGACACCGTACTTCTGGCAGGAACACTAGAAGAACTGCAACACCTTGCTGAACAACTAAATATATATTGCAACGATTATGGACTAAAAATCAATTTGAAGAAAACCAAGTTCATGGTATTTCTTCTTCTTCTTTAAGTTCCATCTTCTATCGAAGGTTGGAAATCATCATGGCTATGCGGACTCTGTTGACTGCCGCTCTAAAAAGTTCTGCACTACTGCATTCAAACCATTCCCTTAAGTTCTTAAGCCAGGATATTCTTCGTCTTCCCACATTTCGCTTTCCTCGGATTTTGCCCTGGATAATAAGTTGTAATAATGCGTATTTTTGCCCTCTCATCACATGTCCCAAGTACTCAAGTTTTCGTCTTTTAATAGTTAATATTATTTCCGCCTCATTTCCTATCCTTCTAGTTATTTCCATGTTTGACATTCTTTGAATCCATGATATTCGTAGGATTCTTCTGTAACACCAAAATTCAAAGGCGGCCAGCTTATTCAGATGAACTTGTTTTAGTGTCCAAGCTTACAGACCGTAAAGAAGAGTAGAGAACACGTAACATCGAAGCATTCTCAGGCGTAGTTCTAACCTTATATCCCGACAACAAAGAAACTTTTTAAGTTTAATAAATGATGTACGTGCTATTTCAATACGTGTCTTAATTTCTTTGGTTTGGTCTACATCTGATGTTATCCATGTTCCTAAATATTTATAGTTATTAACATTCTCAATTGCAGTATCTTCAATAGTCAATTGGATATTTGCATGTGCAGATTTAGTCATGATCATGCATTTAGTTTTCTTTAAGTTTATCTTCAGTCCGTACTTATGACAGCGTTCATTAAGGCTGGTATCATAAGGCTTCATTAAGACTCATCATGGTATTTACAAAAGCACAAAACATCAAAGTTAAGCCAGTACTAGATGATACAGAAATTGAACAAATATCTTCGTACAAATACCTTGGAGCATGGATCACGGAGATACTGATCAGACAAAAGAAATAATATGCCGCATTGAAATTGCGCGGTCAACTTTTAATAGAATGAGAAAACTTTTTTGTAATCGCGATATCAATATATCGCTCCGGATAAGAATGCTTCGATGTTATATTTTCTCTACCGTTTTGTAGGGAGTTGAAGCTTGGACACTTAAAAAATCCAACATTAAAAACCTAGAAGCATTCGAAATGTGGTGTTACCGACGTATTTTGAAAATATCATAGATGGATCGCAAAACAAACGAACAAGTTCAACAACTAGGAAAACAATGCGAAGTTTTAAATTCCATAAAAATCAGGAAATTGGAATACTTGGGGCACATCATTAGAGGTGAAAAGTACGAACTACTAAGGAATATAATGCAGTGGCTATATAATATAGTGGCTACGCAATCTCCGTGAATGGTTTGGATGCAGTTCGATTGAACTATTTAGGCGAGTAACCAATCAAATTATAATTTCCAGAATGATTTCCAATCTCCGATAGGAGTGGAACTTGAAGAAGAAGACGTCTTTAGCTTGCGGTGATTTCTCTAATCTTCTTATCTATGTTTAACGAATCGTGTAATTCTTGTAGATTTTTTATTTCACAGCATTTCTCATTAAACCAATTTTATCTGTGTATCTTGGCATACCGTGTTTTGTCTATAGTTGTAATGATCCTTCTGTAGCATCCTGACCTTTTCCGTTATCAGTTATACCTGGTAGTAGCTCTTGATTTATCCTTTTTTCAACGTTAAATTTTGTTTCTTTGTTTCTTTGTGTAGAGAGATCGATGTTGTGTCTATCGTAGCTTTATTTACATTTAATCTGATTTCAGCAACAACTGGATTGTGATCAGAAGCAACGTCAGCACCTGGATATGTCTTTGCGAATTTAATAGAATTTCTGCATCTTCTACTGATAATAGTATAGGTTTTTAGGAAGCGTTGGGGTAACCCAATATTGGGTCGAAAAAATTCTGAAAACCGAAATGTAAAAAAGTACTGTTGGCTAACAGAAATACATTTACTGGACAAATTAACAAATAAGGTCATTTCTATCATAAAATAAAGAAAAATTATAAATTTTTACTCCCAGTAAGCAATAAAAATACAGATATCTAACTATTATATACGAAAATAACATAATAGGTAAAAAAACTGAAGAAACATGCTAGTTTCCTTATTAAGACTAAAATTCAAACTTAAGAAGGAATGAAACAATCATAAAAATATCTTACTCGTTATTAGGTATTATTCTTCTATTTAATAGAACATTTTTGCTCTAGTTTTAGACTTATTTGATCGTCGATTTACATTGCAAGCAACATCGCTATATGTACCAGTAAATTAGTAATTAAGAGAAAATTTATAATAAAAAATTAGTCCAATTCCAAACAAGTATGTACATACATGTGTTTTTTTAATGAAATATTTATAGAATTCGGTGGAAGTTATGAAACAATTATTATGAGCTACTAAAGACAAGTAATTTCTTATCAATTAAAGACCTTGTTGCAACATAATGGTAAGCGACAAAATAAGAAAGCTGAGATATTCAGGTTTAAAGTTTTAACAAAATCTTAAATAATTGTTTGAACTTTAGAAAACCATATCTTACTTACTTACTTACTCCCTGGCGCTACAACCCTTCGTGGGTTTTAGCCGACTCGACAACATGCCTCCACTTTTTTCTGTCTTGAGCAACCTCCATCCAATTCTCCACGCCCATACTGCTTACCAGTCTTACTGTTCGTTCATTAGAATGTCTTCTGAGGTATCCTACCCATTGGAGTCTTCTGGACTTTATTTCTTTTATGATGTTGGCGTCTGGGTAAAGGTCTTCAAGCTCTTTGTTAGTTCTTATCCTATATTGTCATGATGCTTCATCCAGCACAGGAGCAAAGATCTTCCTTGCGATTTTTCTTTCCCAAACACATAGTCTCTCTTCGTTTGCCTTTGTTATCGTCCACGTTTCGCTCTCATACATCACAACGGGTCGTATGATTGTTTTATAGACCTGTATCTTCGAACGTCGTGTTAGTTGTTTTGATTTTATAAGGTTTTGGAGGGCAAAAAGACATCTGTTGCCGGCCTGAATCCTGTTGTTTATTTCTTGTGATCCGTTATTGTCTTCAGTTATTGTTGTTCAAAGATACTTGAATTATCTAACGCGCTCAAAGTTAAAGTCATCGATGGTGATGTTCTGACCGATTCTGCCTCTGCTTTGTTTATTGCGGCTCATATACATATATTTCGTCTTGTTTTCGTTGATTTGGAGCCCCATCTTCTCTGCTTCCTTCTTGAACATCACGAAAGTCTCCTTCATCCTTAATCGTGTGTTTCCTATTAGATCCATATCGTCTGCAAATGCTAGTAGTAAGTTTGGTCCTTCACGATGAAATACTGTGTTTGGTTTTTCGATTCTTGCACTTCTGATTATGTGCTCCAGAGCTAAGTTGAAGAGTTATGGTGAAAGTGCATCTCCCTGTTTTAGTCCATTGTTTATTTCAAATGTCTGAGTATTGTTGTCAAACTCTCACCTTACATCGTAACCGTTCCATACACATCCGTATCAACCTGACTAGTTTTTTTGGAAAACCAAGTTCCTGCATCGCTGTCCACAGTCTGTCCCTACATACTCTATCAAATGCTTGTTTAAAATCTATGAACATCTGATGAAGCTCACGATCAAACTCCCAACATTTTTCCATTATCTGTTTTATTGTGAATATCTGGTCAATAGTAGAGCGGCCCGGTCTAAATCCGCATTGATAATCTCCAACGATATCTCCTGTGTATGTTTTGGTTCTTTCTAGCAGGATGTTTGCAAGGATTTTGTAGGTGGTGTTTAGGAGTGTTATTCCCCTGTAGTTAATACATTGCTCTTTGTTTCTTTTTTTGTGTATTGGAACAATAACCCCTTCTTTCCATTTATCTGGCATTGTTTCTTCTTACCAAATGTCTTAAATTAGCTTGTATATCGAACTGTACAACGCTTCTCCTCCATGTTTTAAGCACTCTGCGGATCGTTACCTGGTGTCATTATTTTTAAGTTTTTTAATTGCCTGTATTACTTCTTCGTATGTCGGGTATTGGTCTTCTATTTCAGTTATAAATAACTCTTGTTATTTATTTGCGCTAATCATTAAAACTTATAAGCATTTATTATTTTACAGAAAACACACATATTTATAAAAAAGATTGATTTAGTTCGAAAAAAATGCGGCTTTATATGTTCTTCATTTTAAAAAATCGTCACACTATATTGGAAAAAGAATTATAAAATTATATGTCTACAATTTCCACTTGGATTGGATTTTCAGAGGCTCTCTGTATTTTTTGTAAATGTTTGTCAATTCTACTGTTACAGGTCTACCTTTTCTTATGGCATTCACTTTTTAATATTCCCCATTGATACTATGTTTGACAAAAAATGACCCTACATTTTGTAATTTTAAATCGAAAGCTGTATGTTTTTGCAAAATCTAAGTTCTGCTTGTCAAAAAAACATGCATTTTTATTACCATTATTGAGTAAGGTTTAAAACTGTAAAAATCATTTTATGTCATCTGCATAACAACCAAAGGAGTATTTTTATTTGCTTTCATAATAATATTTACCCTACTGTCTGGCGAATAAATTGTAAATGGTGCACAGTTTCTCTGGCGATTCTTAATTTGATAAAAGTCTCGGTATGATCGCATTACAGAATGACCACTAACCAAACAGTGATGTGTTAGTTGTTCTTTCTATTTCTTTTCCTTGACTAACTACAACCAAAAAGCCATCAATTGCCAGTTCTTGTTTTTACCTGGACAGTTATCGATAAAACCAACGAGCTTTTCATAACATGACTTGTTTTTTAAAAAATTCATCACAACAGAAGTAACCTCATCAGCTCCGCTTAGCTTGATCTTCGGTCCATAAGTATATGAAAATTTGAGTAACCTAGAATGTAACTATTGAAAGCAGCCATTTTATCTTGGGCTGGATGATTAGATATTTCATGTATAGCATGATCTGTTTGGGTAGGTTCCTACCCTGTGTAACCTTTTATTTCACCAAAAAACTTATATGCTAAAAGGCTAAGCCTTTTTCTTGTGCGCAATACTCCTCCTAAACGGTGATAGATAGGAGAATAATTTTTTCGAATAATTAAACAGATTGTTGAGTAGATTCCCCTAAGGTTTCAAATTTAAAAAATTCGAACCGGTTTAAAAATAGCGGCCATAAAATGAATTTTTCCTGTAGTAAAGTATAGGAATTTTACAGGTTTCATTCTTCAAAATTTACAGTCCTAATTTTCAATGTATTTTTAAAATATGACCGCGTCTACTTTTTTCTTATACTTACTGTTTGAATTCAGCATTATGAAACCGGAAGTATTTACTTCCGGTAAGATATCCCAGCCTAACCTAACCTAACCTAACCTAAACTATAATTATTACATTACATTACTACAATTATTACATTATTGAACAAGAACAATTATTGTAACACCACACACAAAGAAATAGTTTAATTTTTTGTTAATTCTAATTTAGTTGCTGTTTTATCAATGAAAGCTAGACGAGTTTCTCTATTCTGTTGTTGGGTTATGCCCAACAACAGAATATGCAAAAAAAAAGTTACTTCCGTTTTTTATTTAAGGGGGGCGGAGTCTAACAAGCATATTGTTTCCGTTTCCTAATGTAAATCTTCCTGCAAATCCTAAAAAACTACTGTAGGGGAGAAGAGGGAGACTTGATCATATGGGATCACTCTTTAAAATTTCAGTAAATAAGTAGCCTAAAATTATAAAACCGGCAACAAAGCGTAGCTGTTAGTATGTCTGAAGATCCCATTTAATTTAGTTTGTATTAAAATCCACAACGAAGATCACGTGTTTATTACAAGTTTTTTGTCCCTACCGAGAAGTGTTTTCAGAATTATTTTAAGTTGATTTTCTTTAATATTCATTAAGGTTTTTCGTATAATTTTTATTTAACACTATAATCATTCAGTTTACGTTTTGCACATTTTGTAATGATTGCACATTGTTCAATTAAGAACAATGAAACATGAAAATACATTATTAAAAAATTTTTTTTTGCAAAGTTCTTACAATTTTCCATCAAGACATACAATTCTTAATACACTTAAGTATCAGATAACCTAACATTAATACCATGTTTCTTCTTTATATTGTTGTTGAACAATTTGAGCCCTTGTTTCTTAAGGATAGCTGTCAGATTGAACATACATTGACCTTGAGCAATGACTTGAGTGAATTTACAAACTAATGTCATTCTGTATGATGTGATGAACACATAAAATTTAATTTAAAAACTTAATTTTTAGAAAGTCTTTGATGACTATTAGTAATTCCAAACTACTAAATAATTTTGTAAGAATTTAAAAAAACAATCTCTATTTCCTATATATGACATTTGTCACCTGTCACTTTTGAAAAATCGTTTAAAAGGACCGACATTTGATTTCATTAGTTCTATTCAGTCTACGTCCTCACATCAATCAATGGTCGGGTTCTAAAACCCGTACCATGACAAAAAATTTTTCAATTTTTTAACGTGTTTGTGAAGTCCAGTGTCGGTTTTTTATATGTTTTATATGTTTTTAAGAATTTCAACACCTACAAAATCATAATTTTGAAATTTAAGGAAATGAGATCTCTCCTTTGTAGTGGTATTTAAAAAATTGACGTAAGTTAAAAATTACAATCTTTACCAATTAGTACTTATTAGAACATTTTATTGTAGCATAGCTCTGATGATGGCTTTGTAAAGCCGAAAGCGCTCAGCTAGGAATTGCCTAAAATATACACACTTCAAAAATACTTTTTTGCATTTTTTGCATTTTCTTTCGACTTTTCATAAGTGTGTACAAAAAAATATCAGTCTTTTGATTAATAAAAAAATACCTGCTTCGTGGAATAAACATAAGCAAGCCAGTTACGACTGGTTATACGGATTTCTGAAGAGGATGAAGACTTTATCACTACGATCTCCGGAAGCAACCAGTCTTACTAGAGCAACTAGCTTCAACAGAAACAATGTATCAAAATTTTTCATAAATTTAAAGACAGTTCTTGAAAGCAATGGAATTGGACCAGAAGCAATTTGGAGCATAGACGAAACTGGCCTTTCAACTGTCCATAAGCCAAAGAAGATTATTGCATGCAAAGGTGCAAAACAGGTTGGTAAAATTACGTCAGGGGAACGTGGACCAACAGTAACTCTTTGTGGTGCAATCAACGCAATTGGAAATCATATACCGCCTTTTTTGGTTTTTCCTCGAAAACTTTGGCAAGATCGCATGATTGACCATAGCCCACCAGGGACCACCGGCGTAGTTTATGAAAGTGGATGGATGACCGCTTCTAATTTCGTCAAATTTTTGTAACATTTTCAAAAACATGTAAAGGCGACTACCGACAATAAATCTTTAATCATAATGGACAATCACGATAGCCACGTTAGTCTGGAAGCCATAACGTATGCCAAAGCACACGGAATAGTTCTTCTTACCATACCACCACATACGCCGCATAAGCTCCAGGCGTTAGACACGAGTGTATTTGGCCCTCTCAAGAGTTTTTATAATACTGCCTGTGATGATTGGATGGTGGCGCACCTAGGAAGGACAATTACAATATATGAAGTCGGAGGATGCTCTAGCTTACGCTTTCCCCCTAGCTTTTACTCCACGTAATATTGAGAGTGGATTCAGAGTTACGGGTATATGGCCTTTCAATTCCAATATTTTTACCGATGAAGATTTTATGTCGGCGTATGTTACTGATCGCGAAGATCCGGAAAACAAATCCACTTTATCCCAGTTTGATGTTGCACAACCAGCCATAGATAACAATAATCAACCCTCCACTTCTACTGGCACTTTCACCACCCCTGAAATTATTAGACCACATTCCTCAAGTGGATCCATTTCACATAATCAATAACTACGACGAACACTAATTGAGGACGAAAATCAGCCTTCTACTTCTACTGGTACTTTCACCACACCTCAAATAATTAGATCCCATTCTGTAAATGGAGATACTTCACAAAATGAACAGCTATAACAAACATCAAAAGAGCACAATAACCATTCTTTCCCTTCTGCCACGTTTACTAGCCCAGAAATGATTAGACCCCACCCTAAAGCCGGGCCCAGGACTTCAGCAAAGGGTGGAAAGCGAGCAACTACAAAAATTCTCACAGCAACACCAGAAAAACTTGCGCTTGAAGCTGAAGTTAAGGCTAAAGAAGAGAAAAAATTAGAAAAAGAGCAAAGGGCCAAAATAAGAGCCCTAAAAAGAATAACTAAACAAAAACTTAAGGATTTGAGGGAATCTTTAAGTTCGGGGGGCAGTGACATTATACTACCATCGTCAGAGTCTGAATATGATCCTAATGATGAAATGCAAGTAGAGACAGATAGTGAATGTGAATCGGAAGCAGAAGGTGTCGAGTTTGAGTTGAGTGTGCAAGATTGGATAATTGTCAGCTTTGTCTCCGAAAGAAACTTAGTCCATCGATACGTAGGACAGATAATGGAAAAAAAGAACGAGGATTTTAAAATCAAATTTGCCCAAAAAAGGGATGAAACAACCTTTAAGTGGCCAGAAAAAGAAGACATGGGTGAAGTCCCACGTGACCAAATTTTAAAAAAGTTACCACGCCCGACTTTTAGGAGCTACAGTAAGCGCATAGGATGTTTTGTCTTTCCCAAATCACTAAGGATGTTCAATATTCGAGAATAATTCTTTTTCTTTTATCATTTTTCAGTATAGTTTTTTGCCAGAAAGTGTTATATATTTTTAATAACATTATTTGTTATAAGTCATGACTGAGTAAAGTTAGTTTTCAGCATCCAATTTTTGGTTTTATTTTAATATCGTAAATCTGGAAAGGTATAATCAAGTCTCCCATACACAAGGATCAAGTCTCCCGGAGTACGGGGAGACATGATTAGTTTCTCCATGTTACGAAATTCCACAAAAACTCGTTTTTTATTAGCAGTATATTTTTCGGGTGTACAACACCCAAAACTGTGATAAATTTGTAATGTTCCACTAAATTATCAAGGTTCTAGATTGGTTGTAAAAGGAGCTATCTGAAAAAATGTAACGGTGGGATCAAGTCTCCCTCTTCTCCCCTATCGATTTTCAATTTAAAAAAATTGACGTCGATACAGTTTATTTTTAGGTTTTTGGAACATTTACACCAGGCGACGGAAACGATGGATCGTTAGAATCCGCCCCTCTTAAATATCAGCAAAACTTACATCAAAACTCGATGTCGAGTTGGTCCGCTAGTTTTAAACTTAAATTGTTACTTGTGACTTATTTCCAATAAAAATAGTAATTTCATTAAGATGCCTCAAGAATATCGCTACAGAACAATTTTAATTAAAAAGAAAAAATATCTAACAAAATTATGATTACCAAGCATTGCCTGATCGATCGCTTAAAAGAACTTTTTGCAAACGACTAAACTTTTTCGAATATTAATTTGTTAACTTTTTGAATAGTGACAAGCCTAAAATATAATATACTAAAATACATACATGTGTGTATATTTATACTTATATAAACTTACAATGTCTTTTTTAGCCTAATTAGGAACCCTTATTAAACAAAACATTATACCTATTTTAAAATATCCAAATAATTTAATCACCAAATTATTTCGAGTTCATAAGAATTTTATTAAAGCATATACAAATCAATTTTAATACACGTAAATAATTTATTTAAAGTGAATAACCACGTTGTTCATGTAAAAAGTAAGTTTATTAATCTCCCAATTGAACGATAACGCAACAATACGCGGAAAACCCTACTTTTTTTGAAACAACCCAATTACATACTGAATTATAGCCAATGCCAGTGGTTTAGCGGAGTATTTAATCGTAAAATATGTTCTATTATTTTGAATAATCGTTACTAAAACAGTCTCAGCTAGCAAACAGCAATGCACCGATGCGTTAACAGCCAGTCAATCAAATAATAGTCTTACGTAAAATCACCACTTTCGCGAAAAACGCAATATTCAACCTATAATAATGTCAATCTGAAAAAAATTCTCCTTTCTCTGACAAATAAATCGATTGTAACAAGTGAAATCATTTTAGAACAAAGCTTCAGTGTAATTTATGCACTTGTGATAACACCATCGTTCAAAAAGCGATATGCACGATGTTACTGTATAAATTTATAAATGTTTTGTTGTTTGCAGTGTTAGTGTGCGCGCAGAATCCGCCTCCTAGAAACCCCAGGACTATACAAACGTTTCTTACTAGCGTTGGTGATTTATTCGGGTACGATGTGTTCAAACGGCCTAGAATAGTGATTAACATCCCCGCTGCGTTTCCAGCAGGTGCACCTGCACCGGCACCTGCACCTGCGCCGGCTCCAGCGCCTGCTCCTGCAGCAGCTCCAGCTCCTGCGCCAGCTCCAGCTCCAGCACCAGCCGCTCCACCTGCGGCAGCGGCAGCTGCCTCTCCTGTGATAGCCGCCCCTAACTTGTTAACCGAGAGTGTTCGACGGCAATTCAGTATTAATTTAAACTGGGATAGAAACGCTTCACCCCCTCAAAACGACCCTGTTATATCTGCTGTGGTTGTGTCACCACCGGGATTATCCGTACCAGCTGCAGCTGCTTCGGCTCCAGTAGCTCCCCCTGCAGCTCCTGCTCCAGCTCCAGCAGTACTGCAAGCACCGCTGCCTCCCCCACCTTCTCCCAGACAAAGGGAAAGAGAACAGGAAAGAGATAGAGAAAGGTCAGTTGATTATGAAGAACAACAGGAACGAGAGGAATACGAAGATCGGCCCAAACGTTTTCATATCGATATACCAGACTACACAAATCTAGAAGAATTAACAGAAACAAAAAGAGAAGTTGTTAATAATGGAGATGCGTCGAAAGTAAGGTTTAAAGAGGACTTTCAAAACTACTGGAAAAATGCTCCCTGGAAAGTCGAACAAGGATACAAGTACATAGTTCCCCAAGAATCAGCTTCCCAAGTCACTACAAACTTGATGGCAGTGAATAATCCAAACGCAATTCCACAAGAATTATCCAAGTACGAGGAGCTACCCTTACCCAAGGAAAACAAAGTACGTAGTTTAAAAATTATTAACAATATAGGTGTTTACGCTAAAGATTCTATCTCAGCACCATCTACTCCTGTAACATATATCCAAAAAGCACCATACAATGATGATTTTCATCAAGAACCCTCATATCTAACATCAAAGGTGGTTAATGCAGAGCTTCTTAACTACTTCAACCAGAAAAATTTCCAAAACAATCCAATCAAAGTTAGCAACCAAGAAGCAGAACCATCTTATCTTACTTCAAAAGTAGTAAATGCTGAATTACTGAACTTTTATAAACAAAAATTTAAAGAGGATGCTGCCAATAAACAACAAGAAGTTGACCAAACAGAACAAGTAGATCCTAATAATAATCAGCAACAGTTTTCATTGCCATATACACAGGAAGGTAACTATGAAAATGCTCCTTTTAATATATATTCACTTCCTCAAAATTACCAACAAGAGATCCCAGCTGACACCCCAGTGATAATTAACTATATCCAAGAAGGTAACCCATTAGATTTTTATGCCAAACCTCAATCGAATTTTAAGATTGAAGTTAACAGCGAGGAAGCAAGTGCAGAAAAAGAATCTGAACAAAACCAAAACGAAGATAAACTTGAAGAAACGAACGAAAAGCAAAATTACAAAGAAGCAGAAGCCGAAGATACTGATGATAGAAAGACTATTAATATATTTGACAATAATGCTAAAGAAAACCTTGAAGTAGAACATATCTCTGATAACGCAGAAGATAACGAAAATGATGCTGAAGGACAAAAAGAGGAATCTAAAAAAGGGGAAACTGAAAAATCTAATCAAGAAGTTGATGGAGATGATTTGCCTAAAGAAGAACAGAAAGAACAGACTACACAAGAAGAAGAGAAGGAAGAAGTTAAAGACGAAGAGTCGGATGGAGAGTACGAAAAGGCTAGAGATACAACCTACGACAGTAAAGATATAGACAGTTTTATAAAAACCCACTTTGGAGATTACAACCCGCCAGACTATGACAAGATTCGGGAGCAAATAATATCTGAAGGTGATGAAAGAGTCGAACATGCATCTGAATCTTCTGATAACGAAGAAAAAGGGGAATCAAAAAATGAAAATGAAGAATCTAGAAATGAAAATCAAGAATCCAGAAACGAAAATGAAGAATCCAGGAACGAAAATGAAGAATCCAGAAACGAAAATGAAGAATCTAGAGATGAAAATGAAGAATCCGAATCCAAGAATGAAAAACAAAAGTCTACAGATGAGAGGGAAGAAGCTAATAATGGCAATGATAACGAAAACGAAGAAATAGCAAAAATCAAAGAACTGGAACGGCAACATGAACAGGAGTTCCCCTCAGTGTTTCCGAAGTTGGGACAAGGAACGGAATATGAAGATTTTTATAAAGCATTTAAAAAAGACAAATCAGCAAATAAAAAGAATATAAAAGAACAGGAAAAAGAAAATGACAACTATTATAAAAACTTAAATTCTGCCGATGATGATGGTGATGAAAAAAGAGACTCATCAAAAACTATTGAAAAGTTTAAGCACAAAGATGAGAAGAAATCAAAATCGCTGAAAGAAAAAGAAAAGGCCAAAGATTTTAACGTACATGATAGTTACAAGAAAATCAAAGATGCTTTTACCAAAAATCTAGCGAAGAATAACAAACACAAGTTTCCGAAGGACAAAGTAAAGAATTATGTTAAGTCTGAACCCAAGAAGCAATTTACTGATAAAGACAATCACGAATCTACAGACAAGACAGTGATTCATCCTCTATACTCAGGTGTCTGGCGTATCGGCAGCCTTTCCGAGCTCTACAAAGCAAACAAACCTGTAGCGGTTCCCTTTGATCACGACTACAGCGCCTCAGAATATAGGGATAGGAATAATCGGCCAAAAAGAGACCTAGAGGGATACGAGGACGGGGCAGCACAAGTCAGGCTTTACGAGAAGGACAACGAATATGTGCCTGAACAGTATAACGAAGAATTTTCTTATGACATCGACATTTCCGAGCCAAAAACTCCGGATTATAAGGCACTTGAAGCCAAAGAATACAAAGAGGTAGATGATAAGTTATCCCCAAACGCTAAGATTCTGAGTAAGGAGTTGGGCAGGAAAACTAGTGTTGTTAGGGTGATGAAACCATCGACAGTGATTACATAAGTAACGAGTGAGGTTATATATCGTCCAATTTTATATTTACTTCGCAGTTCAGTTTATTTTTGTATTTTTATCAATTTTGTCAGATGTTTGATATTAAGATTTTAAAATGTTTCGCTATTATTTTTATTTTGTATTTCATTGTAAAATGTCAAACATTGTCGTCAAAGCTCTAACTGTTTTTACATAAAAATCATTTTATTTCAGTTCTTCTTGAGAATTATTGTTCAATTTCTTTGTACTATGAGTATTATCTATATTTTTAATCCCTTCTTTCATCTGTTATGATCGTTTACAGGTTTTTCTTCCATATTTTAATTTTTCATTTATTTTTGTATCATCTGTATGCTTGTCCGTTATTTGTTTAATATATTTAATCCTACTATTCTTATTAATATCGTTTTTTAAAATAAAATGCTAGTTGTTTGTATCTGTATCCATACTCTCAAAAGTTCTTCGACGATGTATCTATATATTGCATTTTATTAGGATGTCGGTCGAATGCCTTTGTCAAGTCTATCAAGTAGGTACATGAATATTCTCCTTCTAAATGTGCCTATCTTCTAGAGATATTGGTGACCACATTGATCCATGTTATTCTATTCACAGCAGCTCGAAATAGATCAGTTGAAGTTAGACCAGTCCACTTCCTAAGATTACCCTCTCTTACCCTCAATCTTGCCTTTAACTTGCCGCAATCAACTGTAGAAGTCTGTATTTATCATTAATATGGCCGAAGTAAGCCAATTTTCTGTTTTTTTAAAGTGTTAATAATTTCTTTGTCTTTTTTAGCCTCTGGAGAATAGTCACTTGTGTGGTGTATATATGAGACCCTCAATATACGTCGGTAGCACCACATTTCAAATGCCTCTAATCGCTTTATTACATCTTCTGTAAGGCTCCAGCTTGCTACTTCATATTATTCCGTATATTGATACTTAAAGATGCAGAGAATCTTCCTAAGGCTTTTAAAAGAGCTTCTGGCTTTTTCAATACGAGTTTTTATTTCGTAGCTGTGATCCCAAGTATCCTTAATATTGCAGCCCAAATAGCATATTTTTCCACCCTTTCTAACGGTGTATCGCCTATTATATTGTTTATGTTTATGTTCTTCTTGCAATTTAGTTTTAAGCCGTATTTGTTACATGCTTCTACAACATTATCCATCATCCTTTGGAGCCCCTAGCCCCAGAGTAAATAAATAGCGATTTGTTTTATTCGATGAATTTGTCTGTTTAAGTTGTCTTATTATAAATTTGCGTATGTTGTTGATCTATTTCTTTCTTATAGATCTTTCTAAAGTCTTTTAGATGAGGCGGTATCTGTTTGTTGTTGAGTACATCGTATAGTAACGTATTTTTTTGCTTTAAATGCTTCGAAATATTATTAGGGATGATAATTTCACTTCAAAAGGTGAGCTTAATTTTTATTAAACATTTTGTCAAAAAAAAAAATTAGTAAAATTCAATTTTTTTCTCTTTTTCCTAGATAATTTTTTAACAACTGTACAATTTTTTGGCTAATAAACAAATAGAATAACTTTTTTACTTTTCAATTACAATACGACATATTAATAAAAGGCTCAGATTAAAATAGACTTTACAGTTATGTCTTAAAGAATTATCGAATTTTTTGTATATTATAAAAATATTAATTTTTTTTGCATTTAAATAGTTTAAAAAGTGACTTAAGAGGTAATCGATCCGAGATTTAATACAATAATAAATAAAAAATTAATTTAATAAATCCTTGATCGATTACTTATTAAGTCATTTTTTAAACTATTTAAATAAAAAATATATATATATAATTTTATTTGTGTTAAATATAAAAACATTTAAACAATAAGAAATTAAACAATATTATAAGACATAATGTATTCTAATATTAGCCTTTTATTAATATAATGTACTCATTATAATTGAAAAATTATTCTATTTGTTTATTAGCTTAAAAATTGTACAGTTTTTTAAAAACTTCCTAGGCTCTTCTATTCAACGGATGTTAATGATTCTAATTTTATCGGAAAGCTTGGATATACACTTTAATTTGTAAAAAATTTATTCAAATTATTTAAATTTAAATTTGAAATATTTAAATTCAAGTATTAAAACGTATTTTGTTAAATTTACATATTTTTAAAATTACCTTCTGGGTTTGGTTTTACAATTGTGATGGTGTGATCTCGCTGTTTCCACTACTTTTCTCCATTCTTATCTCTCTTTGATTGTCCTTTTCATATTTCTAACTCCCATACTCTTTAGGTTTTCTCCTATTTGTTGTCTCAGTTTAGGTCTGCATCTGGTTCCATTATATGGTGGTATTTATTCCGTTATAACTCTTAACGAATTGCTCCTCTGTCTTCTCATTATGTGTCCATACCATCTAATTCTTTGTGCTTTTATTACTCTAACTATGTTCTCTTAGCCCATTCATTCTTGTATTTTGTGATTTATCCACTGTCTTGCATCCTCTTCATTTTCCTCTTTGGTTGCAGTATTTTTCTGATAATCTTACTCTAACTTTCAATTGCTCTTCTTCTCTTGCTGTTAATGTAAATGCTTCTGCAGTATATACTACTATTGGTCTTATGGTCATTTTGTAGATTTTCATTTTTGTGTTTGGGCTTATCTTCTCTTCTCTTAACATTTTTTTATTTCTATAAAACGCTGTATTTCCCGCTTGAGTTCTTCTTTTTATATCTACACTTTTATTTCTTCTGTTGTCTAGTACTCCCAAATATTTGAATGTTTCAACCTCTTCGAAACTGTGTGCATCTACTATCAGTTTTGTCTTCCTTTTGTTGCTTACGTTCGTGTATTTTGTTTTTCTCTCAGTTTGGCTTCGTTTTCTATTTCTTGAAAGGTTTTCTTTATTGCTACTATGGTTATATCTGCTAACCTAATATTTGTACTGCATTCTTGTATATAGTTCCTGCGTTTGACAGCTTTTTATTATCTTGTCTAGTGATAAATAGTACTGTTGAGAGCGCATATCCTTGTCTTACTTCATGTTTTATTTTTATTATTTCTGTTCTTTCTCTTCCGGTGTCTAATATTGCTCGGGAATCTTGCATTAGCATTTTTATCATTCTTATAATTTTATTTGGTATATTACAATCTTGTAAGTCTTAAATCATTTTTCTTCTATTTAGTTTTTATGTGTATATGTAACAAAGTATGTGTTTCTCTGTCATACACGTATGTTTTCTCTATCACTTGTTTAAGCATATGTATAGCGTCTATAGTGAATATTTCTTTTCTAAAACCATACTGGTAATCCCCTATGCTTTGTTCTATATATATTGTTAGTCTGTCTCTAATTATTGCAGTCATTAATTTATATGTTACATTCAGTAAATTAATTGTTCGGTGTTTTTTCATATTTTATTCTCTCCTTGTTTTGGGATTGTCACTATAATTCATTTCTTCCATTCTTCGGACATTATTTCTTTGTTCAATATATTCTGTATTAGTTCATAAATCTGTGTGTATAGTGCATTCCCACCGTGTTTTATAAGTTTTGTACATATTCCGCTCTTCTTCTCCCGCTGTGTTTCTCTCCGTTTCTTGATATATTTCTGCGAAATACTTCTGTCATTTTTCTGCTTCTATAGCTATATTAGCTGTCCGTTATCGATTCCCTAGTTTTAAGTATTGGTACAATGGTTTTTAGTTGTGCCTTTTATTGTCTGTTTGTTTTCCTTAATATTTTTCATAAATTTTTCTATGCTCTGTACAAAAATATTTGTATATTGTTAGTGAAAAGTTGCCAAAATTCTTCTTTTATATTCCTATTTTTTGAATTCACCTTATTTATGTATACTCTTAATTAGAATTTTTAACTCTTAATATAATAAAAACTATTTTCATATTTGATATATTCCTATGATTTTATCTAATTTTGTTGTGATTTTAATGAAGACATTTTCTTTGAGATTTTTATAGTTTTTTAAGATCTTGGCGTCATCTTATAATGTTCCTCTGATTATCTGCTAATTTCTATATCTCACGATTTCAGATCCTTCCAAATGTTCAGAATTGTGAACAATAATTGAAGTTTATGTTATAAATACAGATTTTGTATATCTATAAAATATCTATATATTTAAGTCCATTTAAACGTTGTAATGCATTATTCCGTAACTGTTCTACACATTGTGGAATCAGCAGTGGATCAGCTCCATACTTGCACAAGCCGCATTGAGCAAGTGATAAATAAGGCAAGAGGCCACTTCTTGGGCTCCTCTGCAAGCTGTGTGTTGCAGAAAACAACATTATTTACCTCATCATGGATACCGACATTGTACATCCAGAGTTACCGCTTGTAATATACTACAGCAGTGGATAATATTGGTGTATGTAAAGTTTTTTGAAGGTCAAAAACCAAAACTTGTTTTGTTTCATTGCTGGATTTAGCTTCATCTCCTTTTTTTCATATCCCTTACTGCCTCTGCATTCGTCGTAAATGAAGTTTTCGCAAACGTTGTATGATTTTGGTACCTTTTTATCAAAAATATTATGTCCAACTTGATCTATTAGTTGTTGTTGTTAGGAGTAAGAACATAAATACACCTAACCCTCATTTTGTTTTTGTGCAAAAAGAGCCAATTACGTTAAGTGGAAATAAAAAGTTATACGGGAAACATATTAATCTTGTAGTTTCGTCATCTGATATATAGTTTTTGTCGTTATGGCTATCGTCACTTGCTATGTCTAATAATGTAAACATAAACATCTTGTTGCTTGCCGACACCATGTTTAGTGGTTTAGGCAGCACTGGCTCAAACTGTGTCAAAGTAAGTTTTGTTTGCTAAATTTGATCATAGACCTTGTTTTATGTTAAATATCGGGATAGGTAACTTTGGCAAAAGCCGATATGATGATTTTAAAGCCAAAGAGCAAAAAAGCGCGAAATATAAAAAAAATGTGGGTTATGCAAGCATGGAACTGAGCCACTCATAATATGATTTGTTCTAGATTTTCTCTTGACAATTCCTACTTTTTACGTTGACAGTTTCGTTTTTTACCTCGATTTTTTCCTAACAGCACTAAAGTCTATAGGTTCTTCGGTGTTCTTTACTTAACGCACATAGTATTAAGAGTATTAAGAGAGGAGGATGGACCTAATGTGAGAATAAGTTAGGTACATTAATTCTCCATAAAATATTATAATTTTCTCCATATTTCGAGCAACCAAAATTATCCAGTATTACTTTTTTCTTAAAAAAAAACTTACATATAAGTCCTTAGTAGAAGTTATTTATAATATTTTATGGAAACGAGATGTATCTAACTTAATTTAAACTAAAGCCATGGCCATATCATAAGAGAATTGCAGTGCTTTAGTAGAGGACACCCAGTGCTTATTTTTGCCTATCACTGCAAAAGTTTATTTCATTCTTATAATTATACATAAAATGTGACAAAAAAAAATGATCATAGTCAAATTTTGATTATACAAATCAAACAATGTCATTGTTACTCAGATTATACAATCTATGCTTTTACTTAATTGTATATTTACTTAGCTAGCTGTCTTATTGTACAGTAAAAGCTCTTTATTATTCATTTTGTAATATAACATAGCATAGAATATAAATCATAAAACACAACAGTATTTTTGGCCACTATGACGATTCTTCGTCAGAATAATCTTAAACTGTATTTAAAATTCAACGAAACATGTCAAATTAATTATCAGTAGTAATATCCCTAGGACATTGATAACAGACGAGATAATTTCATGACAATCGAAAGCTCGTTCCTTGGTAACAGCACAAAGCCGAAGGCTGACTGCTGTTACCCAGCAACGAGCTTGAGAAATTTGTCATGAAATTATAAGGCATTCATCAATGTCCGAGGGATATTCGGCGGATAATTTTTCGAAAAAAAAAATCATAACATAACGAAACATTTATTTATTAAAAGTACAGTTAGTGAAAGTACAATTATTAAAATTTAAGTTAACATTAGATTCGTTGCTGTTCTCTACTATAGAAGATCTATTACCAAGCATAATATTTATAATCTTGTTTTTAAAAAAACGTGACATTTTGAAATTTATTTGGATAAAGTTGTCAAACTCGATCGTGTTGTCATAGGGATTGAAAATTGCACTGAATGCAATTATCAGTCTAATGTTGACATGATTGGGTAAAATTGTTCCACATGACACAAAATGACGAAATTTGAATGGTTGTTAGAACAGTCGAAAAATTATCAGTAGTAATATCCCTAGCACATTGATAACAGACGAGATAATTTCATGACAATCGAAAGCTCGTTCCCTCAGCCTTCGGCTTCGTGCTGTTACCTAGCAACGAGCTTGAGAAATTTGTCATGAAATTATGAGGCATTCATCAATGTCCGAGGAATATTCGGCGGATAATGTTTTAGTATCAACGCCAATTCTTCTAAGCTTCTATGTTCATTCAACTCATATTCTCGTCCGCAGCAAAATTCCATGAATATTCCCCAAATATATTTGTGACTGTAGGTTGTATTTCTGGGAATTTTTTCTTTGATTAGGGAAATTTATTTGGATGAAGTTGTCAAACTCGATCATGTTGTCATAGGGATTGAAAACTGCACTGAATGCAATTATCAGTCTAATGTTGACATGATTGGGTGAAATTGTTCCACATGACACAAAATGACGAAATTTGAATGGTTGTTATAACAGTCGAAAAATTATCATCATTATCACTGGATGGACTAAAATATGTTTTGCGTCAGGCCTGTACAGGAATTATTTTCCATTATGATATATTTCGAGCCTTGTTTTTTCAATACTTGATTTTAAAATTGCAAAACATCTTGTTCTGTGTTTTCCTTATATCAAATTGTGCCTCTTTAAGTCCTCACAGATTGCAGTTTTGTTTATATTAAATCCGTAAACTAATTTTCGAAACCAAATTCAGATTTTTGCTTTAATCTGTGCCTTCTAAGAATTTCAAAGCAAAACAGACGTTGATGTTGATGTTATTAAAGACATGGGGAATCTAAAATTTGCATTCCACAACATATCTCCTCAACTAAGTAAAAATCCTTAGCGAATTGTTTTCTAGTAATCGTACAGAATATATCGGAATAAAAGGAAAAGACAGTTAAGATTTGATTTCACGTATAGTGCGTCTGTGTATCCCCTGATAAGTATTTCGCCCTAATAGGGCTCTTCAGAACGACAATTCACAGTCGCTCTGAATGTGAAAATAAATCTCTTTTAGGAGATTCTGGAAGCCATTCAAAGTCATGTTAGAGTTGCTTCCTAAGACAGAAGAGATTTATTTTCACGTTCAGAGCGACTGTGAATTGCCGTTCTAAAGAGTCCTATTATATACGAAATACGTATCAGCGGATACACAGACGCACTATACGTAAAATCAAATCTTAACTATTTTTTCCTTTTGTTTATATATTCATTTCTCGTTTAACTGTTATGGTCTAACTAAGTCTTTGTCTTTACTAAGAGGCCACTAGTACAAGTTAAACCTTTACTATGTTTACATCTTGGAAATCTATCCCAGTCTTTTGTTTTTCAATGGAGTAGTCAATGATAGATTTTTATTTTCTAGTAACATTTTCCTCTGAAAATTTCCTGATGTATTTCCTTTAATGAAGTCCGTAAGGAACTTATTCTTCTCCGTTTCTGCCTAGTATCTTTATGTATATTATTTTTGGTGTCATTTAGTCTTTGGCTAAAATATGGCTTTTCCATCATAATTAACAGTATTGTTCTGAAGCTATTTTCTTGTGGCATTGTAAATTAATTACTATTTATAACTGGGAATAAGCCACAATTAAAGATAAAAATACGTTTATTGACGTTTCAATTTCCAATCCAGAAGGAATCCACCCTTCACTTGGTGCTCCGATTGAGAGGAGGTCTCATTGAACCTTCCCTTCGTATTTTAGCCATGAAATACAACTGCGAGAAAATGATCTGCCGTAAATGTTACGCCAGATTACACCCAAGAGCCACCAACTGCAGAAAGAAGAAATGTGGACACACCAACAACTTGCGCCCCAAGAAGAAGCTAAAATAGACTATTATGAGGTTATTTTTTACAATGTTAATATCTTACAATTCCAGATGTTACTTGAAAATTTATTTAACGAATTATAGGAAATAACATCCATCCTAAAAATAAAAAAAAAGGAGAACGATTTCCGAATTGGAAATTGAAACGTCAATAAACGTATTTTTATCTTTAATTGTGGCTTATTCCCAGTTATAAATAGTAAATAATTAACAGTATTTATTGTTGTCAATATCAATACTTATCATTCTTCCGTTTATTGTTTCCCATGAAAAATGTTTTTTATCCCCTGTGTATCAAAATACTGCTGTTGATTGATATTGAAAAATCATCTATTGATTTTTTCTTCTTCTTCCTCTTTATAAGCAATTCTGCTTGTTCATTGCCGGAATAATACCTCTATGGAAGGTTGTCACTCCATCTTTTGCGCGGTTTTCCGATACTTCTTCTGCCGATTGGTGACTTATCTCTTGTCTTGTTGTGCCTGTAGTCTTGTTTTTAAAATGTTAATTACTAATGGCACAAATAATACATTATACGGAAATGAAACCTTTTCAATGCATCACAAGGAAAATTTACTAAACTATTTACTGCTTAAACAGCTGACTAATAGGCTTAGCAATTAACAATATAGTTTTTATTACATATATCTTTTGTGAATTAAAATGAAGCGTATAATATAATATTCTATTTTCTATTCATTGTGAAAAGAGCTTTTACTATAACTAGAAGTGTTACCTACCTTATGTGTATTGTACTTTGTGATACCTTATTCAAAATTATAGTAGATGATAATTATTTATTTGTGTTTACTTTAGATTTTCTTTTATTACTGCAGTGCTGTTATCGAAGATAAAAATTTGCTAAATAGAAAAAAAAAACTTTAAATATATTTTCGATAGTGGCACTTTAACTTTTGTAAGTGATCAGTTATGTTTTTGTTTTATTATTAATTTTTGTTATTATAGAATGTTATTTAGTGTAATAAATGAATAAAACTTCTTAAATAAGTGCAAAATGTGTTTTTTTTTTTTGTTCTCCTTGTTTTTACTTCTGATATTTCACGCCAAATGAGTCCACACCAAATGGAATTTCAAAAATATGTCAAATCAGTCCAGCAACTTTTCTATTACCGTCTACTATTTCTGTTATTTGTAAAATCGGTACCGGTAACTTCTTGGATAAACAAATAACAACAGGTAATACTAACGATTGAATGGTTTTATTAGGTTTTAAAGTCCCATTAAAAAGGGATATGTTTTACATTATGTTGGTGTGGTGTGTAAATATTGTTACCTTGTCTCTATTGACTGCGATCCTGTGACATATGGATAACTTCATTTAGGGATTTTCCCATCAGAGTCTTCATTTGGTCTGCCCACCCTGTTTAGATCTTTTTCTTGGTATTCGACCTTCTATATTTTCTTCTACTACCAATACTTCCGTGGTCCCCGTTTTTCCAGCTATATAGCCGAAGTAAATTAGATATGCCCGGTTTTTTTACTTTTTTTGATAGCATGTCTTTCATGCGCTAATTATTTTTGTTTTGCCGATGTTAATTTGAAGTCCGGATTATGCGCTTATCCGGCTTAACCGTTCAGTTATAGTAATCATTTCGACTTAATTCACTGCTAGTATAAGTGTATCATCTGCATATCGCAGCTTACTGATTTTTCTGCCTCCTATAGTGATTCCTTCATCCCATTCGTCTAGTACTTTTCTCATTATATATTCACAATATATGTTGTATAATAATGGTTATATATGCTGTACAAAAAAAAGGATAACAAGCAGCTGGTCTTCGAAAATCCAACACAGCTAACAAACTGCAAGATCAACAAGGGAACATCATCAAAGATAAAAATCAAGAAATATGCATATGAACCAAATAAATACAAGAACTCTTTGATGATAATAAAATGTAGAATAAAGAAAGCACGATCTGCATTTCAAGAAATGGAGAAGCCAGGAGTCGGCAAGTAATTTTGTGTGGGGTCCGGTACTAGAAGAAAATTTTAACAAGGTCCAAAAAAAACAAACGATAACATTTAATGACAATTTGTTTATTATTTTGGTATATTCTTAATGATAAAACAAAAGACCTTAAATTTTAGAGAGCGATCTTTGTTTTTCAAAAAATTCAATTTTGGGAAAGACGTTTCGAACATATACGTTGAGCCCAACATAGTGTCCAAATTGATTGCAAGTTGCCTGCAATGTTCATATTTTGTTGGCACATGTTTGGCCCAAAATTCTTCGGCGGATACCAATTTATAAACGTGCAAGGACCAATCTTCTTGTAATTCAATAATCTCCATTTGAAGTAATGCTTTTGACAGATTAAATAGCTTAGCAGTCACAACTGTCCATTCTGGCGCTCTATCAACTTCAAATTGTGATTTTAGAAATGAAGATAGTTTGCTTACCTGTGCAAAGTCTTGGAATTTTGAAGCAAATTTGTTCCTAAGATCGCCCAGAAATTTTACGAACACTGCAATGTCTTCTTCTCCTTATTTTTATTATATTCAAGAATAGTTGGAAAATGAATGAATTCTTGTTGTGCAATATATTTTTCAAAGATATTCAGCTTACGACGAAAGGCAGACACGCTTTGTATCAGATCACATACTAATTTTCCATTTCCTTGTAACTTTGCGTTAGGCGCATACAAAGATTTTAAAATATCTTTTAGAAAAGCCACAACCAGCATGTTGAGCCTATTTGTTGTATACTCAAAATGTGCCCTGGCTCCCTGCGTATCTATATTTTGTAAGATCACATGTTCTTTTATTAGCCAGAACCGTTCAATAATTTCACCTTTACTTAACCAACGAGCATTATTGTGTTGTAGTAAGTCAGAATATGCTGAATCACATTCAGAAAGAAACTCCTTGAAATGTCGATGCTGAAGAGCAGAATGAGATCTCATAAAATTAATTAACCTCACTAAACTGTTCATGACTTTAAATCTAGCAAGTTTTCTACGAAGGGCTGTCTGGAGTATTATGCACTGATATTTTATTAATTTTGAATTTTTATCCCTGATCCTCTTTACTACACCTTTTTCTTTGCAAATTATTGATGGGGCCCCATTAGTAGAGAGCGAAATAATTTTTATATAAACCTTCTCCTCGAGTGTTACCTTTCAGCGGCAATATTGCTAGCAACTCTTCCCTAAAAATCTGACACTTAATATCAAGAAATCTTACAAAAACAGACATTGGTTCATCATCAACAATGTCACATGATTCGTCAAGTGCTATGGCGTAGCAAGGTGCCTTTTGCAAAAGATTAAGAAGAGAGTTTTTAATGTCCGCAGCTAAAATTTCCGTTCTTCGTGTATTACTTCGCGCTGACAGTGAGATGCTTTGAATTGCTGAGTCAACATCTTTTTTTTTCTTCAAAAAGTGAGTTAGTTACTGCCAGCATATATTCCTTCACTATCTCAGAATCAGAAAAT
Organism: Diabrotica balteata; assembly: GCA_918026665.1. Lineage (NCBI taxonomy): Eukaryota > Metazoa > Arthropoda > Insecta > Coleoptera > Chrysomelidae > Diabrotica > Diabrotica balteata. The sequence goes on along the minus strand of OU898276.1, from coordinate 197,207,781 downwards.
GCTTATTAAGTATCCAGCACATACCTAACGCTGCCTCTGTGGATTTTTCTTGGTCGCTTATGCAGCATACTAGGATATTTGTACTTTTTTCGTATTCAGATATATCCGAAGTTTTTCTTTACGCGCCTGACTGCCAAAAGGAAAATTTTTGTGGAACTGCTGATGAGTTGTTTCGTAGTGTCGCTTAAAATTTCCACTTTTAACTAAGGCGACAGTTTTATTGCATATAAGGCACACCGGAACCGCTTGCGGCCTATCAGGCAGAGTAAAACAATATTGTTCAGTCCAATCTGCCAGAAACTTCCCATTTTCACTGTCCTCTTTTATCCCTTTCGGATCCATATTAACGTAAGTACAAAAAGATGTTTTATAAAACGAACGAAAACGCGAGTAATCACAAAACAAATTAACGGTAGTGCGCTACGTGCATGTCACTGACCAACTAGTGAGCCACTGTCAGTCTGTGGGCAGCAGCGTGCCATGATGGTCGCTAACATCCGAAACGGATAAGCACAAGCACAAAAAGAATAGTAGTGATAATATGCAGCCCTGCCTAGTTGCATTCTTTGTTTTAAACGCATCTGAATATATTCCGTGTATTTCAACTTTGGTTGAGTCTTTATACAGATTTCTTATTAGGTTAACTTGGTGGTTAGATACTCCCATATTTTCCATTATACTCCAGGGAGGATCCCATTTTACTGAATCGAAAGCCTTTGTGTAATTTACGAAATAGAGCAGCATTGTTATGTTGAGTTCCCTCGCTTTTCCTATTGTATTCCTTCGAGTTTTCTATTATTTAGCAGATACATCATTGTAGTAATTAATAGCTGTGCTCTAACATCATTATAATATGCAGCACTGTAATTTGTTTATTATAAGACTGACTAACACTTACAAAGGGTCCACAATGTATTAATAAGATGGATCACACCATTTCTTCTTCTTCTACTTGAGGTGGCAATCAGGTGGCATAGATATATAATACAGGATCGTTATCGTACGTAACAACTCAACAAGTCAGTTGTTGCTGCAATAGTTGCTATAAACAAATCCACACAGACACTTCCTCTAAGAACTAGCTACTTCCACTGGAGTCTTACATTGCCATGTAATCAATTTCTGTTGTAGTTTAAACATCAAGTTTATAATTTTAAAAAAATTAACTCAAAAGGTTATCTAACAACATTTAAAGGGTCTTTACCTATATATTTAGTAGCTCCAAATATGTACATCCAGATAGCACTGATGACGGAATAATAATTCCGAAAACGTTCTGTGATGTAGCCCGATAGGGTTTTTATTATATCTTTTATAAAGGAATTTAAAAAAAAGTAAAACGTTATATCAAATTGTAGGTGATGAAACATTGCTTCAGTCGAGTCATAGGAAGAGCCGGTACAAATTATGTATATGCATAATTATGTAGTATGACTCCTAGTTCAAATAGATTCTATCCGATTACTGAAAGTTCAATGAATCTGCTAAAAAGTTTATATAAAAAATAAACGTTGGACAAGATGATACAGGACACTCTACAGAGCTAAAATATTGCTTGGAAGTGAACTTGTTCCTCTCTTATTTTCTTAATATTATACATACTCGAAAAATCGCCTAGATTCTTTATGAATTTGTATTAAGACATATTGCTGTATTTGATCCATATTGACTGTCTCCTTATTTTTATTCTAGGATATGAAATCCATAGGAATTCAAGTAAACACAGAAACAAAGAACATAGCAACTGTTACTGAAACAGAAGTTCAAGACACAGATCCTTATCAACGAAGGCAAGTATTTATTTAAAAATATTATAATTGTGCAAAAATCCAAGGGATAACTGTAGGTAACCTATGCCTATTTGTTTCATTTAGAAATTTTTTTCATTGTTTCAGCCTCACCGAAATCTTCGACCAACTCAAGACTGACCTAGTAAACCTACACAGCCACATCGGAAGCCAAAGCCTGAAACTATAAACTAAAACAATAAAAATCGGCAATAAAATTTATTAATATTCTTTAGAACATAAAATGCCAGTGTAAAAAATAAAAAACAATGTTCACTTTATACACATTTTACAAATAAATGATTTAGGTAAATTAACCTCTTTATTATAAACAGATAATGTTACCAGTGAATAAGTAGCGTCACTTGTCAATAAAATATAAAAAAGATTTGAACAAAAAAAACTTAACAAAAACACCATTCTGACTAGATATACAAGGTGGACTAAACCTACAAGATTTTATCATAATTTTGGTTTTATAGATTGTCACATGCCTGTTTATAGTCCCAAAATCACGCTTGCAGTTTTTCCGATAAAAAGATTGACTATAAATTACCACAAGCTAATAGATTTTTTTATAATAAATATTTGGTACGTTTAAACCATGTCTATTGTAAATTGTGCTGGAAGATAAAAAGTTACAAGAAGATCTAAGAAAAAAACTGTTTCCAATAGACAACTGAAAAATAAATATTGTCAAACGTTTAGGCACCTTGCATTTGCTTTGAGCTATATGAAAAATACTAGTGACGTCATAAATATATAAATGACATATGACACTTGACACTTATACATACATTAACATTTAAATAACTGTTCCGTTATATGGAAGACTTTTAACCATTTCTTTTCTTACTATTAAAGTAATAATGTGCTTATTTGAGGTAAGTTCATTAATATACAGTGGTCTATAAATTGTAAAAATACATAAAATTAATAATATTTACATATATTTTCAAGGTAAAAGGAATTAAACATACCGACAAGAAGGTATTGCCAGTAATGTTTAATTTATTCGGCCACTCTTAATAGTAATGTCAATGTTGATAGTAATCACAAACCTTAACAGTAAAGGCAATCTTTACACTTATGTCAAATTCTCATATACATATGGTAACAGTGAATTCATACCTTTAACAAATATGGCAAGACTTCACACTAGTACATCAAAATATTTTAATAACTTTTGAAAGTTAGTTAGTAAGGTATTTTGACAGTAATGACAAATTCTGATATATGACGTATGACATACGACGCCATCTAACGTGGCGAGTTCAAGAATTTAAAACGCTTTATGTGGTTATGGCAAAATAAAAAAGCAATTTGTTATGTTAACTAAATGCAAATCACTCTTTGGTCAATGAGAATCGGCGATTACTTGAACACTTCAGTCAGATATTTGTGTGAGTACTCGTAAACAACAAGCATGATAGCACCACCTGGTCCCAGCCTGAGAACCTTCGGAAGAAGGCCTTTGTATAGGGCAGCCAATCTGCAAAATAAAATTAATATTAGTACATAAAAGATTCTTTGGGGCGTAAGAAGTTTATGAGTATTTTCCTTAGGTTATTATTGATAGCACTAACATGGTATCGTTCCGTGTTTTTGAATTGTAGCTGTTTAGATGATCATGGATTCGAATATATCTAGGCATGGGACATCAAATATCATACAGCAGGATACTATGACTTCCAAGATAAAACCACTTCGCAATCGAATTTTGTACGTCGATGCGCATGACGTCACTTGGCGATAAAAGTTTATCTTTAATATAATATTCTGAAATATATTTTATATAAAATGCACACATTTATTTGTCAAAGTACTAGATAAACGATAAAACAATACTAAATCTGACAAAACTCCATGCAAAGCAGAACATTTCTGGTGATATTTGTCGCCAAGTGACTTCACACGTGCAAAAGAGATAGACTGATCGCGTTCTCGTGGGTTTATGTTCATAGTATCATGATCATACAGTATATACACTTAAAAAAAGAAAAACCAATAACATGTCAAATGTCATTGAAGTGACAATTAATAAGAAAAGTACTTACCCTTCCTCCCGATACACAATGGCCATGGAGTTGAGCGTCGTTCTGTATTTGATTTCACCAAGCACCGGTTGAGGTCCTTGGATTCTGGATTTGGCCACGTCGAATGGAATATTTAAACACGACGCTACACTGCCCGAAATGAAACCGAGCCCAATCTTCTTGAAAAATTCGGTGTAAGGATTCTAAAATGAAAATATTGGTCAATGATTTTACTATCACTGATTCTGTCATTGAAAAATTACCAAAAACATGGGACAAAATATCAAAAAAGAGAGTTTGTCGTATTTTAAGTATGTTTTTGTCTGAAAATGGTAACCCTGATCCCACTATTAGAAATAACGAAAAAATATATCAACAATCGTTATTTATTCAACATGCAGTTGAGTATACAAAAATGGGTTTCTTCGAATTTTCAGGATGTTCCACAGATAAACTGGCAAATTTAACCCGGCCAAAAATTACCTAGATATCCAAAAATCCTTTAAAAACTTCTCAAGTTCAATTTTGATCAAAAAAATCTTAAGTAATCAGTGTTTTTGCACGAATGCAGTGAACTGCACGAATTTTTTCATGTTTTTTAAAGCTCAGGAAAAAAATTTTTGCGATAAAAACATTTTTGCGATGGGTGATTCCTAGGGCCACCTAGGGAGCTAAACAATTGTCTAAAGGTATTCCTAAATATGTACTTTCAAGTGACCAATCTCAAATAAGAATCCAGCTGAGTGCAGTTTTTACCACCTTATCCCACCATAGCCTTTAGTAAATATATTTGGGATTTTCAGCAATTAGTTGATCTCAAATGATTTGAATTTTATTTATAAATATTTGGGACTCTGAGTCACTAGAGGATTCGTCATGGAAGATTGCAATTGTAATACTGTTGCAATGAAGGTTTTGGCAGAATGGGAAGATATGGTAAAGAGACAACAATTACAAATGGTTAGGTTAGGTTAGGTATATGGTATAAAGATGAACATGATGAATGGTATAAAGATGAACACCGAATTGTAACAGATGAATAAATGTTAAGTGTTTGATAAGCTTAGTGTATTTAAGACATGTGGTGGCAACAAACAGGGCTCCTAATAGGATATTCCAAACTTCTTAATTTTGTTATTATCATTAAGTATCAGTTAGCTGACTGTCTTTGTAGACAGTATAAGAGACTTCTATAATGTAGTAGTTGTCCTTGCCTTGTACATCCTCAGTTGATAATTTTTCTGATAACTCCGCTTTCGGTACCTATTTCTCAGCACCAGACTGGTGCTAAACTAGACTTGCTAATAAAAAACAGGTGCTATGAAAATACTAATTATACGTAAAAGTGTTATGCGACAGTAACGAAAAGATATACGAGTCAACTTAAATGATATGCAGTCTAAAATATATACCTCAAATCGAATATTTTTACTACTTACTTCATATTCTGGCAGCACCCCCTTCACAGAATGGTAAAATCCGAAATAAAACATATTAAATATGGAATTTCTCGCAACAGTAGCCGTCAGTCCTTTGTTCAAACCCTTCAAACCGAAACCATTTTCCTGTATAATAACTCTAGTTACTGCCCAAGTGCTAGGGACTTCGCTGGATTTTGCTTTGTTAGATTGTAGAGACACCTTCACTACTTCAAAAGGGTTGACAAGAACGGCCTCAGTGGCTCCTGCTCCAAGTCCTGCCAAGGAAAATGTCTGGAAAAAGTTTACGATATACGATAAATACAATAGATTTGTGAAGTGATATAAATACAGTGACATATTTTTATTGTTTTAAATCAAGTTTCCTAAGTGATGATCTAGAAATCTGGAACTCGAATAAAAATAAAAAAGAAACGTGTATAGATGCGATCTCGGTCGCGGACTCTGTAGCTGCAACAAATAGGTGAAAACCCCCAACAAAGGTGATAAATACGAATGTTCGGCATAGTAAGGCAGCTTGCATAAACCTTACTATTGCTGTAAGAAGATTCGCGTTGATACAAGAGCTCTAGGTATCCAGGGTCAAAGGTCTATAGTTTCTAGTGTATATCATATCTTATAAATTTAGCAAATCTGACGAAAACTTCCAAAAAAGATCGTTTTAAATAGACATAGGAATTAGGAATTTTGGCTTGCCCATTCGATGTATTTGTATATCAATTGTTTTTCTTTATTTCAACATCAGCACAATAAAAATATTAACGAGTCAATAAAAAAACATATTATAGTCTCACTATTGACTAATTACCACTAATTTTAAACAAAGTATGATGACTAAGGATGAAATGTAACGTAACACAACAATAATAAAACAGAAGATAAAGATCAGTGACGAACCTTGAAATAATTAGTTCTTAATCACAGCAAATTCAAGCAATTATAAAATTTGGAATCAATAATAAAATAAGATAATTTTAGCTTCAAGGTGGCAATAAGTAAATTAAAAATATATTCAATTTTAAGTAAAATAATTAGAAAAGAAAATACTGGGCGTTTTTTAAAATGGTTGAACCTGATGTGTACTAAAAATACATTTTCTCTGCTTTTTCTCTCTCTTCATTTCTCTCGAAATGTGGAAGGTCTTAGAACCAAACAAGCAGAAGTATTCAAAGAATTAGCGGAAAGAAAAATAGACATATGTATTCTCATCGAGACCAAGAAAAAAGGAAATGAAGAAATAGGAGAATATATACATATCTACAGTGGAGTGAGTAAAGATAACAGAGCTAAGAGAGGAGTCTCTATTGCCATTCGAAAAAATCTTAAAAACAATATTAAATCGTGGACTGAAGTAAATGAACAACTGCTGATACTGCAAATGAAAAAGAATAGGCACAACATCGTAATTGTCGGAGTGTATGCCCCAAATGAAGATGCTGATCCAGGAAGTAAAGACGATTTCTATAACAAGACGAATGAAATACTCTCTGAAGTTAAAGAAAACTGTGAAATCTTTTTACTAGGAGATTTAAACGGCAGAGTAGGGAGAGAAGAAAATAACAGAATCATAGGAAGATATGGAGAATAAATAACCAATGACAACTGAATGCGTCTTAGAGATTTTTGTGAAAAAATGTCTCTCAAAATTATGAATGGCTTTTTCAACATAAAGACATCCACAAATTTACATGGTTACAACCTACTTGAAATATGCGCTCGATAATCGACTATGTAATCCAACGTCAAACTTCCCAGCTGACGTAAGGGTATGTCGTATATCAGAATGTGGATCCGACCATACTAATGGCCAATGTGATAGTGAAGTATCGCAAAAACAGTAACACTCAGGTACAGAATATAGAAAAGGGACAAGAAGTAACATCCCCTAAATATAAACTAGGAAGCTTAAAAAATGATTCAACGAAATTTCTTTACAAATTACGACTGACCACAAAATTACAAAACGTGGATCGAGAAAATATATCAGCGGAAGAATTATATCAGCAACTTAAAAAATGCATTCATGAGGCTGAAAGTGAAGCTTTGGAGTATAAAGACAAACATGAAAAAAAAAACAAGAATAGTGGTCGGAGAATATGCAAACGTTAGTAAACAAGAAGAAAACTACTTATCAGAAATGGAAGTCAACGAGAAAGGAGGAAGATTACAAGATATATAAAATATTAAATCATTAAACACCATTATGAGGTCTTACTGACAGAGAGGACCTGATGGTCACCTGATGAGAGGACATAAATACGCATTACTTCAAAATATTAGGGAAAAATAGAAGGAAAACAGAATCCAGGCCGTAGAAGAATGTCATGGTTGCGGAATTTGAGAGTGTGGTTTGGCTGCACCACTAATGAACTCTTTAGGTCAGCCGTAAACAAGGTCAGAATAGCCTTGATGATTTCCAATCTCCGATAGGAGTGGCACAAAAAGAAGACTGACAGAGGATAGATGTAAATTCTAAGAGATCGAAATGGAAGAAATATGAACATGTAGGGGAATAATTAGGGATATTAGGGATAAAGATATTAAAAGAAAGACAAATAGTGTATATTCCAGTGTAGACAGAATTGAAACGAGACAACTGGTATGGTCACGTGAAGCGAATGCATGAAGATAGATAACCAAAGAAAGCTTTAAATTACATACCACAACAAAGAAAAAGAAGGGAAAGGCCTTTTTTTGCCTGGGAAGAAAATGTACGGCACATAATGAGAGATTGAGTCATCAAAGAAGACGAATGGATGGACAGAAAACGATGGCAGTCGAAATGGAGAAGAGGCAGAGGCTGTAGGAACCTCGATGATATATTTCGTGTATGCCACTCAACCTCTAAAAATCATACGAACAAGCTGAATTTTTCCAAAAATATTAATTTTGGAAGTCCAAAAAGATGGGATGATGAATTGTGTATAGTCGTGTCAGTATGGGTAGGTTTATGGAATATGGAGAAGTCATTGAAGTCATGGAGAAGATTGTTTTTAAGTCTGATAATTTTTAAATCTAAAAAATGTATGGATTGATTTTGTTCTGTTTCTATTGTAAATTCAATATGATTATGGAGTGAATTAATATAGGATAAAAATTGGTCGAGTTGCCTGTTAGTTCCTGTAAAACATACTAATACGTCGTCTACGTATCTCCACCAATATAAAAACTGTTTAAATACGCGATGTATTGCCCATTATAAGTCATGCACTGTTATTTGTATATATTTGATTATTAAATTCAAAGTAGTCCTGGTTTATGCAAACTTCAAGAAGATGTAAAATTTCAGATGTAATGATAGTAGCTAGATAGATAACTTGTAGCAATGCAAATTGCTACAAAAAAGACACTAAAATGCTCATTACTTAAAAACATAATTTTGTGACATATGACCTTTATCCACTTATGTCTTCATATATCTAAGTTTATGACAATAATAAAGTATTGGATATTTAAATACACCCGTTATACATTTTGTCAATATAATTTACTGGTATTTTAACATTCCATTGTATAAAGTGTATGTTATTTCTGAATTCAAATATGTAATACTAAGATATGTATACAACGTATCAATGATAAAAAAAAATTACCGCAGATTAGGAAAAATAGATAAATTTTTGATATCTGGCAGATGACGATTACGTGACAAAACTATCACGTTAGAAATGAAGAGTTAACGTTATTTACTCAGCCGAAATAATTGTGAAGCATTTGCTTTTGTGTACATTCATAATATTAACCAAAAAACAAACGCTAAAGAATATTCCAATATGGAACTATTGTCTTACGAGCCATTTATTATTCTAAAAATGTATTTTATAAATGATTTATAATAGAATATTTGTTCAAATTAACTATTTATAGTGATTATGAGAGACTTTAATTTTAAATAAAAAATTAATATATAACAAAAAAACGTAATGTTGTCATGAAATATAAACACGAAATAAGATTTTATAGTTACGTATTCCCAAATCTGTCAAAGATAATTTTATATAATGCAATATGTAATCAATCTATGCAATCTGTAAATGATTCTAAATCATCCCTCATCTACCTTAGTCCGTCTTAGTCTTCCCTAATCGTCCTTAGTCCTACTTAGTCCGCCACAAGTAACAACAACTCGAAGTCACCGCTTATTTCCATTCCAGGTAGTGATGGTGAATGTGGTGATTTTTAAATCACGCCGTGATCAGTGACCGTGATTTTTAAATAACTGTGATTTTAACACTTTGACTGCCATGAGAAGCATGCCGTGATGCACGGCCAATTTGATTCTGTTGCCGCGAGAATCAGCTTTTGATTCCCGCTTGTATGTTATTTATATGGGATAGAAATATGTCCGGCTGGAAGGACCCTCTTTTTTTCACTATGGCGGCAGTCTAAGTGTTAAACGGTGACCGTGATCCCCCTTCTTTAATGTACCGGGTGGTTCAATAAGCCGATCTCTCGGCTATATATCAGAAACTATTCATGTTATAAGAGAAATCGCTGGAAATAACTTTCCAGGTCAAATTCCTTTAATGGTCAAAATAGACAACATTAAGATTCTTCTGCTATAAAAAAATTTGAAAGTACCTACTGACTTATATTTCAATTTAATTTATAATACAAGGTGAGTCAATACTATACTTACTTATGTTTATGCGTTTTTCATATCTCGAGTTCGACAAAAGCTATTAACTTGCGATTTGCGTAATTTTGTTACGAATTTAATCCAGTTCCATTATAATTTACAATAAATAGGTATTTCTATTAAAAATTTTGAAGAAAAACAAATTTTAATTTTTTCTCTTCGAAAGTACTCTCTATCTATGACAATTAAAACCAAATGCAATTGTTTTATAGTAGATGTAAATTAATTTATCCACACTTTTTCTAGTGACATTAATTTGGTTAAAATCGGTTGATCTAAACCAAAGGTATGGGTATTTATCCACAAATACTTTCCTACTCTCCCCCACCCTTTAATTGAAAAAATAAAAAAAAGTACTTGAACAACTTTGTGCGGAATTTAGGCCTCTTTCTAGTTTACTTATTTAACACTTAGTATAATTGGGCATATTTTACAAAAAACTGGTTTTCAAAATTTTCTTCACAGGTTACGCTCCCTGGCGGTTAACCCAGAAACTTGAAAGTTATTTCTAGCGATTTCTTTTGGCCACTTTTACTAAGGAATTTTTCTCCTAAAGTTATAACATTAATAGTTTCTGATATATAGCCGAGAGATCGGCTTATTGGACCACCCGGTACAGTAACAGGCAGTCACAAGTATCGTAAACAAAACAACACGATTACGATCGCTATCACTCTGTGTTAGGTAGAACTATAAAAACATATTGCTCATAATGAATATTTTTAACTAACGCTTATAAAAATACATTAAATACTAACAACAAAGTAATACATTTTTAAACCATCATAAAACTTTCTTGACAATGCTTTTCTTACTCTTTTAAATAAAACTAAAAATAACTAGAATTTTACTTAATTTTTTTTTATAAACCTTTGAAAATGTTTTATGAAAGAAGAAATATATTCAATAAGTTTAATGATATTATTTTAAAAGACCAAATATCAGTAAATAATATAAAATATAAAAACAAAAATAAATTTTAATGATCACATTATTTGAAACGCAATCCAATCATACATAAAAATTACTGCATTCTAAAGTAAATAAAATTTTAAGATATATATAGGTTCTCTAGATCGTTGCAATGTGAACATCACCAACCTAAACTTAAAAACACACGATAGTCTCCGAATACATGACTGAATAGCTAAACAGGTGTCATCCATCAAATGTCTGTGGCAATAATGAATAGTATTTGCGATTCAATGAAAGAGGTCATATCATGAATTAAACAGACTAGGAAGAATTTAACATAGGAAGACATTTATCAGAATAAAAAACTTGATGAAAGCGGTTCTATCAAGAATTTAACAGACTGGGAAGACATTTATCGGAATAAAAAACTTCTAACAATGAGGATCTAAACATGAGAATTCCAGAATACCGTACTTTTATATACTCCCAATTCTTCTCTAAAGCTGTGAGAGCTGTACTCTTAACCACTCGCTGGAAAAATGCATCAAAGCTTTTGAAATGCACCTTTATGGGAGAATACAATATATTCCCTGAAACAAAAGAACAACAAACACCCAAGTTCTTAAGATAATGCATAAGTTTGGCCAATGATCAAAGAGCATAAAGTAACATACATTAGCCAAGTATGAGAATAAGAAGTTTTAGAACAGATTTATGAATGTTCTGGAAGAAATTTATTTGGAATCTTTCCCAGAGAAAAGGTATAAGGTAACAGAAAATCAAACTGATAAAATGAATCTTTCCCAGAGAAGAGGTATAAGATAAGTGAAAATCAAACTAATAAGTTTGATTTTCCTATGCGTGATCAACTGCACTTTTTAGAATAGCTTAAAACAGCATTGGTCACCAGACATTGAGAGGACATATAAAGACTTTTAAATGCAATACAAACTTACAATACGGAATGCAAAAATCATGGCAAATAACATCATCAAGAATTCCAGTAATCCAATAAAGTCTATGTGGAAAATCATAATTGAACATCACGGTGTTCCTCCTACTAGTAAAAATACTAGCCAACCTCCTAATATCACTCCAAATGTCTTTAATGATTACTTTTCACAGATAGCATCTAACTTGTTCAAAGATATTCCAGTTTCAAATCTGAATCAAATAGATATAACTCAAATAAATATGTTAAATAAATTTTCTTGCTCAGAAGTCACTTTCAATACAGTATGGGATACTATCAATAATTTAAAAAAATAAAAACACCAGTGACAATCTTGGACTGAATGTAAAGTTGATCAAAACAAAAAATACCATAATAAACAGCTAACAATCACAGAGTATTTGGTCCTGCAGAGAAATCCAGTGAGGGTCCTTGCTGATTTGGGATTTAGAGAAGCCTGCTGTCATGCTTATGAAAGATTGGACATTGTTACTGTATCAGCACAAAACATTCTTGAAAACCTTCGATTCATGAAGAAAAATGCCAATTTTTCATCAACATGGTTATGATACTAGACACAAACAGAATATGATATCAGCATATTGGCATTTGAAAAGGTGTCAAAATAGACCAGGGTATTGGGCAATAAAATGTTTTAATGTTCTGCCTGAAAATATTAGAAACTTGCATGAAAAGAAATTTGAAAATAAAATACAATTAAAAAAATTGATAAAAATTCCTTTTATTCAATTCATGAATATTGACAACATTGAAGATTTAAGATTCAAATTTTTAACATGAATAAAGAGTATTGAGTAAGTAATAAGGAGAGATAGATATGAAAACTTTGATTGATCATTGAAGTAAAAATTCAGGGAAAAAAGTTAATAGGAAGAATACAAAATTATTGCCTAAAGAACCTGCAACATTGGCTCAGCAAAACATTGACTGAGATCTTCAGAGCCAGTATTTCACCCATAGCGTAGCCAACTGGAAGAAGTTTTGACTTTCTTGTAAGTTTTTTTGTGTTATTTAGTTAATACATGTGGTTGTCTATTTGATTTACAACTATAATAAAATTTATATTAAAAGTAAAAACAGTACAATACTGTAATAATTTCTCTTCTTCTTCTTCTACTTTTTGTAGATCTTTCGATCTGTTTAATTCTGAAGCTGCCTCTGGTTAATTTCTTGGGAGGTAGATTGCCAACTATCCCTCCATCTTTTAGGTGGTCTTCCGGGGGGTCTTGAACCGGGCGGATTGTTTTCTAGGGCAATTTTTGGGAGTCTATTCTCATCCATTCGTCTTACATGGTTGTACCACATCCTCTTGCGCTGCCTTCCCCATCTTACAATATCTTGAATTTTGCACTGCTCTCTAATGTTTGTATTTCTCGCTCTGTCTCTTCTTGTTTTCCCCATTATTGTTCTTAGGGTTTTCATTTCGGCAACCCTTAGCATCTGTTTCGTTTTGTTAGTATCTTCGCGCACTTCTATGCCATATGTCATGATCGGTCATATGCAAGTCTTATAGATTCTAATTTTACTATCTGTGCTCATATACGGATTTGACCAGACTATCTCCCGCAGACATCCTGACAGTGCAGATGCTTTGTTGATCTGACTCCTCAGGTCCTTTACTGGGTCGTGGGTGCTTGATATATCTATGCCCAGATATCTGAATTGCATCACCTGTTCTATGGGGTTGTCCTCAACCACTAACTTACATCTGAGCGGATCTTTTGCTATTGTCATACATTTAGTTTTGTTGGTAGAGATGTTCATATTTAGTAGTCGGCTTGTTTGAAAGAACTGAAAGAGCTGCCTTTGAAGATCATCTTCTGATTCGGCAATAATTGCTGCATTGTCTGTGTAACACACCATACCAATTCTTTTGTTGCCCATTCTATATCCGAGATTAAGAGATGTTACTTTGTTGATAATTTTGCCCATGAGAAGATTAAACAAGAAGGGGCTTAAACTGTCGCCTTGTCTAATTCCTCCCGGTGTTGGAATATTTTCAGTGAATTCGTCTCCTGCTCTAACTTTGGTTACGTTGTTGTTATTTAGTTTATGGAGTATCTTTGTTATACTGGTCGGTGTTTCATTTTCTATTAATATATTTAGAATGTCTCCCAGGCGAACTCTGTCAAATGCCTTCGTCAAATCAATGAAGCAAATATACGCTGGCATGCCGAACTCTATAGCTTTTTCTTTTATTTGTTTTATTATAAATACTGCGTCTGTTATATACCGCCCTTTTGTAAAACTTTGTTGTTCTTCAGCATTAGTGATTTGCTTTTCCAATTTGTCCTTGAGAATACCCGTGAAAAGTTTCATTGTTGTATTTAAGATGGTTATTCCTCTATAGTTTTGTGGGCAGGTTTTTTGTCTTTTTTTAAATATGGGGATTGTGATACTATTATGCCATTCCTCTGGTGTTTCTGTTTTGTTTAATATTTTGTTAAATAGTTGTGCTAGTTTACTTGCAAGTTCCGGGCCTCCATATTTTAAAAGTTCATTGGATATACCATCCGTTCCCGGTGATTTTCTGTTTTTTAGCTTTTTGATCTTTGCTTCTACTTCTTCGTTATTGATTGTAGCACTCACATCTGTTTCGCCTTCGTTTATATTCAGCGTTTCTTCAGAATCATATAGCTCTTTAAAATGCTGTTGCCATGTCTCTATAGGTACTCCTTTGGTCTGCACGAACTCGTTAACTGGTTTTTTCCTGTTGCGGAGCATTTTCCATACTTTCTTTTGGGCACCATATAGGTCGTAGTCCATGTCTCAAGTGAATTTGGCCCAATGTTCTCTTTTGATTGATTTTATTCTAGCATTTACTTCGTTTCTTATTTGGACATATTCTGCATGAGCTTCTTCGGATTGCGTGCTTTTATATCTCAGGTAGCATTTGCGTTTTAATTCAGAGAGTTCTTTTACCTCTTGGCAAAACCAAGGTTTGGTGTGGTTTGTCGCTCTCGTGTTAATTTTCCGCTTTCCAATCGCTTCTTCTGCTGCTTCGTTGATGCATTTCTTAATTTTTTTTCTTCTACTCCCCATTCGGGTTTTAAGTCAATCTCTTTTAATTTGCTGGTAATCCTGTTCTCATAAAGCAGTTTTGTACTCTCTGTTGCTAGCGACTCTATATTATGTTTTTCGATGAACATTGGGGGTTTTCTGTTTCGTTGCGGACGTTCTAGTAGCTTCTTGCATAAAACGAGGTTATGATCAGTCCCCAGGTTAGCAGATGTTAGTGCTCTGACATCAAGTACTTGTGACGGAGTTATCACTTGATTTGTGATTATAAAATCTATCATTGATCGCTGGCCTCGATTATTGTTAAAAGTGTATTTATGTAATAATTTCCAGTAAACAAATCATATAATGTCTCATATGATGAATTTACCAAAAGACTTTCTGTTATAGGGGTGACAAATATCGCATATTGTGTAAAATATTGTTTCTTTTTTTGCTTCTAAACATTTCTTATAATTTTGACAATTCCTTATAACTGACCTTGTATAAAAAGACTTTTGTATTTAAATTGATAATTTGAAATGACCAGGAGAAATAAATAATCCTCAGTTAAAATCATAATATATATATATATATATATATATATATATATATATATATATATATATATATATATATCATTTGAAAATTTGTTTCATTGAAACATAAAAAAATATATTAAACATGAGTTCAATGTAAATCCTGTATTTTGGAAATTTTATGAATTCAAATTAGGGTATAAATGAACTAATATATATTCATCATATTATGTATAAGGATGGGTAGTCTCATCTATCTCTGACCCATATTTAATTATATTTGACATTATATTTTTTAAATTTTTTAAAAATGTAAAACCATATACTTATTTAAAAATGGAATATGTGTAGACTATAGATCACAAAGAGACAAAAGTAGCATGGCTTCATTCAGGAGATTGGGAAATCCAACCCAATTTTTACTGTGATTATGTATTTTTCAATATTGGCAAAAATACAAAAAAAATTAACAAAACAACCTTGCCCTGTATTTAAAATATTGCAGAATTGATTCTATAATTAGACAATTATATAACAAAAAAAATATATTTTATTCAATAACAAATGAAGGAGAAAAAATAACTTTAAAAGCTTGGAATGTTAAAAAAAATAATACTTACTAGAGGGGTTGGGGTAGCAGATCCAAACATAAAGAACTGTTTGTATTGTTCAAAGGTAAAAAACTGAAAACATACAAAATAAGTACATGGATGTAGCACTTCACACAAGTTCACATACTTTAACAGCTCTTTTTGGGGTTTCAGCTAAAATAGGGGGCACTATTCCTTTCCAGAAGGAAAACATTCCTTCGTGCTTATACATTTTTCCAAAGCAGTCTATAATGCCTTTATAGTATCTGGGGTCATTTCGGTCCATTGTTCTAGACTGTATTTGAAGCCTAGTTTTTACCAAATCTAAGGGGTGCATTATACAAACTTCCACAAAGCCTTAAAAACAAAAAATGTTAGTGCATACAAATTATATTAATCCTTAAAGACTTACCTGCAGAGCCCCCAGATCCAATCTGGATCGCAGCTTCTTTTAGTGTCTCTTTTACTTTACCCATTGTTGAATGTGTTAAAAATTCCAAAAGCACTTTATATTATACACAAATTTGTTAGATATGTACATTAACCAATTGTTTACACAATTAAAAACTGTTAAACACTTAAATAGAGATAACTATATTACATTAGAGATTACTTAGAATTAATCAACATTTTTCCAAATAGAATCGCAGGAGGGGGAGATACTGCTTTGTTTGTCACACATAACAAAATTTAAATGTCTAAAAAAAATCGTCGGTCAGATCAACGTAACCTCAAAATCCAATGCTTTCTTTGTGAATGTCAAGAACTCAAGGAAATCTATTTCTTTTTAAATCATTTTCCAAGTGAAAATGTGTTGAAATTTATATGCAACCAGTATTACGCTCAACAATTATAGTATGAATCTTTTAATGTAAAAAATTTATTGGCTACTTTATCAGACGAAGTTTTAGTAAGTAGTATTAAAATGAACGTAAACTTTTAATAAATTTAATAGTGATGGCTGTCTAATCAAAGACCATTTACACCAATTGGAGACCAAGACCATTGGAGTAGATGGTCTTTGTGTCTAATCCTGGAACCGATTACGCGGAACTGATCTTTACAGTTGGAACCGTGGAACAACCGATCCACTAGAAAACATAAATAGGCAAAAAATATAGACGCTTAAGCGTCGAGAGAAATTTCCGAAAAATAGAAATACTACATACACATTAAACTAGTGGTTAGTTTATTAGTTTATTTTTCAATTGATCTGCACTTCCCAGTTTTCTCAGCTATCACTAACGACAGGGTGACGTCACGTTGCCATGGCAACCGTGAACGCTTGTGCAGATGGATTCAGCATTTCAAAAATTATATTCACCTATTCCTGAATCGTACACGGCTAGTGACAGAGGTCAGGACTTAACCATCAAGTACCTACCGCTAATAAAGCTAGTTATCCTTTTTAATTTTTAAATTAATTAAAAGAGAATAAATAATTAATTTCAGAATTTAGATATAATAATGTTGCTTTAATTTTTAATTTATTTGTCTCAATTTAATTATATTTTTTTGGTGAACCTCACCTTCACATGCTTCACCTGGCCGGCCGCCGCTGGTTCTAAAAGGGTTAATTGTACTGAGCGAGGAAATCTTTCGGAACATCTTGGAACATTGGAGTATTTTCTTATTTGTTGAAAAACCCGCAGAATATTTTTTTTTTCTTATATTCGAACATACTGCACTACATTCTCTTTCATTTACTCCCTTATTTTGGAATAAAATATCCAAATAATTACAAAAATACTTTAGATAAAGCTGGGGGGCCCTTATTCCCCTATTAATTTTCAAATTCAAAATTTGAGTAACGTAGCAAACAATTAATTTCCCAATTTACTAGATATTTAGAAATGAGTCTAGTATATCACCTTTTTTGTGGATCAGTGCATTTATCCAGTCCTCGGGTATTATAACCAGACATAGGTTAAAAAAATTTTAATATTCTGTTTCACTGTTGATGCATTTAATTTAATATCTTCGATTCTGTGACGCGCCTGTGGGGGGTTAATCCCCCTCCTCCCCGGGCATATAAAGTAAAAAATATATAAAGAATAGTAGGAAAATGTAACTTGTTTATCACACACAATACAAAAAATCCAAATTAGCAGTAGAAAATAGACATCTCTATGAGAAAAGAGAGGATTTGACAACAGCTATAAAAAAAGAAAAAAGGGAAAGATCAATGGAAAGCAATTGGTCAATAGCGATTCGTAACGAAGTACATCTAGCCTTCATCGATCTAGAAAAGGCATATGATACAGTTCCTTGACTTAATTTGTGGCAAGCTTTACAACAACTCGAGATTTAGTCTATACCTTTTAGTAATAATCACAGAAGTAGGCAGGGATAACACTACTTACCTAAAAATCGGAAATAGACTATCAGAGCCAATAAAAGTAACTAAAGGACTGAAACAAGAATGCAGTATGTCACCCTTACTGTTTAATTTATTTTTTGAGGCAGCCCTCAAAAATTGGAAAAACCACTGCCAGGGAATGGGAATCCCCATAGGAAATGACGTACTATTCTCCCTCAACTGTACGGGTAACAAAGTCGTCCTAGTTCAAGCTTCTTATTATTTAGAATTTATGATAAAGCGTATATACAGAGAATAATGTAAAATGGGTGTTACAAGTCAGCATGAAGAAAACAGAATATTTAGTTATCACTTCAGATGCAAGGTTTAAAGTGTTGATAGACGAGGACGTGGAAATCAAACAAGTGGAAAAACTTAAATATTTAGGTGCACTTATTGCTAAGAACGGCTTGGGAGAAACTGAAATTAAACATCGAATTAATCAGGGACGTAAAATTGTAGAATGTCTGAACTCCTTATGGTGGGATCGCAACATTCCCAAAAGGAACAAAAAAGAATATGGCAAACCTGGTTGAATCAGTTCTTTGTTATGGCTCGGAAGTATAGACAATTGCTATAGTATAGACAATGCAGACCGAAGAGAAGATTGTTGGCAGTTGAAATGAATTATTTCAGAAGAAGTGCTAGAACATCAAAGCAGGAAAAGAAGACCAACAAATCTATAAGAAATAACATGAATGCTACAGAAACGATCATTGACAGAATAGATAGAAGGTTCAAAATGCCTGACGAACGTTGGCCCCAAAAACTTCACAGATGGAAGCCTCCTGGAAGAAGAAAAAGAGGTAAACCTCGATGCTCATGGAATAAAGGAACTAGAAGAGCGATGGAATCGAAAGGTTTGGAGGTGAAGCATGCTTGGACCATGAGAATTGGCGGAGGAGAACGAGAATACAGCGATAGCTGTCTCCAAAATGTATTGTATTTACAAATTGGATTAATGCTAAACATCAATAAACTTATTTTAACCTGCAATTGTGGATTATTCCCATTAAAATACTAATTACTTTAAAATGCCACAAGAAAATAGCTTTAGAATAATAGATAAGATCTAGATAAGAGAAGGGAGTGTTCCACAAATGTCGTCAGCCTTACAGCGGCCATCCCACTTTCGGAGTACGGTACGTGTGACTGTCAACTGCGCACAAGTAAGAGGGTAGGCAGGATAATAGATACCTGAATCTTTGGCACTGCTATCTTTAGTACTTTAAATTAAACTAAAACCCAAATTTTAAGGACTCAAAATGGACGTACCATAAAAAAATTTCAAACACCCCCCCTCTCAGACAAATTCTGGGTGCGCCACTGCTTCGATTACAATTTATCCCCTCCTGGTGCTCTATTATTTTTCTATTTATTCAGAGTATATTATGCTCCACAGATTATAAGACAAGATGCTATGCTCCTTCTACAGAGATTTACGGACAAGTATTTACATTATCTCTCCTTAACAATCTACATTACTCTTTTTCTATTACATATATGTAGAATTGCATTCGTCATCAAATAAAAAATTATTTCCGTAACCCATCGTAAAGATTGGTGAGCATCAGGGGCCAATACGAACATCAACGTGTGCTGAGTATCTGAAACCGTGGGTCGACAATGAAAGCGACGAATCCGAGTCGGATTCTGAATAGGATAGCCGTGTGTAGGTTTGCATTCGTTATCAAATAAAAAATTATTTCCGTAACCCATTTCTAACTTCCATTTATCACGAACCGCTGCATTGCTTAATAGTTAAGCTGCATTGCTTAATAAACAATAAAACGCTGTATATAGTAAATTGACGGGGCTCGAGTACAGAGTGTAAGAAAAGCACTCACGACGAAGAGTTGACATACATAAGACGGCATCTCATCTCTAAACGACGTTCATATTTTTGCTATTGAGCCGCGGTCCTATTTTAAGCTATAGTTACATTAGTTAGTTGTATATTCATTCCTGTAATTTACGAGTTCAACAATAAGGTGTTTGTTCTAATTTCGAATCGACCTGTGACCATTTAGTTAAACCCTAGATAACAAGATAAAACCCTACATATATAATCCCGCTTTTCCTTTGAAGTTTTGTTATTTTTTCCCGTTTTCGGATTCATGCTTGTGTTTTCTTCTATAGCTGTATTAATTTTCTCATATTAACTATATGGACAAACAACAACTAATTTTCGTAAAATAACAACAGAACAGAAAAGTTCAACAATTTATTTTGAAAATATAACATGAAAATTTTAAATCAGAACTTCCTTGGCAGTACATAACTATTATAAATACTTTCAGTTCATGATATCTTTCTTTAACACAGTCAAAATTTATCAACAACTATTGAGATCCCATCTTTGGTCCTTTGTCGTAAACACTAAAATCACAATGGTGCAAAATTTAAAATTTTTCTATGTATCTATTACAAAGATCCGATCATAAAACCTTACATTTCTTTTTTGTCTGGCTCTTTTTAAATATTTCTTCCATTTCTTGGCTTTCTTCTTCCAGTACTTTTATCTTCTTGCGGGCATCGCGAATGATTTCGTCTGTTGAACTGTCGGTACTTTCAACGGATTTTGAATTATTTTCTAAAAAAAAAAACATAAACAAAACGCAATATTTATTTAGACAAAAAATAAATTAAAAATTGAAAAAAAAAATCGTTTAAACAAATGAGATGGTATATTTAACTATTTATTTATTTAAAAAATACATATTCGTAATGTACGCAAAAAGTACATACAAATTAAAAAAAAGAAACGTCAAAATCCATAAACAAGAACCAGAGATACGGTTAACAGATCCTTCCCCCTCCATCGCTCCAAAGAGTTTAAAAGCTAGCTGACTTTGAAGACCACATTTTTTGAAGTTTTGTTGAAAGGTACCCCCTTTCAAATTTGTCACATTAAAACTTTAAAGTAGGTTCTTTCAAATGGCGCTAATAAGATATATTAATTGTTATAAACAAAGCTGAATTAAAAAAAGTAACTTTTCGTGAAAAAACAAAATACACGGAAATTGTTTTTCGAAAAACAATTTTTTTCGTGTAGGCAACAGCTAAAAAGTTATTCAATTGTTTATAAGCAAAAAATCGACATGTTTTTGCAAAACTATTTTGCAATATTTAAAATCGTTTTTCTTCAATTTTTTAAATAATTTTGATCTAATAAATTTTCTGTTTTCATAAACTATTTATAAAATTATTGAAACTTTATCATTTTCTGACTTATTGCAAAAAAAATTAATTTGGAATAAACAAATTCTTCTTCTTCAAGTGCCATCTTCGTTCCGAAGGTTGGCGATCATCAGGGCTATACGTATTTTCGAAACTGCTGACCGAAACAATTCGTTGTTGCTACAGCTATACCATTCCCGTAGATTCTTTAGCCAGGAGTTTTGTCTTCTTCCTATGGACCTTTTTCCTGCTATTTTCCCTTGCATAATTATTCGAAGCAGTTCATATCTTTCGCCTCTTGTAATGTGTCCCAAGAATTGCAGTTTTCGTTTTTTAATCATAAATATGACTTCCTTTTCTTTATTCATTCTTCTCAAGACCTCGACATTTGTGACTCTCTCGGTCCATGATATTCTCAGGATTCTGCGATACATCCACAGTTCAAATGCTTCTAATTGTTTGATATCAATCTTTTTCAACGTCCCTGACTCCATTCCATAGAACAGCACAGAAAGTACGTACCATCTCATCAGGCGAAGTTTCATTTGAAGGCTCAAATTCAAGGCTCAGCTTAATTTCTCTCAAGGAGAAAACACTCCCTTCATTTTAGTGAATATGGATCTAGCTTTTTCTATTCTTATTTTGATTTCTGATGAGCTATCGTTGTCTTCATTTATAAAAGTGCCTAAATATTTGTATTTGCTAACTCGATCGATAATTTCATTGTGTAAATATAAATTTTGGACATTTTGTGTTGATTTCGATATTACCATAAATTTAGTTTTCTTTATGTTCAAAGATAGTCCATATTCTTCGCTGCAGTCTGCTATCTTATTAACCAATGTCTGTAGCTCTTCAAGTGTTTCTGCGATCAGAACGGTGTCGTCGGCAAATCTCAGATTGTTTAATCTAACACCATTTATTTTAATACCTACGGATTGCTCAGAGAGTGTTCTATTCATTACGTCTTCGGAATAGAGATTAAACAGGGTTGGTGACAGTATACACCCTGGTCTCACACCTCGCTTTATTTCAATTTCTTCAGTGGTATTATTCTCTACTCTCACTACTGCTTTCTGATTCTAGTACATATTTGCTATTAGTCGAATGTCTCGTTTATCTAAATTCTTTTCTGTCAGGAGTCTGATTAGGTGATCATGCCGCACTTTATCAAAGGTCTTGATGTAATCTATGAAACACATGAATACATCTTGATTTATGTCAAGACATCTTTGAGACATAACGTTCAGTGCAAACAACGCCTCTCTTGTTCCGAGTCCATTTCGGAATCCAAACTGGGTATTATTGATGTCCATTTCCAGTTTTCTGTGTACTCTAGAGTGTATAATTTTCAGGAATATTTTCAGTACATGGCTCATCAGACTGATTGTACGGTAATCACTACATTGTTTGGCATTTATCTTTTTTGGTTTAATAACAAAGGTGGATAAAAGCCATTCTTGTGGTATTTTTCCTGATGTATAAATGCTATTGAAAAGTTCAACTAAAATGTGAATCGAGTCTGTTTCGATTAGTTTAAGGATTTCCGTTGGTATTTCATCTGGACCTGGAGCATTACCATTTTTCATTCTTTTTAGTGCGTACATTACTTCTTCTTCTTCTATTGAAGAGTTCTTCAATAAACAAATTAAATAACTTTTAAAATATTTGACCGATCGCCTTAAAATTTTGATCATACTTTAACTACCGTAAGAACCAACTTCCTGTATGATATGAAGGTTTTAAGTTTATTTAAAAAAAGGTTTTAAGTTATTTTGCAACTTTCTGTGCAACAAATAGGAATAAAAACATTAAAAAACGCCATTTTAAAGGTCTTTGTATAGTTTATAAGTTTATTACCCTTAAATGCTTTACTTTTGGCTGATGAACGAAAACAGTGAAAACTTTTTTTGACTTTAATTTGTTAATAACTAAGTTCAAAAAATCGACTGCAGGAATCATATAGGTTCTTGTTAAAGAGGTGAGTACTACTCAAAACAACTGTCGTTTGCCTGGCCGGTTCAGTGTCACAAACCGAATACTTCTTTTGCTTATTTCCCTGGCCTAAATACGCGTACTTTTACATTGTAGTCAACTCACGCATATTTTAACTATGATGAGTACTTTGGAGTGGTTGTATGTTAAGCAAAGGTTTCATTATCTGTCAATGACTTTGGTATGTACGATAATAAATAATCTGTAATAATTTTACTAAATCAATCTCTGGTTTTTACAAGTTTTAGTTACTTTAATAAGCTACCAAACCATATGAAATATTTTACAAATATTTTAAGAAAGAACTCATTAACTCTATAGGGTTAATTAAATTATTTTATTTTATATGTCACAGATTTTATGTAAAATTTCTTTTTCTTACGATAGGATTATATTGGTATCGTGTAATTTTTATTAAGTATATGCAGTATTTTTAATGTTAACGTCCATATTATTGTTTATCACGTAATTTTTTTACTATATATTACTTGTAGCAAATGTAAAATATTAGGGTTCCCTAATAAAAATGTAGCTAAGACAATTTTAAACAAAAATTCGCTAGGAAACTAAGTTCCTGTAGCTGGCTGTATACCACGTAACACAAAATTTTTTTATTTAAAATCCTTTATATAAGGTATATAATTAAAACACCCAATCAGGCTATATTACAATCACAAAACGATTTCGGAATCTATATTTCATCATCAGTGTAACCTGAAAGTATATAACCATTTAATTAAAGAAAAAGTGAAATTAGAAATGTTCACTAAGGTTAATACAAAATGTGGTTAATACTTACTAGGTGTACATGTTTTGAGCCACTAAAATATCTGGGTAAAAACCCGTTAAATGATATTAGTTTAAATTTCTAATACATTATTTGATCTTATATATTGAGATGTTAAAGTTACCAGTGGAATTAATAACATGGCAACGTAAGACTAATCAGTAGAATGGCAGAGGATAGAATAGTACGAATAGCACGAGATAAGTCACCAAATGGACGAAGAAGTATTGGCAGACCAAGAAAAAGATGCTGCGACAATTTAGGAGGCTAATATTGAAGAAGAAACAGGCTTTAAAGCCTACATACTAGAAAGAAGAAGAAGAAGCAACGTAAGACTCTACATGAGGTGATGGAATTGGTTCTTAGAAGAGAGTGAACCAGATTAATTGTTTCTTGTTTGGGGGTAAAGATGAATACATTACTAACATCAAATGAAAGCTTAGTAATGTTGAGGTAAAGATTCACCCCAACTAACAAATCTTGTAGGTTTCAAGCCCTTGAAATTATTAAAGAAAAACAGAAAATGTCTTATTCAATCGAGTCTTCCTTCCGCTCCATCGTCAACTATTCTCTAACCCACATCCTCAATTTACTTCTTCAATAGAATTTAGATTTTTCGTTCTTCTCTTGTCACCCATTAATCCTCTTTAGTCCACTCAAACCTCTTTTTCAATACATCAAAGTCTCCATCTTTTCCCACTTCTTTCTAGGAATCTAAACTTTAAGTCTGACCCCTATGCCTAATATTCTACATGCTACTTTTCGGCACAACTAAATTCAGAGCAAATTATTCCATTCCCCCTTTTAAATCATTCACTATCATACATATTCACCTATATATTCAAATATGCAGATTATTTCATGATCCATTTAAAGTCTAGCCACACATTTGAATCCTCGCTTATCAATCTCAACGCCTTAGTAACATAGTATTAAATTAATAAATATTTTTGACCACCTCCTACATCAATTAACATAATCACACATCACTCATTTTTTCACTCGGTAAGAACACACATAATTCACAATATACAGCAATCCCCACATATCTGCTTCAACTAGATCATCACCTTTTCATTATGTTTTTATACCACATCTTATTTTACTCATATACATTTTTCCCTCAGGGTTTGGTTTCGGATATCTGGAGACCTCAGCCTCTTGTAGAGTCTTTTCTCTTCTCACAATATTAAAACATCACATATTTTTAGTTAAATTTAACAGAGCCACCTACAACCCATCTACTTTTGTCGTTTTTACATATCTTGTCAATACACACCAAAAGTCTATTAACTTTATCTATCCACCTTAAGCTCACGAATTTATAACTTATCCTTTTTTATATTTCTCAGGTACCAAATGTTGCTTTTTAACATAGAGGGCCTTCCATGCTTAAGTTATAAGTTAAGTACTACATGAACATTACATTACAAAAACATTTTGTTCTATTTACATTTCATCTCAATAGCACTTTCAAATGCATTATTTACTATTTCACTCATTAACAATAAAGTTTAAAGAACCCAACTCCCTACATATGTCTATTTTTCCATTTTCTAGGTACCAAATGTTGCAAAACATAAAGGGCCTTTTTGTTAAAATCTATAGTTTACAACCACTTAATTTAGGCTTATGTAGAAATGCAGAAAAAGAATATTTGTAAATAGAGAACGAAGTTATTCCACACATACATCGTATATGTTCTGGCATACGAGATTCAGACATAGATATAGGCTAGGAACAACTTAACAGCGTAGGGGCAAAATTTCGGGCCAATGTTTTTTAAATGCATTCATTTTTTTTACATCCTGAGAAAACTAACAAATATTTAAAAAAAATTTAAACGCAGAATGAAAGATTACATTATTACCGAGGGCCGAAAGTCCCTTAGAATAAACAAAAAGTTGTTTTGAATGAGTTATTTAAAATTAAAAATCACACTAAATTTTCTCTTTTTTTCACCACTATAACTTATTAAAATAAACATTATAGAAGTTTACAGGGACTTTCGGCCCTCGGTAATAATATATTCTTTCATTCTGCGTTTAAATGTTTCAAAAATATTTATTAGTTCTCTAAGTATTCAAAAAAAATGAATGCATTTAAAAAACATTGGCCCGAAATTTTGCGCCAACGCTCTTAAAGAGAATCAAGAAAACTTAAAAGTCATGGAAAGAAAAATACTAGGGATATTATTGCGTGGAGCAAAACAAACACAACAGACATTGTCGAATACGCTTTAAAACTAAAATGGAAATTGTTCAGACATAACGAAAAATGTGAAGATGGACGATGAAACAAAGAGATGTGACATTGGAGGCTATATACACCAATCATATCAACAAATTCATAATACAAATAGGTAATGAACTATAAATAGATACACCAGAAATATAATAACCTAAAAATGCTGGTACAACAGTGTAATAGTAGCAAATGGTACTTACTTTCATTGCCAATTATTGAATCAATCATCTTTGGATTCAAATTTATTGAAGAAATGGGAATTTCGACACTTCCATTACAATTTAGAGAACTTATTTTAGTGTGAAACATGGAAAAGTCTAATAATAATTTGTTATATTTATTTTTCCAGTCGTTTATTTCTTCTAAACAAGTTTGGTTCTTCCTACTTAGTTCTGTGTTTTCCTTCTGTAATTTTCCTATTAATTTACTATTTTCTCGACAACTCTCACTACAATGTTGAATGGCACACTCTGTCTTTGAGTCTCTTTCTCCAATAGCTTCAGGTACAGTCTTGTCTTCTTTAAAATCTCGTTTAGTTTTAAGCAGTTCCTTTTCTTTGGATAATTTTTCCTTCACGGCCCGTTTCGCCTGTGTTCTCAGTTCGTTTTGCTTTTCTATAAGCTGGAGAATCTTTAGTTCCAGCATCTCGTTCTGTTTTTGTATCTCTTTAGTCCGTTTGTCTTTGACATTTACATGGCTCTTTAGTTTTGTTAATATCTTGGTGTAATTATCTTCTATATTGTGGATTTCTACTTTATAAAGGCACTTAATGTTTTCTATGATAGGTATTATGTTATTGGTAGGCATATTGGATTTTATAAGTAGTGCTCCGATGTTTTTTATGAAGTCTACTTCTGTTGATAAATCTGTAAATTAATAACACTGTATTAGTATTATTTACTATTTTTAAAGAGAATTAACCACAACTTCTGATAAAAATACGTCGAAACTTCTACTGAAATCTGGGAAAGAAACGTAATCTGAGAGCCAATCGGAAACATATAAAGATAAATTAAATGGTAGATGCTCAAACAATAAAATAGAGTACCGTTCAGTAAATAAATGTTATAAATTAATTGTGTTTTTAGTGTTAGTGTTACAAGACTGCAAATAAATTAAAAGAAACATTAAAGGAGAGGGGGGGTAAAATGATCTCCACGGTTTTAAATA
Organism: Diabrotica balteata; assembly: GCA_918026665.1. Lineage (NCBI taxonomy): Eukaryota > Metazoa > Arthropoda > Insecta > Coleoptera > Chrysomelidae > Diabrotica > Diabrotica balteata. Next base: position 197,180,128 of record OU898276.1, on the reverse strand, counting down.
ATCCATTTATTTTGTAGCGTTTTAAATTTCTTTTAACTACAAAATATTTATGTATAAAATTTTGTAGTACGCCCCTGAGTTTTTGTCTTTGTGTACGCATTCAAAATTCCCAAGAAAGAATTTATTGGTATGTGTTAGATATCGCGTTCTATTTTTTTACGTTTCTGAAATCAAGTTGAGGAAATGTTTCAAGGTTATTTGGCGAGATGGTCAAAGTGGTTTATTTTTGTTTGAGTTCGGTGGCACGAACGGGCATCGGAAGAAGACGTAAGCGGAAGTGATTTGCGTTTGGTTTGTAGATCGAACGAAGGTCAATTTTAGGTTTGGAGAAGTATTCGAGTTGGATAGATGTGTGGGCATTTTAAGTGATTGAAAAAAATTATATAATGGTTTAAGTGGTCAATCACCGGCAAACTGGTGGAAATTACTCTCTGTAATATGGCAGATTAGAATAGAGTAACCACTGAATATTTAAAGGATTTGTGTAGTATACCACAATATGGTAAATATTTAAAACAGTATATAGAGTGTGCCCACTATGTGCAGTTGATTTGCTTCCTACCTCATTTTGTCGTCATGACATCATGTCATAAATTCAACCTTAAATATTAATCGCACTAATTTAATAGTTCATTTCTTTTTCAATAATAGAGATTTGCTGATTTAAGTCAATAAATTTTATCATTTATTCAAGTTTAATTTTAACTACAGGATCATTAATAAGATAATTAGTTATTACTACAACAAAATAAATTTTATAATTTTACAATTAAAAATTACATTAGTTTTGGAACACAACTACACCTAGTCATGTTCAGCTATCTTCTTAAATTATATTCCTGTCATCCTGTCACCTCAGCCAGTTGGTCTGTGTCGTTTTATCAAGTATCACGTGTTAAAAATCGAGCAGGGAGACATGTAGTCCCTAAAGTAATTAAAATTTATCCATTGTCATCGACCTAGAGTCACAACATAATTAAAATGTAACATTTGGAATCATGTAAACCCATATATGGAGGTATCAGCGATAACTTTATCGTTAGCTTCAATTATACAAGGCACTGCGGATGATCTGTTCAGATCGAAAACGTTATGCTAGTACATAAATTTTGACGACCATTTTTGAAAAAGTTTTAACTATTTGTTTTTTATACCACAATACAAGTGTGAAGTGTTTTAACTTCTGTGTTTTTTTTAAACGATGGTATACAGCCAACTACGGGGTTTCCCCATTAATTTTAAATTGGAAATATTTTGCTCAGGATAGAGATCGATGGAAGGAGGCCATGTTCAAACATAGACGATAGAAGGCTAGGAAGAAGAAGATAAAGAAAACAAAAACCATGGTTTTCAGTAAGAGTTTATTACAAGGATCCAGATAAAAAATAAAAATATTGAGCAAGTAGACAAAATGAAATACTTAGGAGTCTGGATTACGGAAGATCTGAATCCGAAATCAGAAATTCCTTATATTCGTTATAGTCAACCTTCAATAGTGGAGACGGCACTAGAAGAAGAATGAATGCCACTTTGGGGTAAAAAAATCCTCTAGTAAGGGGGCAAAATGATCCTGGGATCATTTTACCCCTTGGTTTCAGCAAAACTATTTTATACATTAATTTTGATTTTTAAATTCGTTTTACGTCTCTCAAGCAGCATGCCACGAACATGTAAGTGAATAACCAACAGACAAAATTGGGACGCTGAACATATGAAAAATGCCATACAAGAAGTTAAGCGAAATTTCCTGTCAAAACCGATGCGCGAATGTTCAAGGTGCCAAGAATTTCGCTGAAGCGGCGTGTAATGGACAAAAATAAGGTAGCAAAGATAGACAGGAATTTTTTATAACACTGTTCTTGCAACATTTTATAGTTTAAAAAAAACTGACTTAATTCTGTTTTTTTTTTACTTAAAACTGAACGTTTTGTATTATAATCTGTATGGTTCATAAACTAAGCTATTTCTTCGCTTCTATCTTTATAAGCTATATTTTTCTTTTTTCGTGTTCCACCCTCTATACACATTAACATTAACCCTCCAGTAATGTACCAGCAATTACGGAGGCTAATAAATTCATAAGTAGGTTGAAATATTACAGTCAGTCAATGAACTATTGATTTAAAGTAATGTGTTTTATAAGGCACTATTTGTTTATCAATCAATTACATCAAATATCTCAAGTGGAAAAAATGGATGGTAGGTAATATCTATAAATATAAGGTATGGACAAATTTTTGATATATTGATTTGTTTCATTATTTATTAATTTACAAAATTAGGCATACATTTAAAAAATGATAACATTGTACGATTATTATAAAATATGGGACTTATCATCACTGTCTTTGCTTTTATTCCTACGCAGGGTCAGCTTTCCTAATTACATTTCTACATAAGTTTCTATCTATGGACTAACTCCATCATCAGTACACATTAAGACCAAGGTTGTTAAAAAAATGTACTTATATACATAAGTAAAGACTAGGTAGTTCAGAGATGAAAGGTTTATCATTTGGTATTAACAATGTGAGTATAAAATAAAAAGTATTGGTAAGTTCACCTGCACTAAACCAGAAAGTCGTAATCTATCCATCCTGATAGTCGTAAACCATCCTTATAGCGGCGGAGCCAAACCCCACGTTAGTGCGCTGTAGGGAATGGTTCGTGGATACGTCGGGCATGGTAGGAATGCGGATACTTAATAGAAGACTGAAGGCATGGATTCATTGTATCATGGACAGTGGGTATATGGTATTGATACGCATGATCCGCACCGAATTGTACAGCGGAGAATTATGAAAGTAGACTGGATGAGATTATGAATGGGGTAAGATTATTGGGAAGAGAGTGTGTAATGTTGGGGAACGCCAAAACGGCGGAGTGGGGTTCTCCCAGAACGGATGCTCGTGGGCAAATGCTTATGGAATGGATAGAAGCTCTGGACTTTGTTGTCTTTAATAATGGTGAGAATAAATACGGCGAGAAGAATTAGAGACTGAACCGTGCTGCCAGATGACACTGCTACAGAACACCCCTACATCGGTTTTTCGATGGTCGGGGTAGGAACTACCAACGCGAAGTCATCAGCGAACCAAATAGGAAGCAGAGGTGATGATAGAACGAACAAGCTATTTGATGAGTATTCTAGATGGATGATAAAGAGAAAAAGATGCCAACCGCCATCGGCAGAAGGACTTAAATCAATAATAAGAGAGACTATGAGAAATTGCATAAACAGGGTAGATGAAAAAAGAAAAATGTCCACGTCCAGTGGACGAAGTCGTTTATTCCTAATCTGAGAAGATGGATAGATTGCGGGTACCGGCGATTGGATTACTTCCTGACGCAGATGCTCACAGCACATAGTTGCTTCAGGGGATTCCTTTACAGATTTGAAAAGGCAGAAAATGACAAATGTCTATACTGTGAAATATCAAACACTGTCTCACACACTCTATTGGTATGCGATAGATGGATAAATGAGAGGAGCCTGCTTGAGAAATGGCTAGGATGTAGCGTGCAATCAGTTACGGAACTGGTGGAGGAGATGAGCAGTTTGTCAGATTGGTGGAGAGCAGTTCAGAGATATGTGAGGAGAATGCTGGAGAGAAAGGAACAAGAAGAAAGGCGACCTGAATGGAGGCAGGATGCCCAGGAGCAAGCAAGAAGAAAACAGGGGGAAATAGAGGGCACCAGAAAGGAGTGAGAAAGTGCTAGAGTGCGTGAGAATGGTGTATCAATGTTGCATCCCAATCATGGTGATTGGCCCAGTAATTCACCACTGAGGAGGGTGTTTTTTAGCATGTGGGTCTCTGGTATTGAAAGCGATGGTGTCCGAACAACCCTTGTGTGAGGTCCAGCATATCATCATAGCCACACTTGAGGAAACCTCATAACCGAGACTGGAAGGCAGTTCTGCCCACCTTCTAGGACCGAGATATGTGTTGAATATTTGGATCACCCATCCCCCTTCATAAAAGACATCTGCGTATACTTAGTGAAACAGATATATTTTGATGTAGAGTAGCTGCCTAGGGTCAAAATTTGGTACATTAAGAAGAATATTTATGTGATTTTTATTTTTCTTTTTTACTCCATTTCCTTTTTTATTTGTTTCAAGTTATTTAAAATATCAGGAGCAGAAGAAAAACCATTAACTGCAAATTTGATATTGTTTACCCTGAGATCAAGGAGAACTTTTGTACAAATGTTCAAGACTTTGAGACTTTTCCTCCACTAACAAGAAAATACATATTATTATGTGAAGAAAAAATAAGACTTATTACTTCAAATTCATTAGTATTCTTTCTCGCCCCAAGAGTTATCTTTATTCCAAGCTTCATGACCCATCCCATAATTAATAGTAAATTTATCCTATGGACACCTCAACAGGATTCATCACATTACCCAGAGATTTCTGTTACTTAACAGACTTGAAAGAGGAACTTACTTAACTTTGACATATTATTGAATTCTGAGGTGATACGAAGTTTGCCAGGTCAGCTAGTAATTATTATATACAAATATTCTATGCTTAATAACCAAAACTATTAATATTGTCCTGAAGTTATTTTCTTCTAACATTTTAATATCATTTACTATTCTAAAAGAAAATTAACCACAATTTTAATATTTCAAGGAAAGATCTCCAAAGTCTAAATCTAAATGTCAAAATAAATGTTTACAACAGTGTAAAACAGATAATTATACATCTGAGGCCTTACAGACAATGGTTTGCAATTATATCCTCAAATGTTTTATAACAGATGGTAAGGCAAAGTTCACAGTTGTCTTCTAAATTGGAGATTGCAAGCAAGCTAGTTACTATGTATATACTACTGGGGTGACACAATATAGAAACATATTGATAAATCTAAACAAAATTACTTACTACTGATTAAAAATACATAATTGTGTACTAATAGTAACACCTAGTTATATAATCACACAAATATGATATTCGAACATAACTAAAACACAGTCATAATATTTTAAAAGAACTTATATGATTAAAATAATAGTTTTTGCTCACCTAAATTGATCTCTTTCTTTGCTTGAACATTTTCTGGCACGGATTTGCTCAATACTGTGATAAGAGCCGAAAGTAATGATATATTGACACAGTTTTTGTAGTATATATTAAGAATTTCCTGACATATATCAGAGGTTTTATGTACCCCAATCAATTCCAAAATATTTAAAATATTTTCTCTATCAAACTGTAGACTTATCAACTTATTGTTTTCGTTCACTATGTTATCAGAAAACGATGTAGACAAACCGGCTTCAGTATTAAATAAAGAAAGGGAATAATCACAGTGATTTCTCATTAGAAATTCCGCTACAATTAAATTTACAGCTTGTTTTGATAAACTCATCGAACTGGGAGGTGATTTTCTTATAATATCCCGACCTATGGTGGTGTTTTTCAGTATATTAATCATTTTATATCTCAGGTTTGTCCTCAATTCTGAAAGGATGCCTTTTTGCTCAAACCATGACGTTAGTAAATCCTGAAATTCTTGAGAAGATAGATTTTTGGAAGGGTCGACCGCAGGAATTGCTGCCGTTAAACCTTCCATTCTAAAATTAATTTATATCAAAAAGAAAAATTTTAAACATTCAAAATTTGACTGTAAACAATAACCTAACCTGCACCTTCAAACATTGATTTGTTCTACAGAGTACACTTTTGTTCTCCGAATACACTGGTTGACAGATTTCATATTAATATTATGTCAAAATACTAACAAGTGCAAGAACATGCACTAATTGGATACTAATAGTAGTGACATGTGTCATTAATTGTCACAATTACTGTTTATAGTGTAGATTTAAAGTGGAGGTCGTAAATTTTTGTTTATTTCTAACTGTTAGAACAAAATTAAAATAACAGCGGCTGCAGTGAAGAATCAGATTCACCCATGGCAACCGAAGGTAAGTTAAAACATTTCTATATCTGAAATAAACGTCTAAATATGATGTCATGTTCGTCTAAATAAAATGGGCGTTTGTGAAAATCTCTGTACCTGTTTCTTAATTTTTCTTCTAGAGAAAAAGGTATCTGTGAAATAAGTTATAGAAATTGAATAATAGATGTTTTAATACATTGTTTAGTAATATATTAAACTCTGAACCAAGACATTTATTTTATTATACAACTACTAAATTTCCATGTCAAGTTAAACATTCCAACTCTATTGAAAATAGTAAAATAAAATAATCTTTTGATGTTACAATTCTATTTCTAGCAGCTAAACAAATATTTTTATTTTATGTAAGAAATGTTTTCTCCGTTTGTTGAGTAATTAAAAGGAGGTCAACACCTTACAAAATAAACAATAAATGGTTAACAAAATCAAATAGTATCATTTTTTATAAATCTAGGTATAAGTACGGTTCCAAATAAATAGGCTTATAATACATGATATGATGCGATATTGTATTAGCTGTATTTATGTCTTAGTAAGCTTAGTAGAAAAAAATAGATGGCAGAAGAAGCATCGGAAGAAGACGAATTTCATGGCTAAAGAACCTGAGAGAATGGTTTGGATGCAGCTCAAAACAACTATTTAGAGCTAATGCCTCAAAAATTAAGATAGCTATGATGATTGCCAACCTCCGTAGCGGAGATGGCACCTGAAGAAGAAGATGTCTTAGTATATGGAAAAGCGATCTTTACTTTACAATCAATGTTCTTCTTTGTACCCATATTCTTTTTAACAGCATACATATATTAATTGCTAGTATTTGATTAAACTTATTATCATTTTCATGTTTATTTTGACATACATTCATTCCTTTACATTAATCAGTCCTTATTATTAAACTAGATTAAATACCAGATGTCTATTATCCTTCAAGGCATGACAGAGCTCACCATTTTTATTTATGCCAGTCCAGTTCTTTACATTTTATAGCCACAACATTTGTTACCTACACCTCTCTTGTTATCAATCTTTCCTTGGATAATTAGTTGAGTGATTGCATATCATTTCCCTCTCAGGATATGGCTCAGATATCCAATTTTCATACCTTGATCTGAGCAGCTGAGCAATTCTCTTTCAATATTTGGCCTTCCTTGTTTTCCACATTTCTTACCCTCTCCGTCCATGGTATGCAGAACATCCTTCACAGGGTCCAGATTTAATGACATGTAAGTGAGGTAGAAAATGAATATATGGAATATTTACCAACAATAAACAAAATAAAAATAAAGAAGATGACAGTGATACTAGTGATCCTGAATAAATTAGTAAATAATGTGAGTTAAGTTTTAGTTTTTATTTAATGTAGTTATATAATTGAAGAGCTTATTTCTAAAGTGTATTAAATCCAAAATTTTGACTTTTCTCGATGTTTTTATTTTATTAAACACATTATAACTTTCTTGAGATCTAGAATAACATTTTATGAACTAAAACAGTGTATTTGCCATTTAAAAGTGCATTTATTTTCAAAATGTCTTATATTCTTACTGGTTTTTGTTTTCAAGGCTTCTTAAATCTGTCTGGCCACCAGAGCTTTTCTTATATTGAATCCAGGCATAAAGAAAATCAATCTTTTGTGATGGATGCAGTGCCCAAAACAAAAACATTGTTCTCTCAATACTCTGAGTAAATTGTGGATAACAAATAAAACATTGTGGAAAACTGAAGAAGTTTTGTTACCAACTGATTACCACATTATATTATTTAAAAAGTTTAAGAAACCAAAAAAACTTATACCCAAGTATGATAAATCCTATAATAAATGGCCATGAAACCGATGGCCAGAACAACTCATCAACCAAATTTGATCAACCAAATTTGGGGGGGGGGGGTTAATTCAGACAGAGAGGCTAATTTTTTTTAATAGACCAGTCCAAATTCTAGCTAATCAACAGGAACCAGAGTAAGAAGCACAGAAATACTAACCAAGTTTGTAACAGCAGCAGAACAAATGTGTTTATGTCAACATCAAAATAAAACCCAATTTATGCTGACTAACATAAACAGAAACATTGAAGTAGATGTAATTGTGAATGATCAAAACTACGAAGTGGTCAAAGAGTTCATATATTTAGAGACATTGGTTAACCCCAATAACACAGCAGGGAAATAAACATGTGGATCATCATTGCAAATAAGTGATATTATGGCCTATTAAAGTACTTATAGCTACAACTTTCAACTGCAGAATGTGTACAAGCATAAGTTTGGTGGAAAAGATATTACCACTTTAATCAAGCGAAATCATCTTCAGTGTGTAGTACATGTTGCTGTGCTCCGGAATCGTACAGGATAAAAAGGATTTAACAGCACAGCCGGTGGAATAAGACGGGACAGGCCAAAGCTGAGGTGGATAGACGGGATAACACGGGTTGCTGAGAAGATTGGTGTTGTCAACTGCAACACCGGTCCAAGCAAGGGACAGAACAGACTTGAGCAGAAAGCGTGTGACAGTCGAGGCTCTAAGGGTTGTAGCACCGTGATGGTGATGATGAGATAGATATTAAATATTGTGGAGACAGTATATATTCTTGCTTGATACCTTGTTCTGAGTGGAATTCATTTGAAAATGTGTCAAGCACTTTTACTGATCCAGTGGTATGGTTTGTTAGCTTACTTCTAAGGAAATCAGATATTATGGTACGCCTAATCCTGTTAGTATCTGCCATAAGTTATGTCATTTGATTTTTTTGTAAGGCCTTCCGAAAATCTACAAAGATGTACAAGTAAAAATTAAGGGAATTCAAGCGAGATCTAGACAACTACAAAAAGTGGATAAAGCAGATTATAGTACAAGAAATAAAATTTCTACATTAAATAAATGTACCTTAACAGATTTGGCTTATTTTTTTTTTATTATAACTAAGGAATACATTCTGATTGTAAAAAATATGTATTTTTTATATCCTGTAAATATTGATAAACGACTAGACAAATTTGAAATACACATATACTATGTATTGATTGCACCGAATACAAAACTTTCGAGATTTCCTGTCTTTACTTCTGGCGCATAAAAAACATCGCCGCTGTCTGGCAATATCAAGAACAAGTTGTGAAGTGAACCATGAGGTTACTTTGGATTTGTAGGATTTTGAAGGACCTCACTGCAGGAAATTCGGAAAGACAGATGTCAATGCACTCTTCGAGCGGCGACAGCAGCATTCGTCCGCTCATTTAATTATTTGCAAGAAATATTGTGATTTACTGATGTGAGTGCTATACCATGCCAGATTAGGTTCTGCTGGACCCCGAAAGCTATCTTCAGGCTTTTTGTATTTTCAATTTTCACGTTTTTTTGTTCAAGTTTTAATGACATTACAGTATGAATTCAATTTAATGACACTGACAACAGCAACTGGTTTCTGTGTAATACTGACAACAAAAACAAAATAAAAAGTACATACAATATAGTCGAAGGATTTCCCATAAAACATAAACAAAATGAACAAAACAAACAATATTGTACAATAAAAGCGAGGGATTCCCTGTAAAACATAAACGAAAAGGATTGCTACTTTGAGAGATTTTAATTCCATAATTTTTTTTCTTTAAGTAAAAAAAACTGTAACGTATGTAACGTTTTGCAATACCCCCTTCCCCCAAATTGCGTTACGTAATACTTGACCGATCTCGAAATGATATACCAGGTACATTATAACCCTTTGTCCTTGGCCTTATTGCGTTACGTAATACTTGACCGATCTCGAAATGATATACCAGGTACATTATAACCCTTTGTCCTTGGCCTTACTTAGGTTTGTTTCCCTCTTTGCCTAAAAGTATATTAAATTTTGGAATGAATTGATCGATGCAATGGATCACGCCGAGGGTGAAAAATGAAAAACAAAAGAAACGCAATGTAACGACAGATTTCGTGTCCACACACTACGTAGAGTAGTAAACATAGTTCTATACTCGTTTCTTAGTAAAATAAAATATAAAAATAAAACAAAAGAAAATAAAATTAAATCGAATTGAATTGAATTAAATTAAAAACCATCTCTCTGTGCGTAGACAATAAGTAGGCCATGCTTCCCCTTCTCGGTCACTCCTGGAGTGCCACGTCACATCCTGTTTTTGGCTGTATACACCGAATTAAAATCAGCCACGCCCCAAATCTTTAAACCGTACTTGTCCGGCTTACTTTTCATGTAAACCCGAAAAGGAGCCTTGTCTTGGAATGGGACCAACTGCTTATACACGCACAAGTGTTCAGATGGTTATTCTTTTATGGTGGAAAATTGAGAACTGTATCTAGTCAATCCTGTTGAAACATTTTGTATATTACATTTTCTTCTCTTTATCCTCTTAGTAAGTCAAACAGTTATAATTAACTGATTGAATACTGATCTCACCATCACTAATGTGCAACACTTTATCTTCCTTATCAATTTATGTTAATATGTATATTAGTCTCTTCGATAACTACCTTCTAGTACCATTAACATAACTAACGTAAGCGTCTGTTTCTAATATCGCCAATAACTCTTCATCAGTTACCTTTTTTGGATTTCAAAACTTTGGTGTTTCACTCATTTTTATAAAGCACATACTCTACAATCCCTACAAATGTAACTAAAGACACTAGAACTAAAACTGTAGTGAGGAGCGATAACTGAGATAGTGATATAAACACATTTGCGGATGTGCGTAGCAGCTATGAAATAAATTGGGAATCACCATGAGTGCTGACGTCGAGATAGGGGAATCCTCGTCGCTTGAACAATTTGAGGTTTATTTGAACCCTGCTTGGTTTTCAACATATGCAAAATATTGAAAATATATACCTGTCGTTACTTACCAAGCAGGTTGCGGCTGAACCCCAAGGAACAAAACTGCCTATACTTGTTGCAATAAACACCAATCTATGAATGCTAAATTATAAATATTGAAGAAGCGTATGAAAGGAAATTAAATAAAAAAAATATTTTTGAAAATATCGCCAAATATTGATGTCTGGAGTTCAACTGCACACGCTCGGGTTTACGAAGGTTAAAGTTTGTAATAAACTCCAGACTCGATAGGATAAGGAATCATCATCATTAACCTGTATCCATATAGGTCTCCCTCAGCTCTTTCCATCTCTCTCTCTTTGTCCTGTGTGGCTTGCATCCAGTTATTGCTAACACGCTTCAGGTCTTCAGTCCATCTAGTTGGTGGACGTTCTCTGTTCTGTATTGTATCTTGTCTTGGTCTCCACTAGACCATATGCTTTGTCCATCGGTTGTCTGATAATCTGGTGACGTCGCAATTCCATTTTAGCGACGCGATTTTTTCCATGACGTCTGTTGTTTTTGTTCTACGACGTATTTCTTCGTTTGGGATTCGCTCTCTCAGAGAGACCTAGAGAGGATAAGGAATAATACATGAGAATTATGTCAACTAGCCTTGTAGGCCCCTGGCTTCTAAAAACTTGGTTATTTTCCTCCGTTTTTTCCGGTCTCTTGCTTTCTCTATCCAATTTCTCACGGCTATGTCTGAAAAGTCTTGTTTTACTGCTTCCAACCATTTCTTCTTTTGACGGTCTCTTCTTTTTTCCCATTTCTCACTCCTTCAGTATTGTTTTAACATTTTGATTCTTTGGCATTCGTCTAATGTGACCAAGCCATCTAGCTCTTTGGGCCCGTATTTTTGCCGTAATTGCTGGTTTTCCATACATTCTCATTGTTTCTTTATTTGTTTGTCTTCCCCAAATATTCTTTATTCCTCCGAAAATTTTTCTGAGCACCTTTCCCAGATCTCTACTTTCGTTTCTTTCTGCTGGTTCATAATCCACGTTCCACTGGCATACATCACTGTGGGTCTGATTACTGTCTCGTAGACTCGCAGTTTAGTTGTTCTTGAGCATTGTTTGCTTTCAGTAACGAATTTAGTGACCCTATCGCTCTGCTTCCCTTTATTCATTTTTTTGTATCTCTTTTTCTTCTTTTCCCGTGTTCGTTATGCTTACTCCTCAAATTCTGACACTTTTTCAATACTATAGACTGTCTGTGCTCCTTTCATTTTGATATACTTGTTATTATTTGGTGTCTCCTCTCATTTCCATATATTGCGTTTTTGTTTGGTTTATTATTAATTCATATCTTCTTGCTTCTTCTTCAAATTTCTGGAGAACTTTTTCTAAATTTATTTTGTTCTCGTGTACATCCGCGTACGCTATGCACTGTTCCCTGCTATTGAAAATAGTTCTGTTTGTGCTTATATTTGATCTTCTTACGATTTGTTCTAATACTAGGTTGAATAAATTCGTTGATAGTGGATCCCCTTGTTTTAAACCTCTATTTATTGTGAACTATCTTGAAAAGCTTCATTTCATTGTTACCTTATTCATCGTGTTCCTAAGCGTCATTCTCACTAGCCTTATAAGCTTTTCTGGCATTTCTAACGTTCTCATGGCCTCATATAGCATCGTTTGATTTAGGGAGTCATATGCTTGTTTAAAATCGATAAATAACATAATATGTAATCATAAGTTTTGTTCGTAGCTATTATTTTGTATTAATTTTAACTTATGTTAATTAATATTAATACTTTTAATTATTAATACTTTTGTATTAATTTTACTTATTTAATCAGTAGTTGTCCTTTCTGATCTAAAACCTCCCTGATATTCTCCAATCACTTTGTTATCATTTTTTATTAATCATTTCCTAATAATTTTTGCAAGTATTTTATAGATTACTTCTAATAGTGTTCTACCTCTATAGCTTTCGCGCTCCGTTTTGTCTCTTTTTTTTTAGATAGGACAAATAAGAGCACTATTCCATTGTTTCGGCATTTCTTCCTTTTGAAATTATTAGTGTCAAGTGAAATATCCTTTCCTTAACAATCTCAGCTGGGATACCACTTTCTCCTGCACTTTAGGTCTCTTATTAGTTCTTTGATTTAATTCAGAGTTTGTTCCTCGCACTTCCTTTCTTCATCTTCTTGCCAATTCTCATTTCCCTCAAGTTCCTCTTGTTGGTCTGTATTTAATAAATCTTCACCTAGAAGTAAACCTTCTTTGTTTCTGCAATACTCTGGATTATTCTTGGTAGTTTCTCTGGATTTCTTAACTTCTCGATAGAAATTATTTACCTCTTTGTTTATGTAGGCTTCTTCTATGTTTTTCAATTGCTTTTCTAGCTGTTCTCTTTTCTTTTTTCTGCAAATTCTTTTCACTTCCCTTCTTCTTGCCACATAGTTTTCGATCGCTTTTGGGTATTTTCTTTATCTCTTTGTAGTTTTGCCCTGTTTCTTCTTGCCAAAACATTCCTACATTCTTCATCGAACCAGTCTGGCCGTCTTTTCATATGCTCTCTTTCTAGATACTTTTCCGCTGCTTTCGACATGGCTATCTGTAAGGTCTACCACTCTTTATCTATATGCTGTTTGACTGGATCCTCTAGTTTTTTATTCATTTCTTCTTCTAGTCTATTTTCAACCTGCTTCTCTTGAAGGTGCTCATTGGTTATTTAATCTATCTTTAACAGTTAGTTCTTCTCTAGTTCTCTAGTTCTTCTTTTGGTTTTGCTATTGTTAGTGTCTGGTCACTGTTGGTATCTGCCCCTCTGTAACTACTGCAATCGATTATTGCCTCATCATGCTTGCTTTCAATTAGGACATGATCTATCTGATTTTTTATTTTTCCACCGGGAGAAGTCCATGTTACCTTATGAATGTCTTTGTGATCAAACCCTGTGCTAGCTATATTCATTTTGTTCCGTGTAGCAAACTTTTTCCCGTTTTCATTTGATTCCTTATATAAACTTCGTCCCCCCGTTATTCTTCTATATATTTCCTCTTTTCCGACTTTCGCATTCATGTGCTTAGCTTTTCGTAGAACTCTGTTTTGGTTTTGGTATATATGTATGTATGTATGAGTATATATATATATATATAATATATATATATATATATATATATATATATATATATCAAATAAATTGGAAAAATAAGTAAATACATAAATAGGTGAAATGAATACGTTCAAAGGATGTACGAAATCAGATGCCATCCATTCGTGGACTACGGCAACGAAGGTACTGTAACAGGCATAATAAAAAAAACAAAAATATCTCCTATACTATAAGATAGTTTAATACATTGATAATATTAAACACATTGTTGTAACCACCGGCATTATGGTATAAAGGTTGATTGAATGACGGAAACCCGTGAAAAAAGAAAGGGCATCGGAAAGGTCACTTATGATATCACGATATTTCTACCAGATTAACTTCTAACAGAAAGACGAAAACAAACTGTGTTTTTGCATCTGCCGTTGCTCCATATTTCGATTTTCGGTTTTCTACAGATAACAAACAAAAAAAACACAGTATTTATTGATTTTCTATATAACTCCACATATCTCGTGTCTTTAAGCACCGAATCCCAAATTTATTTACAATGGATAATTCCGTCTTTTATCTGTTCATAAACAGGAGCAATTATATTTCCATGTTAGGTCATTAAGCTCCACACAAATGGGTTTTTTGTTAACCCCAATTTCACAGCAATCAAAAGGAGTATTAAAAACCAACATCAGTAGCGCCGGATCTTAAAATATCACTCTGTTTTGTACATTTTCGAAAAATAACACTTTTTCTTGTATAGACTATAAAAATATCAAAGGTTCATTACCAATACCAGGTATTCGTGTTCATTAATTCGTAGTAAAATATAAAATAACTTGAGGGTTGAAATGAAAATCGTTTTTATAAGGAACAAACCAATAATTAATGACTCGATAATAATGGAATTGGTAATAGCTGGTTATTGTTTGTAGGGTGGATGGTGTTTTCCAATACCAATACTACGAGGTACTGTTGTGGTAAATCTTGTTGTGTATTCCTTAAAAATAGATTACAATCCTATCAAAAAAAAAAACAACAAACACCAGTAAGCAAGTGGCTTTTGTCGAAAAAGATCGATTTTATACACACAAGCTAAAACTTATTGTAATCGATTTAGTTATGATGTTCCAAAGTTTCCTTTATAGAAATAAAAAACATTTAAAAAAAAATACGGGAAAATCGCAGTGGATGGCTGTATATCATAGTAGATAAAAACTTCATCATCATCATAAACCTGTATGCGTCCACTGCTGGACATAATTCTCTCTCAGATTTTTCCATCTGTTTCTGTCTTGTACGGCTTGCATCCAGTTATTACGCTTCAAGTCTTCAGTCCATATAGTTGGTGAGCGTCCTCGGCTCCATATTGCTTCTTGTCTTGGTCTCCACTCTATATCATTCTTCATATTTCTTTTTGTGTTCCGTAGAAGTCGTGTTCCATCTGTTTTGAGAAGCTTTGTGATTATTCCCTTTTTATTTGTCTAACTAAAGTATTCGTTTCATTTCTGATTCGTTTATAGTGGTTGTATGCCTGTTTTGTTTGTTGTGTTCTGTTTTGTTAAAAGGTATTTTTCTTTTCTTCACATTTTGTCTTCACTTCCTCTCTCAACTGTGGTGTTTTCTTTTTTGATATGTTAGTGTTCATTCTTCAGATCATAACCCCCTGATAGCGCGGGTACACATTAGACTCAAAAGACCTTCAAATAAAACAAAAATAGATCACATAGATACCAGCCGCTTACAAGATCCAACAATTAAAGAAGATTTAAAACAACATATCAATGATAACTTACGAATGCTTTCTACAAAGACAGAGAACACGCATGTAGAAGATAAGTGGCAAGATTTAAAAGACGCCATAATAAAACCTGCCCAGAAAATGCTTACCAAAGAGAAACAGAAAAAAGGACGAGAATGGATAACAGAAAAAATTTTAGGTCTCATGGAAGAGCGAAGATAGTTAAAGGGAAAATGCAGCCAAAAATATAAAAAGAAATAAGAACTGCAAAGGAAAATTTTTATACAAGAAAATGCGAGGAAATATCGAAGAACTACATCTCAAACATGACACTTTTAACTTACATAAAAAGATAAAGGAACTGACAGGTACACAAAAACGAAAACATCCCAATCTCCTATGCAACGCAAATGGTGAAATAATAGCCGATCTATAAGAAAAGCTTAGGACCTGGAAGAACTATCTAGAAGAATTGTTCGACGATGAAAGACAAGAACCTAATATAGATAACTTGCAAGGCGACGAAGGACCAGAAATAACTAAAGAAGAACTATTATACGCTATAAAAATAATGAAAAATGGTAAATCACCGGGTCCAGACGGGCTCACATCAGAACTTCTTAAGCTTGTGGAAGGCGAATCAGTGAATATTCTACTCGACCTTTTTAACTGCATCTACAAAAGAGGAGAAATACCAAAGGAATGGCTACTTTCAACTTTTGTAACCTTACCAAAAAAGGCAAATGCAAAACAGTGCACTGGCTACCGCATTATAAGCTTAATGGGGCATACATTAAAAGTATTCATCAAAGTAATCCACTCAAGAATTAACAGAAAACTAGATGCAGATATTAGTAATACTCAATTCGGATTTCGGAACGGGCTTGGAACAAGAGAAGCACTATTTGCACTTAACTTCATATGCCAAAGATGTCTAGATATAAACCAAGATATATATATATATATATATATATATATATATATAATATATATTATATATATATATATATATTATATATATATATATATATATATATTATATATATATATATATATTATAATATATATATATATATATATATATATATATATATAATATATATATATGTGCTTTATTGATTACAACAAAGCGTTTGATAAAGTTCGTCACGATCACTTAATGAAACTGCTAGTAGAAAAAAACTTAGATAAAAGGGACATTAGAATTATCTCTAAGATTTACTATAACCAGAAAGCAAATATCCGAATAGAGCAAGAGACAACGGAGGAAATCGAGATCAAGAAAGGCGTAAGACAGGGTTGTATACCCTCACCGACCTTATTCAATCTATACTCCGAAGACATTATAAACACAGCACTTTCGGATCAAAATATAGGTATTAAGATAAATGGCATCCGAATAAACAACTTGAGATATGCCGATGACACGGTACTAATCGCAGAAACTTGGGAAGATCTTCAAATACTATTAACAAAATAGTAGAATGCAGTGAAGAACACGGATTATCACTTAACATAAGCAAAACAAAAATAATGCTAATATCTAAATCACCACAAAACTTCCCTGACATAACCGTGCATGATCAAAGAATCGAACGTGTAAGAAGATATAATTACCTGGGAACTGTTATCAACGAAAATAATGATGGCTCTGAAGAAATCAGAACCAGAATAGAGAAAGCTAGAGCCACATTTACTAAATTGAAAAAGGTGTTCTGCGGAAGAGATCTAAGTCTAAAACTTAAAATTCGCCTTTTGAGATGTTACGTTATGTCAGTTCTCCTCTACGGGATGGAAACATGGACATTGAAAAAGATCGATACCAAAAAGATAGAAGCATTTGAGTTGTGGATGTATCGTAGTAGAATATTAAGAATACCTTGGACAGAGAAAGTAACAAATGTGGAGGTTTTGCGGAGAGTGCGGAAAGAGAAATAGCTGATACTTACTGTTAAAAAGCGCAAACTACAATATTTGGGACATGTTATGAGGGGAGATAAATACCAGTTGCTGCAATTGATTATACAGGGAAAGATAATGGGAAAGAGATCTATAGGAAGAAGAAGGCATTCATGGTTGAAAAACTTGAGAGAATGGTACAATTGCACCAATTACCAACTGTTTAGATCTGCAGCATCAAAAATACGCATAGCTTTGATGATAGCCAAACTTCGGAACGAAGACGGCACTTGAAGAAGAAGTGTTCATTACTTTCCTATCTCCAAATGATTCTGTTGCTGCGTTAATTATATTATTCTTGAGTTTTTCCCAGCTTTCCTCGATGTTACCGTTTTCTAATATGCCATTCCCAGCGATCTTTTCTGATATTCTTTTCCTGTATAATAGATAAGTATTCCGTGGATTCCGTATTTAGTACTTAGACTGTGATTTTTGTTTGTGTTGGCGCCGCTCTCTTGAGTAGGAAGTATTTCAGGATGATTCTTATTTTACATAATACTAGGCTATGGTCGCTTTACACTAGCAACCAATAACTACGCCAACAAGATTTCGGGATGGGATGTGCTTGATGATAACCTCTTCACGTTCCACAAGTACATCTCGTACGAAGTCGGCATCAAGGTCACAACAAGGCACGGCAGGAAATTACTCGAGTTTGATAAGACTAAATTTACAAATCATATACGAAACTTACAAGAAGAAACTACCGAGTTTAACATCTTCAGAGATAACATAATAAAAGCACACAAAGCGAGCAGCAAACACACACATGTCACATATACAGTACCATACTGGTGGAATGAAAACATCCACCAAAAGCGGACAGAATGCCTTAGACTCAGGCGTACGGCACAGAGAGATAGGACCCAGCAAATTAAAGAAGAGTATAAGAGCACCAAAAAGGAACTCACCAAAATGATCAAAAGGGCTAAACGCACATGTTGGCAGAACTTGTGCGAGGCGTTGGAGAACGATATATGGGGCGAAGCATACAGGATTGCCACTAAGACGCTGAGGTCAGAGACCCCATATAACCTGTGCGATGACAAAAGAAGGGAAATAGCGAATACCCTGTTTCCTAATAAGCCCATAAACGACTTCCTGAGTAGGGACGATGTGAACTGTCCTGAAGAGTTGACAGCGGCTGAACTCACCAGAGCCGCTAATTCTATCAAAATAGGTAAATCCCCTGGACCGGACCGTGTGCCACCAGAGGCGATAAAAATACTAGTAAATGAATGCCCAGAAGCCACTAGAAGGGCATTAAATGAGTTGCTAATAAGACAAGAATTTCCAGACCAGTTAAAACTAGCTAAACTTACATTGATACATAAACCCGGTAAAAATCCGGACGAAGCCAATTCATACAGGCCAATATGTCTCTTAGACTGTCTAGGGAAATTATACGAAAATCTAGTCAAAAATCGCCTAGAAGACGAACTGAGTGAAAGAGAGACTATCTCCAACAGACAATACGGATTTAGAAAAGCTAAGTCTGCAATAGACGCGGTAAAAACTTTAACTGACACTGTAAAGAACACCAGGAAAAGATGGGCCATACTAGTTATGTTTGATGTGAAGAATGCCTTCAACTCTGCCAACTGGGCACATATCATAACAAAACTGGAATCAGCACGAGTGTCAGGATATCTTATCAATATCATTAAAAGGTATCTTACAAATAGATACGTTACAGTGGCAAAAAACACAGAGCAGAAGTTGACAGCCGGCGTACCGCAAGGTTCCGTATTAGGTCCAACATTATGGAATATATTATATAACGGGGTACTAGAAATTGACTATGGTAGAGATACTCTAGCTATCGCATACGCAGATGACCTGGCGATACTAGTGATGACTGACTTGAACTGGGAAATCGAAGATAAAGTAAACACATGCTGCAGAAAAGTCAACAGCTGGATGGCTAGAAATGATTTGGAACTAGCAGGAAACAAAACGGAAGTGGTCATATTGAAAGGACCACGACAAAAACCCGAGCTGACTTTTCAAATTGGTAGTACTGCTATAATGCCAACAAACTGTGCAAAATACCTAGGCATATACGTCGACACAGGCCTAAGGTTCACAAAACACCTGACAAATGTAGTCCAGAGGGCGGAAGAAAGAACGGCAGCCTTACAAAGGATCATGCCGAATATAGGAGGCCCAGGCAGCCAAAAACGTAGAATGTATCTGCAAGTGGTACAGTCGACCCTCCTATATGGAACCCCCATTTGGGCTGATGTACTAAATTATAAAAAAAATAGAGACATGATAACCAGAGCCCAGCGAAAGCCCCTACTAAAAGTGACCAGTGCGTACCGGACTACTTCAACGACGGCCCTACAGGTGATAGCGGGTACGCTCCCCATTCACCTCCTAGCGAAAGAACGGCAGATGCTTTATAACTCTCGAGACGGACACCTACCTCAGGTGAGAGCCGCCATCAGAGAGCAATTACTAATAGAATGGCAAGCAGAATGGGAGGCACAGACAGACAAGGCACAATGGACCAAAAAACTAATACCCAACGTGATAGAGTGGTATAAATGTAAGTTCAAACGAGTAAATTTTTATTTTACGCAGTTCCTGACCGGACATGGATCTTTCAGGTCTTACACGTATCGTATTCGAAAAACCAGCGACGACAGTTGTATAACGTGCAACATAGAAGATGACGCGGAGCATTGCATCTTTAGATGTAATGTGTTTGCGTCGGAACAACACAGAATGCGGGCAAAGCTAGGAGTGATATCCCCTGACAACTTGATACGTGTCGCTATGGAAAGCAGAGAGAACTTTGAATTCCTCATAGACCAAGTAACAAAAATTATGAAAAGAAAGTCTATGATAGAGAAAGAAATTGAGACAGGAGGAGAGTGATCTGGGGCAGTCCATCTCTACTTAAGACACAACCGGCAAGGCCGTGATTTATTTTTCATATGTTCATTTGTCATTTTACATTTTCCCCTGGTTCCTTACCGCTCTTAGGTAACACCAACTGTATTTTCATAAATTTTCCCTGGTTCCTTGCCGCTCCTAGGTAAGAACCGGCAACCTTTTTCCACGACCAATCTAGGCTGCGCAAGGCATTCCTAAGTTTCGTTCGCTAACTGAACACGTACGGGGGTGCCTTGACGAAAAATGGGTGGTTTTAGTTGGCAGGCAGGGCAACAGGAAGGCATTCGTTTGCAGGACCTCCTATACATAGGGGGAAATGGACTCGTATGTTTTCCTCTGCCCTGAATCCAACACACGCCGAGCAATGGTATGGTGTTTAGAACGTTCCATCCACATAAAAAAAAAGGCTATGGTCGCTACCTACATCTACTGAGTTGAGGCATCTTACCTCGGTTATTTTCGATGGATGTATATCTCTGTTGGTTATAACATAATATATCATAGATCTGGTGATATTAAATGTATATTTGTGTTGGTCTTTGTGGTCAAAAAATCTGCTGTTTATTCTTAGTTCGTTATTCGTGCAGAAGTTGATCATCAGTTCTCCATTTTCGTTTTTATCATTCTCGTTATGTTTTTGTTTGTCGACTATTACTTAATTGCCTATTCGGACGTTAAAATCCCCCAATATTATCATCTTCCAACTGACTTGATCTACTACTTGCTTAATGAACTTGTCATAAGAAATTAAGCGTAAATGAACACAGACTAGTTAGCAATTACGTCACGAGATGAAGAATATTCTGCCGTAATTTTAATTATCCTTCAACAATGAAATGAAATTAAGAGTATGGTGATCTCTGTAAAAACATATATATATTTTCCGCTTTCTAGTTCTTTGAGCTATTGTCGAACACCGTCCACGTACCCCATATCTCGCCACCTCTGGCTCCTAGGCGATAGGAAAAATCAATAGCGCAACTTGAAGGGGTGCGCGGAGTGATCCTGCACGACTCCCCTAGTCGATCGTGGCGGCTCTACGTCGTTTCGAAATTTCTCCACAGCACTTTCCATAAAATCCCGCGTACAAAAAACAACCCGAACAATTTTTATTATGTGAATTCGCGAATCCGGAATCAGTTAGTTTTTATTTCCGCATTTGAATCTTTTCGATTTTTCAGAACCGATGGTTTGGAATTTGTACCAGTTTGGTGAGTATCCCGACATCTTGAAAATTTTATCAATCACTGACCCACCTTTAGATGTCTGTCTTTTTTTGTTTGGGGCAAAGATTCCTCCGGTGATGTAATCACTATTGGCATTTATGTATGGTTTAATGTTTTAAAAGATCTTTGTAGAGTTTGCGGGGGTAGTTCAATCGATTATGTCAGATTGAGTAACCGATATTTTGCAGGACCATTAATTTGTTATCTATTACGTAAAAGATGTACTGTTCGATCCAGGTTTTTCCAATCGAGAATGTTTTAGCATTTTTAAATAATTTTGACTTAAATACACAAATAACTGGACTTCAATTATTGATTGTTCTTAAAAACATTATTTAAAATCAATGATTATTAAGAAGTTATTACTGTGGTCGTAATAAAACAGTAACCTTTATTGGTTGACAAATGAACAGTTTTACTTTGTTAAATTAGTACCTAGGTCCCAAAAATATGGTCTTACTTCATGGAAATTATCATAATACAACCGTTAACAAGTAAATGAACGAATATCGTTAGCAAGCCGTTTGTTTTTTACTGTTCCTTAATAATTCCAAAGGTTTAGTTTTTTGAAAGGGTGTTGTATTGTGTATAATTTCATAACACCGACATTGACATGATCAATTAGAGTTCGCGACGTCTTGTTCTTTTTGGGCAACAGTTTAGTGCCTTTACGTAATGAACAAATACAGTGGAACTTGGTTATAGCATCATTGAAGCGCCCAGTAAAAATATCAAAGTGATGTTATAAAAGAAGTAGAAAAAAAAATTAAATTTTAACGAGGCAAACTTTTATTACAGCATTATTTATTCTTACAGCTGCATTTGGGCAAAAGATTAAGAAATAACACATATCATATATATGAAACTTTCATTTTTTATGAAAAAGTACTCTGATGCTGAAAAATTAGTTATTTTCTTCTGCACAACTCTTTCCGAAAAATAAAGTTTTTATGTAGTGTCTTTAATAATCTGAGCTGCTTCTTTGGTAGTTGTGGATGCCTCCCTGAACTGGTAAAACCTGGATATGGTCTCAGCAGCTCTCATTGCTTCTTGGATTGTAGGACAATCAACGTCTTGTTCTTTTTTCAATATCTTCATCAACATCTATTTCCACATTTTGCACTTGTTCCACAATGTCTTCATCATTTAAAACTTGAAATGCTACCTGATCGTCTACTGATATGTAGGAGTCAAGATCAGTTCCAAACTCTCTCTGGTTTACATTAAATTTTTGTATCCACTCTGACAAAGACATTTCGTCTTACTCGTCAACATCCTGAACATTGAAAGAAACTACAGTAAATTTAGCTTGACGAAAGCACTTACAAATTGCACTGACGTAGCCGCATTCCACACATTGTCTAAAAACTGAACTGCATCAAGGATAGTAATGTTCACGGGTTCCCCAAATTCATTGTCCAAAAACTCATCGTTGTCAATGTTTCCGATAATGGCACTTTAAACTTCTTATGACTCCTTGGTCTATACGCTGCAAGACACTCGCGCAGTTGGCTGGTAAGAAAACTAGGTTGATATTGGTCAAATTAAGCTTGGGATGGGCTGCACAGTTGTCAACTAGAGAAGAATTTTTCTTTTTTTATTTTAAGAGAGTTCCTTGTCCCTTTTTCTCAATAATTCTTCTTCAAAAAAGCAGAAGTTATCCACTCTTCTTTGTTGGTTGTGTAATTTACAGGCGATGTTTTTATGTTTTGGAAACATCTAGGATGTAAACTTTTCTCAATAACCAGAAGCTTTCTTTTCTCTGTACCTGTCATGTTTGCACTAACAAAAGCCGTGATTCTTTGTTTTGAAAACTTTCCACCGATACATTTTTGATTTTTGAAATTTAACCACCAGTTTTATCGCCATTGAAGATATCTTCATCCTTGTATGGTTGTCTTAGTTGTGGCCATGTGTTTTGTAACCAATCACCTGTTACGTTCTCGTTCACACATTTTGCCCCTCGAACAAAGGAAATTGAGCCGGGCTTTAAACCGATCTAGCCAGCCGTTAGAGCATGTGAAATCTTCACCAAACAGTTTTCCGAACTCTGTAGCTTTCTCCTTTCAAAGTGACCCGGACACAGGAATATCAGAACTGCGACACTGCTTGAACCATTTGAGTAGAGCTGAATCTACATCACCACGAATGCACTTCCTAATCTTTTTAACATTCTCTCCCTCCTCAGTAAAGGCTTTTAAAATGTTGTTTTTTAGGATTGAACCGACAGTCGAATTAACAAGTCCAAATTGCCGACATACATGAGCAATTTTTCGATCACTTTCAAATGCTCTTATAACAAGCACTTTATCTTTCATATGCAAAGCCTTCCTTTTAGTACAACTTGCCATATTGAAAAAGAAAAAGTTAATTACTAAATTAAAATCTAAAGACAAAACGAACCGAACACAATTCCACGGTATCGAAAATTTCTTAAACTGACTGTTCTGAAACAGAAAATTTGACTCTTAATATGACACTGATAAATGAGAAATCATACAACTGCCAAGGTCACATAACTATACACAGACTTTCAGGCTTTCTCAGATTCTTGAAACGAACAATGCCGCAAAGCCGTAAACGCATTGCACTTTATTCTTCATAAAATAAAAAAAAACGACAACATACTGTAAAATTTTATGACGCTATAGACGAGGTTTACTTTATCTTTAGCCGATAAAACCGGGTTTTTAATATTGTTAATGAATAGGTTTTGGCCGAACCTATTAAAAATTGACGTTAACGAACTACCGAGGCCGTAATTTCCAAGTTCCACTGTATTGATATGCGCCATGAAAAGTAGCTGTTTACATTGTGGTGTTAATTTTGTCTCCACTGTTACAACGTGGGAAAGTTTTTGTGCAAGCAATAATTGGTCTAATGGTTCTGTTGAGCTAAAACAATTTATCACTGCTTATGTTTCTCTCGTTTTCTTTCATCATCAACATTAGCTCTACAACCCTTGTTCGGTCTTGCCCTGTTCGGTTAGTTCTCTCCATTTTTTCCTATTACTCGCTTTCGCTCTCCAATTTCTATTTTAAAGTATTTTCAGATCTTGTACTTGGTGCATATATCTTTCATATCACGTTTTGTTGTGTTACGGCATTTGTTCATACGGGGATTTCATCGTCTCCTCCATCATTAAAGAGTAGACCAAAAGTCTGGAAACGAAAAATTATCTCTTACATTGGATTTGGATGCTTTCGATTTTATGTAGTCAGTAACATCTTAAAAAGATAAAACAAAAGCTTAAAAATGCCTAATTGCCTCAATAAATGTTTTGACTCGAAGTATGTAGAACTAAATTTCACTATAACAGTTAAAAGTTTACTAAATTAATATCTACCTTATCAAGTGTTCAAAATGTCCTTTTGTTGGTAATTTGATTCTATACTAAACGATGGTAGAATGCGTCTATTAGATTTCTCCGTCTTTCTCTAGAAATTAATATGAATTCATGGATAATTTTTGCATTAACTTTGCAACAATTGCTGATCACTGTTTGCTGAACCACTACTTGCTTTAGATTCATAAATTCTACTTTTCAAGTATCCCCAATAAAAATAATGTTGAGGATTCAAATCGGGTGAACGAGGAGGACATTAAATACTAAGTAATCTACCAATCCATCGTCCGGGAAATGTCTGATCTAAATGGTCCGTGTTACTGAAACCGTATCTCATTAAAATTGCCTTCAAACTTCATTTATCATTACCTCACTTAACTGTATTCTACGGTAGTAGATCTCTTTCAATCTTTCCTATTAACACTTGTAACGGCTAGCTCACCCATTGCACATTGAAACCCCTCAGGGGTGATGTTCGGCATAAACTAACTTAATTTGAGAAATCGGGAATTATTAATAAAATAATTTCTTTAACACATATCTTTATTTATTTATATTTTAATAAATCAAAGTGTAATAACAATTAAATTGAGGTTCTAACAACAGGGAATTAAGCATCTATATACAAAATCTCAAGAAATAAAGAAACTTAGCTCTACTCTATGAGAAATCCTCCTGCTGTTCTCTTCTCAACTCGGACCATACAATGTCTGCAAAAACCATGCCGCTTACCCGAAACCATGTGGATCCCTCTCCAATCCAAAGCCATGCGGACTTTCAAAATCGAGATGGATTTCTTATTAAAAAAAAAAAAATTCCATTTTCGTATTCTTCGACCAAAAATCCATGTCAACGTAAATTTTCTTATATCATGATCAAGGTGGATTTTCTCGAATAAAAATCAAGGTGGATTCTCTTGAATAAAAACCAAGGTGGCTAGAAAAACAAAAACCGCTACAAAATTCGTCATGGCACGAGTTTTGTCCAACAACAGAAGAATTCTGGCAAGCGGAAAGCTCTTCTCTCTGAGACCTGTATACCGATCCAGAATTCTCTGATGTTGCCAAAACTCACAAATTAATAATTGTAATCAATAGATAAATTATTAAATGAAAAATGAAAAAGACAAAGTTGTGCGGTAAATACGATTTATTGAATTATTATTATTACAGCAAAGGTAAAAAGAAAATAAAAATTTTTTAAGTACTAGCGTACACAAAATTATACGAAAAACTAAACGTGTTCTTGATTAAAGTATGAAAATATGTTGTTGTAAAAAGAGCAAAGTATTAACTTACCCAGACCGTTGGAAGTTTCTGACCACGAGGACTTATTTTTTAAATATTACCTTCTCGTTTGCTGGTTTATTTTAAAAAGAAATTAAATCAGATCGGATTGATAGAAGTAAATTATTTAGGAGTGGGGTTTCTGTTTCTTGTACAAGAAAGTAAGCGAAGGTAGGACTACGAGGGGACTTAAGAAATTAATCAGCGGATTGATTTGTAATAGGAAAATATTGAAATAAAATATGGGAATACAAACAAAGGAAAAAGAACTTATTATCAATGAAAATCAAATAGTATGAGCAGAAAATAGTGGAAAGTACTTTGAAATTAATAAGAACAAAAATGTAACGTTTTAAACGTTACACACTACATTATCAGCATATGCCAAGGAATAGGAAATGTTACCCTGTAGTACTTCTGTTATCTAATCCAACACTAAAGGTAACTGTCCACTTGAGATGAAATCTCGAGAGAAAATCTCAAGATTGGTCTCAGGGTGTTGTCCATTTGAGATTACTTGCGGTCTCGAGATGGGCATGGGAGACACGCTGGTGACTTTAGACTCGAAAACAACACAATTCCGTGTCGACTGGAGAGTCAATACACAGTTTACTGTGTGGATTCATCGCGCATGTACAGCTGGTTTCTAAAAAAACGGACTCTTAGTAAGATTTGATTATTCTGAGCAGTGTATTTGATTGGTCTAACATTATATTTATTATGACAGACAAATATTAAAATAAAATGGAGGGAACAAGAAACTCTCGAAAGAAACCGATGGTCTGGAAGCATTGATAACAACTTGTAGTCTTCTCTAGTCATGCTCCATCGGCGTGAAAGGAACTATAGAATTTTCTTAAATCTCTAGATATGTATACTGTGCCACAGCTCTTCAGCATGTTGAGGTATATAATTACGCCGATACAACCGATTTATAATAACCCCCACACATTTTCGATTGGTTTTAAATCTGGATTGTAGCTGGGCCATGGTACTGGCCCAGCTACATGGGTTTTCGCTATTGGGATTTTATGGGTTTTCTATATTGTATGCTCTTCTTATGTTTTTACTTCTCTCCTTATCCAACAGACTTCTCTGATATTCGTCGGAGTATTTTTATCTCTGTTGTTTCTAGTAGTCGTCTCATTTTAGATGTGTCAAGTCTTGTTAGAATATAAATAGAATAATTCGAAAAAAAATAACCGAAGCAAAAGAGAAATGGCTGGAAACAAAATGCGTTGAAATGGAAGAACTGCAACAAAGGCACGATTTTTTTAATTTACATAAAAAGGTAAAAGAGTTTACATCGACTACCAAGAGAACGACTTTTCACACCATGCTGAACACGGATGACAAACTGCTAGAATCAACGGAAGATAAACTGAAAGAATGGGAAAACTATATTAAAATTTTTTTCACGACATACGAGAAGAACCAAGATTGGAAAATAACAACGAAGGGCCAACAATTCTGAAATCTGAAATCATAAATGCAATTAATCATCTCAAAACAAATAAAAGCCCAGGTCCAGACGGAATATACCCAGAAACGCTCAAATTAATCAACGAAGAAAATATCGAAATATTTGTCCTTTTATTCAATCGCATTTATGATACAGGTAAAATACCCCAAGATTGGCTGGAGTCAATATTCATCCCACTACCAAAAAAGCCAATCCCACAACACTGCAATGAGTTCCGTCTGATAAGCCTTATGAGTCATGCAGTAAAAGTCCTATTAAAAATCGTACATAATCGTATCTATAGGAAGTGCGAAACAATCATCAGAGACGATCAGTTTGGATTCAGAGCCGGCATGGGAACGAGAGAAGCCCTGTTCAGTTTACTAGTTCTCGCCCAAAAATGCTACGACCAACAGAAAGATATATTTATATGCTTTATAGACTTCGAAAAAGCATTTGATAGAGTAAGACACGACCTACTATTAGAACGTTTGCAAGAAGTCGGTTTAGATGGAAAAGACATCAAATTCTTAAAAAACTTGTACTGGAACCAAAACGCCAGAGTTAGGATCGAAGGTTCCACATTCGCAGAAGTAGAAATTAGGAGGGGAGTTAGACAAGAATGTGTTCTGTCGCCTCTGCTGTTAAATCTCTACTCCGAGTTTCTATTTAAAGAAGCATTGGAGGATTCCAAGGATGGAGTTAATGTGAATGGCGTAAATATCAACAGTATCAGATACGCCTATGATACAGTGTTAATTGCGGATTCCGACTCAAGTCTACAACGACTCATCGACAAGACCAACTCAACCTGTGAGCAATTTGGTATGAAAATAAACATTAAAAAAACCAAAGTGATGTCAATCCGAAAAAACCAAAACGTACCTCAACCTTGCACAATAAATGGGCACATCTTAGAACAGGTCAATAGATTTAAGTACCTGGGATGTTGGATCGATAGCAGCCTAAATCCTGATCAAAAAATAAGATCGAGAATAGAACAGGCCAGAAAATCTTTCGAAAAAAATAAAAAAACTGCTTTGTGATTCTCGAATAAAACTCGAAATTCGACTACGTTTATCAAAATGCTACGTCTGGTCGACTCTTCTATATACAGTTGAAACGTGGACCCTTAAAACATCAACCGTAAATAAATTGGAGGCCTTTGAAATGTGGATCTACCGGAGAATACTCAAAATTTCATGGACATCGCATGCCTCAAACGAAGAAGTGCTGCATAGAATAGGCAAGGAAAGAGAAATTTTTAACACAGTAAAAGTTAGAAAAACATCATATCTAGGCCACATACTGAGAAATAATAAGTACCAATATGCCCAACTTATAGTGAAAGGAAAAATCGAGGGAAAGAGAGGCCTAGGAAGGAAAAGACTATCGTGGCTCAGAAACATCCGACAATGGACAGGGCTAAATTTTGAACAGCTAATAAGACAGCTGAAGATAGAGAAGAGTTTAAAATTGTAGTAGCCGACCTCCATTGAGGAGAGGGCACTTTAAGAAGAAGAAGTCTTGTTTCCGCCGTGTATGTTAATATAGGTCTAATTGCTGCTTTATAGATTCTTGTTTTTGTGTCTTGTCTTAGGTTTTTGTTCTTCCAGATTGTATAATTAAGAGATCCCGTCGCTTTACTTGCTTTTAAGCTTTGTTGTTGTTCTTCATCATCTCCGAAACTAGTTATATCTACTCTAGATATCTAAACCTTGGTTCCTGATTGATTGTTTTCCCATCAATTTAGATTTTACATCGTAGTGGGTATTTATCTTCTGTCTAGGCGATTAATGCGGCGTCGTCTGCATAACATAATATTTGGATTTCTTTGTTTCCCATTCTGTAACCATGACCTTTATGATCTGCTTGTATTATTTCGTCCAGGAGCTATCCGTGAAAATCCTATATGGCTTATCAAATTTGGCAAGTTATTTTTGAAGTTAAATGGTGTTGTTATCATCAAAAGTAAGGAAATAAACTTTGGTTTGGGAATAAAGAATACTGAAATTAGATCGAGAGAAATTAGTTTCAGCTGGGATTTCTAAATAGGAAGAAACATTAGGAAATGCTATAGCTAATGTTGGAGAATTTTTGTTATGCCAACATTTGCCAAGTTAGATACATATATGTCGGATATTTTTGGCAATAGATAGGTTTTGTTATTATCTTGGCATTTAAGGATAAACTTTTTAGCTAAAAAAAAGACGTCTTAAATGAAATGGAGGTTCCATTTATATTTTATTTTATTCATCATTGTTTTATATCTTAAATATCTTGGAAATTTGTCTGGAAATGTCCAAAATTTTCACCTTTATTATAGATGGTTCTCTTCCATTTTAGAATTTAGTGTAATGTCGCAATAACTCTTAAAAACTGAAATAACGTATCTGCTTCAAATCCTTGACAAGGTCTCCTGTTTAAATACTGACCTTGTCACAAAAATACGACCGTACATTCCCTATAAACATTTCCATAGCCATATTTCTATATTTAACAGCTCAACTGCCTACAAATGACCAAATCCCAACTAGGTCATGTTTTTCTTTTTTTTTTTTGAAACCGATTGAAGTTTGTTTTATAGCCCAATGCTTTCATAATAATAAGCCTTAAAAATCTATAAATACTAAATCCGTCTCAGAATCGAGACAACATTATCCGTATCAGATTTGCCGTCAGCACGAAAACCAATTTGGGTTTCTGATGATGGCCGTTAGGTTTATTTATAAATTTTATTGTCGAGTAGGTTACGGTATGTACATAGAATAAAATATATTTGTAAATGGAAAGGAGAACCGTAATTTAGGGAAAAGTATTGATACATTTTATTAAATTATTTTTAATATCGTATATACAACTTTTTTCTAAACTTCTGGCATATAAAGGGTGTTTTTTAGAGGTCTAGAAATGTAAGTTGGTAACACTTTCTTAAATGTCGGCCATTTTGACAGCTGTCAATGAAAATTGTGGTTCCTATGGTTAACATAATAGTGTATCAGAGCAAGTAATTCGATTAACCATGGAATGTTTTTGAACCACGTTTACTCTAAATGATAATATGCATCTACAGACACGTCATACAGTGCGTACAGAAGAAGTGCTTGTTGCTCTAGAGCGTAACATACATGAAGGCTCAAATCTGTCATCGTGAAATAAAAGGCCCTAGTGAACTTAGAATCACTCGTTATCCGGTGACCGAGTTTAAGTTGCGCTTCGTCATTAGAAACCTTATCGAAGGAAATAATCAACGTCTTTACGAGACATAAGATTGTTTCCGCGGGAGGTAACGTGCGAAATGTAGCACCAACATCAGAGTCGCCACTCCGACGGTGTTCTTACACACCTTGTGGGATGTGTACTCGACCACACGTCGAAACGTAAAGGCTGGCATCTATGTGAAATCTAAGGGGAACACCGCAATTAGAGTACTCATATTCAATACATGTAAAAAAATAATAGACCGTCAAGTAAGAACTGTTAAAGTATTCTAAATTGTCGGTGGGCTTTCGAATACTACAGAGCCACCAGTGAACTTCACGTGGAGTGTCATTCGGGTACCTACCATTACCACGAGGTCAAGGATGGAGTCGAGAAACCTTCGATCCTCCTCTAGATCAGCCGTCGCAGATCATCCAAATATGGAGAATACCTCTATAGATGCTACGGCCGTACGACACCTTGTATCACTTGTATTTTTGTTGCGATCCTTTTGATTTAATTTTTCCATGTCTTGTAATATATATAATAATGGATTGATTACGGCTGTCGCCACTTCTCCGCCCCCAATTTTCATCTTTTTATGTCAGATGCAGTGGCCTCTTCTAAGTCTCTTGCCGCCATTGCTTCATCAATATCGTTGTGCCAACTTCTCCGTGGTCGTCCTTTCTTTCTTCTTTCAGGATGGATCCATTCCAGTACTCTTCTCGGCCATCTGTACTCTGGCATTCTTTTAACATGTCTGAACCAGATTAATTGTTTTCTTTCTATGTCATCATTGATATTTCGCTCCAGTTTCATTTCGTTTCTTATTTGTTCGTTTCCAACTCTCTCCAGTTTTGATCTACCTCAGCTTCGTCTCAGATAATCCATTTCTGTCGTCATAACTTTGTTTCTATTAGCTTTGGTGCCGTCCCATACTTCCGAATCGTGAAGTGTAATACTTTGGACTATACTACCGTAAATGTGTTTTTTGGTTTCTCGTCTCGTTCTTTTTTTGCCAGAGAAGAGAGTTTAAAGCACTGGTCGCTGCTTTGTCGTTGTTTATTCTTTCCCTGATTTCTTCTGCGCTATTTCCCTTCTTGTTGAAAATGACCTCCACATATTTGCAGGATTGCACGCCTTTGATTTTGTTGTCTTCCAATACTAGGTCACATATGTCATCTATTTCCACTGAGAGATATTTACATATCTAGAACAAGTGTAGAGAATTACCAGATAAAGAGAAGAGAAGAAAAGAAAATACACAGAATGAAGAAACGAAACCACTTAAAAAAGGAACTTCAATATATTGAAAACCTCAACAGAGAGAAATAATTCAGAACATTCTATAAGAAAGTTATTATCAACAGAAAATAATTCAAGGCAAACACAAATCAATGTAGAAGTTTGAATGGCGATCTATTAACAACAAGAACAGACGTACTAAATCGATGGACGGAATATTTTAACCAGATACTTAATATAGAGTAAGAAGAAGAAAACCCGGAAGACGAAAGCTGTAAGTTAAGCGGAGTAGACGAGAGGGAGGAGAATCCACCAACGATCCTGGAAGTTAAAGACGCTGTAAACAAACTAGCCAGAAACAAATCACCCGGAATAGATAATCTTCCAGCGGAATTATATAAATAAGGTGGCCACGATATCATAGTAGCTTATAAAAGAAATATGGATACAGAAGTCCCTCCCCAGTGATTGGAATATTGGAATACTTTGCACCATACACAAAAAGAGAGATATCTTTGAATGCTCTAACTATCGAGGAATTTCAGAGGTGGTAAAGGCAGGCAGGTTTCAGAGGTGGTAAATCAACAATTCATCAGATTTCAACCCTGAGACAAATTCTAGAGAAAACACTGGAATACGGTGTAGACACGCACCACATATTTATAGACTACAAGGCAGCCTACGACTCTGTAAATAGAAGAGAATTGTTTATAGCAATGATAGACCTAGGAGTACCAAATCAGTTGGTAAGTCTAACCATACTACCACTCTCTACCACTCTCCTGTATACTATTCAATCTAGCTCTGGAAAAAGTAATACGTACTCACAAATCACAACTACCGGTTCAATATATAACAAATCTGTGCAAATCCTAGCATATGCTGATAATATCAATGTTGTTGGGAGAACGGAAAACGCAGCACGAGAGGCGTATGTAGCACTAAAGGAAGCGGCTACAAAAATGGGTTTAATAATAAACATTAATAAAACGAAATACATGAAAATAGGTCCGCAACCACAAATACGATGGCCACTTGTTATAGAAAACGACGTCATCGAAGCAGTTAACGAATTTGTATACCTGGGAACGCTCGTCAATACTGAAAATGACATTACCGCAGAGATAAACCGCAGAATTTGCACGGCTAATAGATGCTATTTTGGGCTTAATCTCCTTTTTAAATCTTCAGCTATATTAAGAAATACAAAAGTAAAACTCTACAAAACAATAATACGCCCAGTCCTAACATATGGTTCAGAAACCTGGACTTTAACAAAAAGCAATGAAAACATGTTAGAATGTTTCGATAGAAAAATACTGAGGCGAATCTATGGAGCGGTAAATAAAGATGGTGTCTGGAGAAGACGATACAACTTCGAACTCTATAGAATATACCAGGAACCAGATATTGTAAAACACATTAAGATAGGACGTCTGAGCTGGGTAGGCCATGTAATGCGGATGGAGCAAACCGACCCAGCTAGAAAAACGCTCCTTGATAGACCTATTGGTCTATCCAGAACAAGATTCCTAGATAACATAGACCAAGATATGATAAATATGGAAATACTCAAGTGCTTGGCGGAGGAAGGCGATAGATAGGGACGACTGGCAAAAATTCTTGGGGAGGCTAGGACCCACACAGGGTTGTAAAGCCAAAATAATGATGATAATATTTACATTTTGTCATATTCATGTTTAGACCCGCCACCTCATTTTCTTCGTGCAGTTTTCTTAACATGTAGCTAAGATCTTACCTGTCTTCGGCAATTACTACCTGGTCATCCGCAAGGTATCAAATGTGCACACATGTTCAAAATCTAGTTTAATTTTAAATAAAAGAAGAACACGGTTAACAAAGTTTAACACGGATATGTTTTTAAATGTCAATTTAGACGATTCGCGATTTAATAATAACGTGTAATGTAAATGTAAGTACGATTTACTATTTGTATTTTTTAGTTTAGTTTTCAAATTATAATAAATATATCCTTCATTAGTTTCTTTCACTTCAATAAATATACACATAAACGATAATAGCCAGTATGTTTGTTTATGTAGGTACTCTCTTACTTGAAACTACTATTAAACAATCATGGTTACTTGTTTACGAAAATCGGTTTACGATAAAAACGTCAACGACCCACCTCTGCTCGTTACCTCTGTCCACGCGAGACGAGACGTTGCCAAATAATTTTGTATGAAGCTTTTTTTATTGTTGTATCATATGCAGTTTATTATTTTTATTGGAAATAAATCACAATGTGACTTTAAAATAAGCTTATTTTGATGTTTAGATTTTTAATTCGGAAATCGTACTTAAAATACGAAAGAATGTATGTCTTGTTATCCTTTTGGATATTTTCATTATGTTGGTTTCTTTTTTTATTTTCTTTATTACTTGTGTTAATAAAAAACTATTAAAAATATACACCCTTGGCACATATATAACCATTATCAGAACCGATCTCTTTATCTCAAACACACCTACGATACATCACAGTGTTAACGGCAAACATCAAAACGGTTTCGTTCGAAATTTATTATTTTTCCTTCCGCACACACTTTATGCGAACATGAAACAACAGAATTATTATTTTGTATATTTATTCGGCGTCGCATATAAAATGGCGTGCTGAAAAAGATTTATTACCCGGTCCCGAAAAGTGTGCACTTGCCTAATTTTCATATCTCTCTCACGCCCTCTTAATATATTAACAACTCGAGCGTCGTTGGTCGCTAGCTTGACGCTTTTTAGTATTTTCGCACCGAAATACCAGAGATGTTTTAGTTACGATGACTATGTAATTTTCAAAGACTTTTTTGTGCTACACTAGCGGAAAATTAATTGAATTGAGTGAACTTTTTTTAGTCGAACTGTTTGAGTGAACTGTAGTAGTCATATTAAGAATAAAACTAAAGATTATTAAAAAACACATACAGAAACAAATTGACGTGAGAACAACATATAAAAGAGAAAACAATAGTGAACATCAAAGACAATTTACAAAATATAGAGAAACTGAATAGAAATACTGATAACATAGACCAAAAATGGGAGAATATTAAACATGCCGTAATTGTGACAGGGAGAGAAAATTTAACAGCGAAAGAAAGGAAACAAATACACAAAACAAATAATTCGATAAGATACAAAGAAACAGATAAACTCATAAAAAAGAAAATAAGAGAAGCTAGAGAAAGATGGCTAAGTGAGCAATGCCAGGAGTTGGAACAATTGGAGCGAAAATATGACTTTTTTAATGTACACAAAAAGAAATGACAGGAAGGAGAAGAACAACACAGACAGGACAGATCAAAGATACAGATGGTACAATTATAACAGATTTACAACAAAAAATGAACCGATATGCAATCAAACAAGCAAAAAGTGGTAAGGCCCCCGGTCCTGATGAAATTCCCGTAGAACTGGTCAAACTTATGGACGATGAATCTATTAAAATACTCCTAGATCTATTTAACACAATATATAGAACTGGAATAATACCTAGGGAATGGCTCCGTTCGACCTTTATACTACTGCCAAAAAAGGCAAATACAAAGGAATGCAACGAATATCGTACGATAGCTTTGATGAGTCCTGCTCTAAAACTGTTCTTAAAAATAATCCATAATAGGATCTATAGGAAATTAGACGTAGACATCAGTAACACTCAGATGGGATTCAGAAAATGGCTGGGTACAAGGGAGGCTCTGTTTGCAATGAACGTTCTCTCACAGAGATGCTTAGACATGAACCAAGAAATTTACGCCTGCTTTATTGATTTCGAAAAGGCCTTTGACAAAGTACAACATGAACCACTAAGACAAGTTCTAATAAAGAAAAATATAGACAGCCGAGATATTCGAATTATATGCAATCTATATTGGAATCAAACAGCAAATGTCAAGGTTGAGGGCAGACTAACAGAAGAAATTCAAATCCGTCGAGGAGTCCGACAGGGATGTATCTTATCGCCACTTTTATTTAATCTGTCTAGTGAAGCTATCTGTGAACAAGCACTCGAGGAAGAAGATCTTGGTCTGATAATAAATGGTGAGACGATCAACAATATAAGGTATGCTGACGATACAGTTCTCCTAACGGGAACGCTAGTAGAACTACATCATCTCGTTCAAAGTCTCAATATATACTGTAACAGTTACGGCTTGAAAATTAATTTGAAAAAAACTAAATTTATGGTAGTCACGAAATCAAAGAACATCAGAGCTAATCTTGTAATAGGCAATATAACGATTGAGCGTGTGCCCTGTTATAAATATCTAGGTGCTTGGATCACAGGCGATACTGATCAAACAAAAGAGATTAGATGTAGAATAGAAATCGCTAGATCAGTCTTTAATAGAATGCGCAAACTCTTTTGCAATCGTGATATCAATATAAAGTTACGAATACGAATGCTGCGGTGTTATGTCTTTTCTACCCTGATATATGGAGTTGGGGCTTGGACACTAAAACAGTTGACCATAAAAAACATCGAAGCTTTCGAGATGTGGTGCTATAGGCGCATTCTCAGAATATCATGGATGGACCGCGTCACTAACACGCAAGTACTCCCAACTTTAGACAAAAGATGCGAAATTCTAAATGAGACTAGAATGATGGAATACTTGGGGCACATTGTGAGAGGTGAAAAGTACGAACTTTTAAGAAACATCATGCAGGGCAAAAGAAGTATGGGAAGAAGAAAAATATCGTGGCTTCGTAATCTACGTGAATGGTTCGGGTGAAGTTCGATTGAACTTTTTAGTCGCGCTGCTAACAAAGTCGCAGTGGCCATGATGATTTCCAATCTCCGCTAGGAGTGGCACGAGAAGAAGAAGAAGAACTTTTTCTTCTGACATTTCTGAAGACACAATTTTATATAAACGCAAATAAAATTACTTCAACTGTATCAGACTGTGTTCCAATAAAATTAAAAATGCAATTGGGAAGCACAAAAGCTCTAAGAACCAAAAGAAACAGATAACGACAAAATGGCGCGATTTAATAATGAAGTATCATAAGCTGTAAAAGGAGTCTTATATACTTCATCTAATTTACATACCGATGCACGTCATCGGTGCCGTAGCCCGTGACGTCACATGATACCAACACGATATATTTAGGCGGTAGGTGTGTTCTTTTTTAGAATCACTTTGCCGAGAATACTGGCATAATAGCCACTAGACATATTTTATTATACAGAGTCCAAAAAGGAAACGGCTAATTATCTCGTAAAATGCTAATCATAATTGTACAAAACTTGAGGTATACCTATTTTGGGATACGGAGATTTCATATTTGATATT
Source organism: Diabrotica balteata (assembly GCA_918026665.1). Taxonomy (NCBI): domain Eukaryota; kingdom Metazoa; phylum Arthropoda; class Insecta; order Coleoptera; family Chrysomelidae; genus Diabrotica; species Diabrotica balteata. Next base: position 197,142,618 of record OU898276.1, on the reverse strand, counting down.
TACAATGTTGCCAGATTTGCCGTTTTTCTTATATTATTAGTAACTTTGGTTTTTCAAATACATCACCCTGTATATTCAGTCATTATTGGAATCTCCTATTCAATACGAATTCAACCATATGTAACACTTATGATTTTATGTAATCTGGAAGGTCATAAATACATAAAACCGAAGTCTGGCAAGCCTAAATTGCTTCAATAAATTTTTTAATACTAACTATTTTCAAATACATTAAAACGTAACAATTGATAGTTTAGAATATTTTTTAACATAGTAGTTACGTTATTAAGTGTTCAAAATGTGCTCAATTTGTGAGTTGACAGCACCCTAATCGATGGTAGAAGGCGTCTACCACATTTCTCCATGATTGTCTAGAAATTATTCGAGATTCATTGATAACTCGTTGCGTTAGCTCTGCGAGACTTGCTGGTTAAGTTTTGTAAACTGAATTTTTCAAGTATCCCTAATAAAAATAATCTTTAGGATTGAAATCGGGTGAACGTGGAGGCCATTCAGTTCTACCTTGTCTACCAATTTATCGTCCAGGAAATATCTCATCTAAAAATCGCCGAACATTTACACCAAGTATCTGACGTTAAATTTCTTTCGACAAAAAATGACCCAATTGAATAAGTAACTACTATATCTGATCATACATTTAATTTTTGTGGTCTATGATTATTGTTTTCACGTATTCAGTCTTCAGTGTGAATTTACGTCACACCAGTACCTTAAATTGTGTCGATTTACACTTCCACACAGTGTAAAAGTTGCTTCATCGGAAAAACATTTCAATTTTATCCATCATTACCTCAGTAAACTCTAATCTACGACCAAAGTCATCTTCACTTAATTCTTGCAATAAGTTAATTTTGTATGATTTAAATTTATTTTTACGTAATAAACATAAGACTGAAGAATGACCTACATCATCTACTTGTGCAACCCTGCCTGGGGATGCATGTGGATCTTCAACAAAACTTTGCTTATATCTGAAGTTTTGTTGTCATTGATAACTCGTTTCGGTCAACCTGATCGGTATCTATCTTTTACTTTTACAGATTCCTCAAATCACCTTACAGTTTTTTGTACCGTCGTCTTATGAATAGGAGAACGGTTTAGAGAACGGCATTTTAGAGAAACAATTTAAATTGCAGAACTTTTTGAACCACAACTACTATCAATTTTAGTTCATAATTTAAATGGTGATCAAATGTCAAAATCACAGCATTCTCCATTTAAATATTTAAATTTATTAAAATCTACATATTTTGCACTGTTTTATGTATTTAAGATCTTTCAGACTACATAAAATCAAGTGAACATATGGTTGAACTCGTATTGAATAGCTGAAATTCACACTGAATGCGTGAAAACCATACTCAAAGACCACAAAAATTAAATGTATGGTCAGTTATAGTAGATACTTATTTAATTGGGCCATTTTTTATCGAAAGAAATTTAACGTCAGATAGTTGGTGTAAATGTTCGGCGTTATTTAGATGAGAAGTGAATAAAGTATTTTTACCTATTTAATACAATCTGTGCTTTTTAAAACAAAATTAGTGTGTTTTATTTCAAAAATGTCAGGTAAGAATTTAAATAGTCGTTGTAAAGAGATGGTAATACTTTTGCAATAATTATGTGACCTATTTGATTTAAAATGAAGTCAGGATTTTTTTATACTTTGGCTACTATGTACTTCGATCTCTGTCAATGATAATGATGTGCTTCGGTAAGTAAATTAGATGAAGTATATTTATGTGAGAAAATTACTTACAAAACAAAATCGCGGCAACAAGAGAAAAGAAATAAGGAATCTTAAAAAAATCAAGATATATGTAATACAATATAAAATAAATAGGAAATAATACATATTATTGAAGAGTTCAACGTTAAAATGTATATATTCCAGCAAACAAGAAATTGACCCGTTCATATACTTGACAAAGCGGATGATAAACCAGATATTAGAAAACACAGCCCAGAGCCCGGCTCTGATTCCAACCTTTCTCTTCAAAATGGTTCCCATAGGAGAACAATTGGATTTTTTGGGTCTTTTTAATAACCCACTATTAAATGGTTTTAATTAGTAATTGTGTAGTTTGGTATTCCCTACGAAATGACGTTGGCAATCCAGTTACTTTTCCACTTTTCTTTTAATTAGACTCCATTTAGTTTCTCCAGTTTTATAAAGCTGATAATGACAGTGATGTCGAAACGCTTCTTTTTTTGTAGCTTTAGCATTTAGCTATTTAGCCAATTACGTGTTGAGAAATAATAAATGAAAAATTAATACTAAAGAAAAAATAAAGGTGTATATCTATACTAATAATTATTGCTAGTGCAAAAGGTGTATAACCTATATATAAAAATTCCTATATCTGAATCAAACAAAAAGAGAAAATGATAGCAAGAAAAAACAAATATCAGGAAAACACTCACTTCTCGTCCAGGGACCCACCAGGACATTTGTTTAAGACATTACTAGCAATAAGTCACAGAAAGAGAGGTAAATAAAAATTGGGTTAAAACAGAGCTTAGCTAAGATTGACTACAGACACACATTTGCACTTTGTATAAATTTAATCCGATAATCATAGACTTTTTTATTATTATTTTCCAATAGGTTATTTATTTCATATGTTTGCAAAGTTTGCAAGTTGTTTAAAAGAGTTCCTGAATGCTGAAGATATTTCGACTTAAAGAAGATGTAGTTAAGATCTTCTTGTTCTTGACAAGTTTCGGATAAGTCTGAATTGTATATTTTGATTTGTACAAGATGAGCAGGATAACAAGCGTGGCCAAATCTCATCGCTACCTGGTGTCTTATTATTTTTAAGTTTTTTAATTGCCTGTATTAATTCTTGGTATGTCGGGTATTGGTCTTCTATTTCAGCTGTATGTAGCTCTATGTTTGATGTTTTCTGCTAGATTGGTCGTTCAATAGTTGATAGAAGTATTCCATCCAGGTTTTTAGGATTTCTTTGTCATCAGTGATAGGCTGCCCGCTGTCGTTTTGAAGGAAGTTTCCTGTTCTTCTTCTTCTTCTTCTTACGGTGCCTTATCCTTAAGGACGTTGGCTATTACATTTGCCCATTTAATCATATTTGTAGCAGCCCTGAATAGTTCTATGGAGGTCATGTTCGTCCATTGCCGTAGGTTTTTAAGCCAAGAGTTGCGTCTTCTTCCTGGTCCTCTTTTGCTATTGACTTTGCCTTCGATTATAAGTTGGAGCAGTTCATACTTTTGATTTCTTATGATGTGACCAAAATATTGTGTTTTCCGTTCTTTTATTATAAGCATAAGCTCTCTTTCCTTATTCATCCTCCGCAAGACTTCCGCATTTGTCGTAAGGCTCATGATTATTTCATGGATATTCTGAGCATTTTACGGTAACACCAGAGTTCGAATGCTTGGGTTCTTTTTTGTGTTGCTCCTGTCATTGTCCAGGCTTCAACACCATAGAGCAAGGTGGAGAAAACATAGCACTTAAGTATTATAGTTCTCAATGAGATGCCCAGCTGGCGGTTGCATAGAACTTTTTGCATTTTGTAAAACATTGTATGTGCCTTTTCCAGGCGTATTCTTATCTCTAAAGGAGTGGTCCCAAGTTTCATCAAGATTACTTCCAAGGTACGTTGTTCTTGTTACTCTTTCCAGATCTGTTCCGTCGACATTGACCTTCGCCCTTCTGTTTTGGTGCTTGCTGATGACCATCGTTTTTGTCTTCTTTGTATTCAATTTCATTCCAAATTCTCTACAGGCTGTCGTTACTCGGTCCATTAAGCGTTGCAGGGCTTCAGCATTATCTGCCAGTATCTGACAGTGTCATCAGCATATCGCAGGTTATTTATACATTGCCCGTTTATAATTATACCATCCGAGGTGCCTTCCAAAGCTTTCTGAAATATCTTCTCAGAGTAAACATTGAACAGCAAAGGTGATAGGACATATCCCTGTCTTACTCCCTTCTCGATATTGATTTTTCCAGATGTTTCGCTTTTTATTCTGATTTTAGCCTTTTGTTCTTGGTAGAGGTTTGAAATGATCCTTAAGTCTTTATCGTCGATATTACATGACCTTAAAATATCTATTAGTTTATCATCACCAGGTCAAACGCCTTCTGAAAAACACAAGTATACATCAGAATCGACATCTCTACATCTTTCAACTAGCACACGTATTGAAAAAAGTGCTTCTCTTGTTCCGAACCCATTCTTAAAACCAAACTAAGTTTGACCTGTTAATGTTTGTATTTAATTTATTGTATTTTGTATTTCCTTTCCTGTTCTTGCTTGTATTTAATTTATTGTATATTGTATTTAAGTTATTTGAGTTAAATCTTAATATTTTGAGCTTAGGAATACACAGTTAACATATTTCCAATTATTAATGAAACACCCTATATACCCGTAACTTTTATTAGATAGACCTTGTAATTCCTACATAATTCTACGTTTAATAAAAAAATAACAGACACAATTACATATATCTCTAAATTATGTAACTGTGTACTTAAAAAACAATTGAATTGTTTTTCCCGAATTACAGAACTAGATAAACAAACAACTAATTCAGGTCTGGATGCCGTCCCTCGTATATTAACACCCCATTCTCTCCACCGTCACATACTCCGCTTTTTATCGTCTTCGAGGAAAATAACATTTATATTTAAAGGCAAATATCGCGTGACTCAGCGAAGAGCATAATCGAATCCAGACTTCCAGGCGCCTTTCCATTACCCGTTGCTGCCATTGATCTGCACTCCGGAACGAAAACTGGAGAATAGAGGTGGGGAATGTCTGCCGTCAGTCGGTCGGCGGCTAGAGTCGCTATTTATATTGCCAGAATCGTAAACAAAAGTCAATATGATGTATAAACTTCTTTTATAGGCACTACACTATGTGTTTCCGGGTTTCCAGAAAGAGAAAACAGAGCGAGAGATATAGGGAGAGAAGGATAGAGAAAGAATCAAATTAGTTGATACTTTTACTTTAAAGTGAAGTTTCTTAGAATTTGTATAAATGTTAGAATAGAATAGAATTAAATAATAAATTCTTCTAAAAAACAAACTTAGTTCCATAATCCTAGATATATGTACTATAATATATTGTATATTCCTGTTCTCTAGCGTCTTACTAAGTCCTCATCTCTTAACGAACTACTCATCCATCGATCGCCTCATTACACAACTAAATTCCAATTTAGAGTTACAGATTCCTTTTTGGGGTTTATAAGTACTGACCTTTGTATTTTTCTAGGTTGCACCTGGCTTTAACCATAAACTCTTTCTCCTCATTTCTTGAACCCTAGCCAGGTCATAGTGACGCTCTAAATATTATTTTTCTGTCTCCATTGCGTTGCAGTGGACTGTTGCATGTAGGGATTTTCCCACCAGTCTTCATTTGGTCTGCCCATCGTGTTGGATCTTCCTCTCGGTCTTTTTTCCTTCTACTAGCAATAGTTCCATAGTCACCGTTCTTCTGGTTATGTGACCAAAACAATATAAGTATGACCGGTTTATTTCTTTTAATAGCCTATCTATTAAAATAGAATTCTTCTTTAGACCCACATTTCGAAGTCTTCGATCTTACTCCTATGGATTTGTTTTTGATATTCCATGTTTCAGCTGCGTGTAGCAATGGGAAAAATAAGGGCATTGACCAACTTGAGCTTAGTATTCCTTATTGGTTTTTAGTCTTTCAATATTTTAATTAATTTAGCTGTTGCCGATTAGCCATTCGATGATGGTTGTCATTTCGACTTCATTTGCTGCTACTGATTTTTCTGCCACATATAGTGATTTCTTCATCCTATTTGTTTACTACTTTCCTCAAAATATGTTCCATTAACTACTTACCTTACATCGAAATGAGTGTGCTAGCCTTCCATCGAGGTGACCAATAAAGTATCGGTACGAAAGGCACTCTACCTCGAGTGCTTATATGCTTTGTCGGTCTCTCTGTTTGAATTCATAAACATCGCTATCGCGGTTTTAAGGATACTGCCATCGCCAGACATGAGCAGGTATCCAAAAACTCAAACCCAGGGATTGGAAAGGTGTGCGCGCATTTTTTCTCACTTTAGGGGCAGCTTACCAAAGCACCTTCTCTTCTGACGGAAACAATTGACCTATTATTGTTTTATGGTCTTTGCGCGTATGAAAAAAATGAATTTCAAGCTGACCTTAAACCGTTCTTATACAATTTTCCTTTCAGTTTAATAATTACGAACTAGAAGTTATAAAGATAAAAAATTTTTACAAAATTAGGACAAATTAATAGAAAATAAACGGTATAATGCTGATTAAAAATAATTATAGAAGGATCGTTTTGTTAAGCAATCCATTTAAACTAATAAAAGTGCTTACCGAAAAGATAGGCCAAAGAATCTAACTACAAAACGATTCACAAGTGATCAGAATACCACGATCATGCATAAGCAACCTTTTTGTAGAAACGCATTTTAATAATATTGGTTAGGTAAATCGTGGCAATATAAAGTCATCCCCTTGTCAACATAAGACAAAGGGATTCATTGAGCCTCACGTTTTTCAATTTAATCGTGGAAGAAATCATCAAAACCGGTAACAAAGAAAGAGGATACAGAATGGGAAGCAAGGAATTAAAAATACTCTGTTACGCAGACGAAGCAATAATGATAGCCCAAGATGAAGATAGTCTGCAAAGACTGGTCCACAGATTTATCATAAGAGCAAAATAATTTAATATGACAATCTCATCTAAGAAAACTAAAACAATAGCAGTCATCAACGAATCAACCAGATGTAAAATGGAAACTGATGACATCTGTATTGAACAAGTAATGGAAATAAAATTAACAATGCGATACACCAAGGTATACGTATGAAAAAGTTAGGATATCAACTTTTATCTAAGATCTACAAAGAAACAGTGATTTAATAAATCAAATAACACAGAATAACGCCAGACTTCAAAAAAAGGGAACAAAGAACCAATAAATATTCAATTTATAAAGTACATTACATACAGTTACTACTGATAAAACTTATTGTATACTATTCTCAATATACAAAAATAATTTACCCGACTTTTTGGAATTAAATCTAAGTTATAATAACGCGTACATTAAAATAAATACATAAAATATTTAGGCGTTTATATTGTCACTTAAAGTGGGATGTACATGCTGATATGGTATGTAAAACCCTAAAAATGTTACTATACAGATTTAGATATCTCAACAATATCCTTAATGTGTCTTACGTAAATGTAGGTAGAAGCTCGGGCAATAGTAGCATAGATTCAAGATACCGACAATTGATACATGATATTTACCAAAACGCAACCATAATGCGACCGTAATTCTGGACGATAAATTAATAAAGGATAATATAAAAGTTAAACGAGGAGTCCGACAAGGCGATATAATTTCACCTAAACTGTTTACCTTGACCCTCGAAGAGATAATAAAATCAACAGATTGGGAAAACAGAGGAATATGTATTAACGGAAAGTACCTAAATTACCTTAGATATGCGGATGATATACTCCTGATCTTCTCGGAACGACAAGAACTGGAATTAATGCTGAATGAACTTCATGAAAAATCACTGCAAAGAGGCCTAAAAATTAATTTCAACAAAACAAAAGTAATGACAAACACGGAAGACTAAGAGGCAATAAAAATACAAACAGAAAAAATAGAACAGGTAAATGAGTATATCTATCTAGGACAAGCAATCAGCGCTAACAGAGAAAATCGAACAGCCGAAATATCGAGACGAGTAAGAATGGGATGGGCAGCGTTCGGCAAACTTTCTTACGTTCTAAAATAATCAAACAATCCCTCTATACTTACGAAGCAAGGTATATAACTCCTGTATAATACCGGTGCTCACCTACGAAGAACAGACATGGACATTTACACAGGCCAATTTGGATAGGATAAGGAAGGCACAAAGAGCGATGGGGAGACAAATGTTGGATATATCACTTAAAGATAGAAAACGTAACCAATGGATCAGGACCAGAACAAAGACAGTAGACGCGATAGAACAAGCAGCAAAACTGAAATGGAAATGGGCTGGACACAATGAACGTCTCCAAGACGGACGATGGAACAATGCCATCGGAAAGTGGCGTCCATACAATGCAAAGAGATCAAGAGGCAGACCACAGATGAGGTGGAAAGATGGCATCAGGAAACAAGGAGGTCCCACATGGCAGAGAACAGCTCAAGATAGGGAAAGATGGAGAGAACTGGGGGAGACCTATATAAAACAATGGAATAATAGAGAATAGGTTAAAAAAAAAGGTAGTTATATTATTCTTTGATAGAGTGACGTCTTAGATATGCCATTTTAGCATGGGTTGGAACGTATGCTTCTCATTTAAATAAACTCGAAATACTACAGAGGAGGTTTTTGAAAATAATGCTAAAAAATCTCGCTTATATGCATCAGAACTTCTTTACCAGCAAGCAGGTATTTTTAATATTAGACAGTCATATTAGCTAAACATAATTTTGCTTACATACAAAAATAAATATGTATTAAATCAACAGATCTAGTACTTATAGCACTAGAAGAAAAATTCATGACTATGTCCGAATTACTAATATGTACTTATAAATCAATCGGAAAACACAATTTCACATACTTTATTTTTAGAATATTTATGTAACTATTTACCCTCGATCTATAAAACCCACATGCGAAAAATTAACTAATTCAACAGGATTAGATCCATTTTTATAAAATTTCTTAAAAACACTGGATCAGAAATTTTGAAAGCAATCTTCTTTAATTAAATTCATCATATTATTAATACTATACTCTATATTTTGTAATAATATTTTATATTATCAACATGATGGCACTGTAGAACAAATATTTCTTCTTCTTCTTAGTGTGCCTGTCCGTTCCGAACGTTGGCGGTCATTCTGGCTATGATGACTTTGTTGGTTGCTTTACGGAATAGCCGTGTTGAAGTCTTTCTATACCATGCTCTCAGGTTAGCAAGCCAGGATAATCATTCTTTGTCCATGGACCCCTTTTCCTTAAATTTTACCGTGCAAAATGCATTGGAGTAGCTCGTATCTGCCCTGGAGTAGCTTACGGCCCTTCACGATGTTGACCAAATCCGCGGTTGTGTTCATCCTCCTCAGTACTTCTTCATTGGTGGTTCAACAAATATTTGAATAGTGTAAATGAGTGTAAAACCAGAAGATTGGAATACTGGAATTATATGCCCCATACACAAAAAAGGAAACGTTCTTGAATGTTCCAACTTTAGAGGGATTTCCCTTCTTAATACAGCATACAAAATTGTATCCCTGATACTTAACGAACGACTGGCACGGTATACTGACAATATAATAGGATCCTACCAAAGAGGCTTCTTGAAAAACAAATCTACCATTGATCACATATCATCCATCAGACAAATATTAGAAAAAACGACGGAGTACGACATAGACTGCCATTACATCTTCGTAGACTTTAAGGTAGCGTACGATACTATTGACAGGTGCCAATTATATTCGGCGATGATCGAATTAGGAGTACCAAAAGGTTTGGTAGAATTAATTAAAATGACAATGATGAAAGTCGAATGTAAAGTGCGCGTACAAGGGGATGTTTCAAAAACATTTTAAACCAACAGCGAACTGCGCCAGGGAGATGCGCTATCGTGCACGCTGTTCAACCTAGCGTTAGAAAAAGTTATGAGAGATTCGGGAATAAACTTAAAAGGTACGATATATACCCGTAGTATACAAATAATGGCATACGCTGACGATATCGTCATAATTGGAAGAACCCAAAATGAAGCAGTGGAGGCTTTCACACGTATCAAAAATGCCGCAGAAAACATCGGACTTCTGATTAACATCCAGAAAACTAAATATATGCCGGCAATATCAAGAATTCAACAAAATAACTTGGTAGCAACACGAAACGATAGAAATGGTAGAAGAATTCTGCTACTTAGGATCACTGGTAGACTACAAAAATAACACATCCAACGAGATAAAAAAAAATGAATATGCGTGGCTAACCGCTGTTATTTTGGCCTGGGCCCTCAATTAAGAGCGAGAAGTATGTCAATAGCAACAAAGTGTAAACTTTATAAAACAATAATACGCCCAGTGCTCACATACGGATCGAAAACATGGGCAATGACGACCCGAGATGAAGAGTTACTACGAGTCTTTGAAAGAAAAGTATTGAGGACCATATATGGCGCAGTAAACGAACAGGGTCTGTGGAGAAGGCGATATAACTTTGAACTCTATAGACTTTTTGGTGACGCAGATATTGTGAAGACCATCAAAATAAACCGCCTAAGATGGGTGGGCCACATTATGCGGATGGATGAGAGTGATCCCACTAAAATAACTGTGCTATACAGGCCGGTCGGAAGAAGAAGAAGGGGGCGACCTAAACTCAGATATCTGGACGATGTACAGGAAGATCTGAGGGAGATTGGAGTGAGGGGCTGGAGAAGACAGACACTCGATAGGGAAGTATGGAAGAATGTTTTAAAGCAGTCCAAGGTTCACGAAGGGCTGTAGCGCCAACTGATGATGAAATGAGTGTAATTCCTGAGCACAACCTCTGGTTCATCAGGGAATTTCTTCTTTGTTTGTTTGCTAACAACTATTTGTTTGTACAAAATATTTAACTTAGAATTAATTTGGTATTCTATTATATTGAACTATTATATTGTATCGTTATTTTATGTTGTATAATGGGAAGTAAATAAACATTATTAAAAGAAAAATAACAAACATGTGAGGTTTATAACGTTACAAGACATTTGTAGCTGATGTTCAAGAGTACATATTCAATTCACTCGTATTTTGTCTATATTATCAAAATGTATAGTGTAATCCAATTGTTTACATCTCCTTTTTCTCGTTGGGATTTCCAATTTCAGAGGTTTCATCCCCGTTTCCCATCAAATACGTTCTTCATACAGAAATTCCCCCCGTAAACTACAAACTAAAACCCCACTTGGCAGACTCACAGAACTTACCGATGACCTCGAATTCCCCCAACGAAAGACCCCGCCTCTACCGGGCATCGGCGTTCCGGAATACCGACCGTCGAGTAACCACGTCCATCTTTCGGGGGCCAGTAACGCGTCGCTCCAGACGGTTTCCCGACGCCGAAAGACGCTAGCAATATCGCTAATAGCAGTTCTGGGAATTGCCAACGGAATTTTTTCCTCCGTCGAAATTAGACGATTCGGTGTTGTTTTCATTGTTCATTGAAAATTGGATTAACGACCGTTTCGGAAACGGGTTGTGTTTTCGCGAAATTGCTTCGGATCCTTCTAGTTCCCGTGAAGATACTGAGAGGTAATTGTCTAGTTTTTAATGTCGCTACAAGGTTGGAACTTTAGCCAGACCTTTTCAATTATTTGCTTAATAGAAGCGATTGTTGTAGAGCAAGAACATTCGGCTGCATTCTAATTCGTTAATCTACTTACAAACTCTGCACGAAGGGCCAACATAATTTGATGTAGATAAAGTTCTTTTCTATTTACGTTTGTTATTGAAAAAAACGTTCCTCCAGTATTTCCAAAGAATAATAATTGATTCGATTTGCACTTTATTCAAATATGTACTGCTTTTGTCTACTATTTTAAACGAATATCCATGTATTGTTTTACTACCGCTATCATAAACGGAATTTTATCCGACTCATCGATATATTTTTGTTAATTTATGCATTACTTCTATAGTTTAGTTTCGAAATTGTAGACACTTAATTCTCAGAAATGATTATGACCATTCGAGATTAAGACCTATTGAAAAAATAAACAATAGTAATTTACGTAACAAGTTCCGAAAGTGATATTTTACAGGATGAGAAGGAAGTTTCCAGGGCGAGCCATAGGCGAGTCCTGGAATCCTGCTCGTAAAATTACTTTTGGATCGTGTTACATACAATATTTTTTCTGCAGCCGTTTTGTATGTTAAAAAGAATATATGAATAAACTTTACTTATGAACTTTTATTAAACACTTAAATAGAAGTGGCAGTACTTTTACTATTTTTTGAGATATTAACTTAGTTGCGGCCATTTTCAATCTGTAAAGCTATGTGAATTTTATTTCTTAAAGAATTGTCTACGTATCCCTCTGCTACATTATAATGTATTTTTATGTATGAGAGAGTAATAAAACAATAAATTATGTATGCAAATCCCTAAACTGTTGATACGGGTGACTCAATGAAAAACAGATATTTGTCAACAAGTTTACAGAAGTATATAGGAAAACAATTTTAAATTGAGTATGACCACCAGGTATAAAGGTTGGAGCACAATAGAATACAATAGTTGTGAGGGTTACTAATCCCTAAATAAGGTTGCCAGTGTCGGAGTGATGGAGGTTAACAGGTACTAATGAATTTGCAAGAAATGTAAGATGTTTATTTTATTGGTTATATATAACCAATAAAAGTTTAATAAGTACCTACCTATTTGCAAAATAAAGTTTAATTCTTTAAATAAAATAAAACGTTTATTTTATCTGAAATGAGTGCATTCCACGAAGTAAGGGTTATAACAATCAAACATTTAATTCTTTAATTCCAGGAATCTACGACAGTAATTGACTAGATAATTACCTTCTAAACTTATTCCACAGAAAATGTGATAGTGGGTTTTCCATTTTGTAGGAAGGTCCAAGTGGCGTATTCAAAATTCTTAACAGTTCACTAAAAGTAGGTACTTCAGTTGCAAGGTGCAGTTTATTGTGTATACTAGTGTTATGGAAAATTTGGAAGTGCCTTGTAAACGCCGAAAAATTGGTCCTTTAACAGTTAATGAAAAAACATTAATATTTAATTGTTTTAAATCATTTACAGACAAACGTTTATGTGAAAGTGTTGATGAGACCGTTGAGTTAGTTAGCAGTACACTTGGTGTTGGGAAATCTACGATTTACAGAGTTATTAAAGAAGAGAAATGTGGTAGTTTTCAAATGCCACGTAATGCTCCAGGGAAACCAAAATTTCAAATAGAATATAATTTTAAAGAAGGACTTCGACGGAAAGTGCATGAATTCTTCTTTAGACAAGAATTTCCAACATTGGATAAAGTTCTTGTCTCAGTTCGAGATGATAAGGATTACCCAGAAATGAGTCGAAGTACGTTATGGAAACTTTTAAAAGAAATAGGCTTCCGCTGGAAAAAGAATCCCAGAAAGTCTATTTTATTAGAAAGAAGCGATGTTGTCATATGGAGAAGACATTTTCTAAGAACCATAAAGGAAATGAGAAACCAAAAAAGAAAAATATTTTATCTTGATGAAACATGGATCAACGAGGGTCATACACCAAATAAATTTTGGCAGGATGAAACTGTTACAAGTCAAAGGCACGCTTTTGTAAATAACTTATCTACTGGTTTAAACCCACCATCAGGAAAGGGACGCAGGCTGATAATAGTACACATTGGCAGTTCAGACGGTTTTGTTGAAGGTGGTTTATTAACTTTTGAATTAATTCGTACCGGTGACTACCATGAAGACATGAACGCTGATGTCTTTCAAGAATGGTTCGAACAAATGATAGATCTTCTTCCTAAGAACTGTGTAATAGTAATGGATAATGCAAGTTATCACTCCAGACTTATAGAAGGACTGCCCACAACCAAGTGGTTAAAAAAAGACTTGCACAATTGGCTGAGTTCAAAAAATATTACGTACCATCCCGGATCTATAAGAAAGGAACTTTATTCGTTGTGTGCCCTTCATAAAGAAGAATTTAAAAAAATACGAAATTGATGAAATTGCCAAAAATCGTGGAATGACAGTACTTAGATCCCCACCATATCATTGTGAATTAAACCCGATTGAACTGGTATGGGCACAGATAAAGAGTGAAGTTTTAAGAAAAAATACCACTTTTAAAATTCATCATGTTAAACAGTTGTTTTTGGAGGCCGTAAATAATGTAAAACCTGAAAACTGGGAAAAGGCAGTAAATCACACTATTAAAGAAGAGGAAAAAATCTGGACAATATTACTGATAAAATGATCGAGCCAGTTATTATAAATCTTGGTTCTGAAAGTTCATCTTCTGAATCTGATTTGGATTTGTAACAAGTAGCTGTAAGTTTTATATTAATATTTTTATTCATCTATTTAACATACCTTAGACGGTTTTAAAAACTCTTTTTCTCTTTTGTAATTTTTAAAAATTAAAAAAAATGTGAATTTTTTAAAACCCTTTTTAATGTAGGCCAGTCAGTTCTAATATAGTGTGTGATAAAAGAGGTCACTTTTGTTTACATACACATAACACTTTATAACACTGAAATAATTCATTTATTTTTTACAATTATTCAAAGTAATTTTTCAATTAATCTTGAGCACGCCCATGGAGTGGTCGGAGGTACCAGTTAAAATTATGCTAATTACTCTCTCGTTCATAAAAATAAACTATAGTTGATTTCAATCCTCCGTGTCTTTTCAAGTTGGTTATAGTACCATCACTATCAGCCAGTAAAGTGGCTGAACTCCTTCGTAGACAGTGTCGGGTATATTCATTGGGATGCGGTAATTTAAGAAATTCAGCAATAGTGCAGGTGATTTTTCCAAAAGTGTGAATACCAACAGGTTGTATAGTACACCTTCCATTTTTGTAATATACAGATAATCTACGATGCGGTGTGTTGCTTGATGAAATGACAAATATTTTCTGTATAAAGAAATGTTATTTTTTCTAATAGCCACAAAGGTTCTTTCCATGTTCATTTTAGAATTAGGAATTTTAATCACTAACATGGTTATTTTATATTCTATATCATCTAAACTTATTTTGCAAAGCTCCTCACGATGCTCCTCACGAACTTTTATCATTAAGTAGATCTTATCTTTTTCTTCATGTACCATGTCCTTTCAGAACGTTGGTTACCATCATAGCTATCTTAATTTTATTCACTGCCACCCTAAATAGCATGCTTGTATCAACACCATACCAATCTCGCAAGTTCTTCAACCATGAGGTTCTTGCTGGATGCGTTGCTGTATTTTCTTGCATGATATTTGTAGCAACCTATATTTGGGACCTCTCATTACATGTCCGAAATACTTCAGCTTTCTCTGCTTGATGCTTTTTATGATCTCAGTAGTCTTGCTGAAACGTTCTAGTATTGTGGAGTTTCGAATTTTTCCACCCAGGAAACTTTTAATATTCTTCTGTAGCACCACATTTCGAAAGCCTCCAGGCGATTTAGATCGATTTTTTAGTCAGAATCGATATCACGTAGCAGTAGAGCGAAGTAGGCGGATCCTCAATGCCAATTTTAGGTCTCTGTTACATAACACCTTGGACATCCTTCTAAAAGCAACTCTAGTCTGCTCTATCCTAGATCTAATTTCGCCGTGACTTTCTGCGTTACAATTTAATTGCTGTCCAAGGTAAACGATTTTATCAACTTGCTCAAGTTTAGTATTATTTACATCTTCACTTCATTTACTATCTTCAACTTCTGATAAAAATTTATCCATTTCTTCTTTATTCAATACTTTCGATTTTTTTGGTTTGTAGCCAATGGATTTTCTTTCAAGGAAAGCAATAACTTTTAGATAGTGGCTTATATCTATATTGTTTTTAATGTTAAGTGTGGACTTAAGCATCCAGTAATTGCTCCAAAGGCTTTATGGCTTTAAGATATTAGATTTTTCCATTATATATGGAAGAATGACTTCTTC
This sequence comes from Diabrotica balteata, assembly GCA_918026665.1. Taxonomy (NCBI): domain Eukaryota; kingdom Metazoa; phylum Arthropoda; class Insecta; order Coleoptera; family Chrysomelidae; genus Diabrotica; species Diabrotica balteata. The sequence continues at coordinate 197,126,902 of OU898276.1, read as the reverse complement.
ATTTATAGTATGTACATTTTTATCACTGCTGCATTTTTGAAATAAATCGTAGACCAATTCATACCTCCTTCTTGACTTCACCGGCAATAATTCATAAATAGCGGCTTTAGTAGTTTTCCTAATCTCATCTGGAATGATTTAGGCTTCACTTTCACTGCTCATTTCCATTTACTGGAATTGAAAAACGAAAAACTGAGCTAAATCATAAATAACAAGCGTTGTCATAATAAAATACAAAGTTAATGTTATTGTCAAAGCCGTTATCTAGCTACCCAAAATCGTCCCGAAAGTAAAAAAAATAGTTCCGAAAGTAGCTACTTTCGGTACGAGTTGTGTAAAGTGGTACTTTCGATTTAATAAATCATACCGAAAGTTTTATTTTTGGAACGGCTTCAGAAAAATGGTTTTGTGTTGGTTTTCTTTAAGACCAATATTATTGGAGATTTAATTTAATTTTAATTTAAATGACGGGAAAACTATGAATTTTTCAAGGATAACTTATAGAAACTGATTTAAAGTATTTAAGGAGACCTATTTAAAAAAAGTCTTTAATCCAAAAATTGAATGACTGACGATGAAAAAAAAGTCAGCCCTTTTTTTCAGCGAAAAAGTGAGCGGAAACAACTCCCTTATTACCACCCTAATTCAAATTTAAATTAAAATTAAAATTTAATTCGTATCATGGACTTAAAAAATTATTTTCTCGGGCCACTGACGTAATGATCTAGTAAAGGCCGATTCAGACACATCAGTCACGTCTCGTCACAGTCCTGGCGCCGAACCGAACAATCCGTCATACAAAATATTCTTTAATAGAAATATGGCGCCGGCATTCACATTCATCAGGCGACGAACAGTTTGCCAGCTGTCAGATAGTTGATAGTTCTGTGACCAAACAGGACCGGTTCGGCGTCGGGACTGTGACGGGACTGATGTGTCTGAATCGACCTTAATACAGCAGTCTGTGATTTCCAGTATAAGTCCTTCCCAATCAACGTAATTCCCATATTTCCTGTATAACTCCTCTATTTCAACATTGTCGGTTGTTTTCCTTCGATTTATTTACCAACTCATTGTCAATAAGTATTATTTAAAGGCCACCCAATCCCATTTAAGTTATTATATTTTCAATTAGATGAAATTATATAACTTTTTGTTCCCTTATATATGATGTCATTGGAAAGTTTATACAATTTTATTATGATGTGCATGAAATCTTTTGTAATAACCTTTTGTTCATGACATTATTTTTCGTAATCAATATATAGCTCATCCATACGTCGTGGGTAGATCGATTTGCCATTATTTAAAATCATGTCACAAGTAGGCACAATGTAGTCCTTTATGGTTGACATAAAATGCTGTGTTTCGACAATTAAGCTTTGAAAAGGGTTCAAACATAAATTCCGACAGCGCAATTACGCGTTTTAACAGGTAATAAATGTTTATTACACTGTAATTTTCCTTTTTAGACTTTTTATTTCACAAACATTCAACAAAATTCAATTTTTGTTAAAATACACATGTGTAGTTTATTTGTAATATTTATGGAATTGGTGATTACTTGATGACAAATTACATTCAATACAGAGTCTTCCAATAGGAAATTCCGAACTTTGACGATTGGTAGTGGCCATATTGTTCAAGCTACATCTGTCAAATTGGCTGTCATTTATCTAGTCTGTTTTGCCAAATCACCATGGATGGATATAGCATCCAATACGTGCAAATAATAAAATTATTTTATCTAAATGGGTGTTTTGTTCGGGCAACATTGCGCGCGCGTCTTAAAGTGGTGGATAAATTTGAGTGCACTGGTTGAGTAAACAACCAACAAATACCCCTACGTTGGCGAAATGTATGATCAACCGAAAACATTGTTGGTATCCGTGATAGTTTGCAGAAGAATCAGAGGCAGTCGATTTTATGTCGCTGATAAGAACTCAGAACTGTCGCCTTTCACAGACAACAACTTGACGAATTTTGTGTTGTGGCTTGGGTCTGCACCCTTACGACATTCAACTTACCCAACAGCTGAATGTAAACGACCATAGACAATCCTAATTTTCCTAACGAGCCTAATTTTCATCGAACAATAATCTTTAGCGATGTGACTAATTTTTGGATGAATGGGTTCGTCAACAAACAGGGTTATTGAACTTGGGACGATATCAATCCAGATTAGTTTTAAAAGCTTCCAACATATTCCGAAAAGGTCATAGTTTGCTGTGGATTTTCCGCTGGCAACGTCATCGGTTCATATTTCTTTAAGAACGGCGTTGGCTCAGTCCATCACCGTCAACGGCAGCGTTATAGGGTGATGATGACTAACTTTTGGCCTGATTTGGCTGATATAGACACCAACGATATGAGGTTTCAATTTTTCACACAGCTGATGCTACATGGGACATTCTGCACGAGCAATTTGATGCCGTGGCCACAGATTAATAAACAATCAGAATGACCACTCTCAGATGCTGCCTTTGAAGTTTTTCAGCACGCGCGCCATGTTTTAGAAGGAAACACATAACACAGGCATATGATTTGTGAGGTTATGTAATTGTTTATATTTATGTTATTATATTTAAACAATGTTAATATAATTGTATAGTATGTCTATGATTGCCGTAAGTCAATTAAACCGGGTTAATTTTTCTATGTACACCACATTAAACAACACGGGTTCCCTCTAAAACATGGCGGAACGTCTGCGCGAACGAGATGCGCGTACTTAATTTTCCATGGAGAGTGGGAATTTCCATGGCTATGTCAAGTGGAGGTGATCTGAGCTGACCATCGAGAACGTACGATTTGACACTATTAGACTATCTCTTGTGAAGTTTTCTTCGCTGGTCTATGCAAATAAGCCAAAAATCACAGCGGCTCTTTAAGAAAACATAACCCATGCCGTCGCTAAAATTTAGTCTGCTTTATACGACAAAGTCATCTAAAATTGGACATTTTGAATGCGCACCACCCAGAGAGAAGACTTTCAAACGAATACAAAATTTGGATATCTCACACACTTTATATTAATTTTGTTAATACACAATATTGTTTTTAATTTCTACAAAATATACTTTTTGCTTTCCTTCGCTCACTCAGAAGAATGATAGTTTTTAGTTATGTTTTTGTAATTTGTATAACTAAAAGTTTTATTACTTGTTACCTAATTAAATACTGGTTACGAGACACAAAAGTGGTCTTACAATATCTATTAATTCGTTAATAATCAAGTATGCATTTTTAAGACGGTTATGTGTTGTTTATCTAGCAGTTATAATTGAATTTATGTTGTTCTGTAATTAAATACTTGACATATATGTGATAGAACTAGCTTTGTGTTCATTTATCCATTTTTTTAACTTCTACCTGTCTGACCCATATATACTTTTAAACATCGACCACAAATGATCTTATACCCTGAACTTGGTTTCTATCACATATACTTCTATTATTTTTTAATAACTTTTATTTGCACTATCGGTAACTAGTACACTAAGCCGGTTTACGGACGCATTCTTAGAACTCTCATTGAGATGGAGTATAGGGAACAAGAAAAAGAAGAACAGGCTGTTTTTCGAGCTGGAAGAACTTGCACAGATAATGTCTTCTGCCTAAAACAATTAATTGAAAAAAAATTAGCAACCAATCAAGAGACCCATCTCATGTTTGTTGATCTCCGTAAAGCATACGACAGCGTGCCTGTAACTAAATTGTGGAAATCACTACAAGAAACTAACATTAGCTACACTTTAATCAAAGCCTTAAAAAATCTATATGAAAATTCTACATCACAAGTAAAAATTGGCAACACACTATCTAAAAAGTTCATCGTTAACAAGGGTCTGCGCCAGGGCTGCTGTATTTCACCAACGTTGTTCAAGATATATATTGCAAAAGCACTAAACCAGTGGAAACGTAAATGTCACGGTATGGGTATAGACCTCGGAGATGTTTGTTTATATACCTTACAATTTGCTGATGACCAAGTCATCATAGCCAATGATAAAGACGATTTAGAGCAAGGTTGTCCAACTGGCGGCCCGTGGGCCGCGTTGTTGTGACCCACGTAAGATTTTCGAAAGCATATATTTTCTTTAAATGCTGCCACTGTGAAAAAATATTTATTAATGTAATTTTATGTTTTATGGTTTAGCAGTGTTTTTACATCACACGTACTGTACCGCGTGCCGCTTTGCGGACGTGTAATGAACACAATCGTCCTCCACCACTATGAGAACTGCACTGATTACTGCGCATCACAGTTCACGCAGGTCACACCTCCCACTGCTTACCATCAGTCGCCAGCCACCATCGTGCCAGTGTGCTACTGACACGTAGGCTAGTCGGCTAATCTATTACGTTGCTAGTGAACAGTGAACTTATACATACAATAATGAGTGTAAAACCAGTAAAACAGAAAATTGATAGTCAGAACAGAATTCACAAAGAAAGTTGGGAGAGTGATTACTTGATTGCTAACAATAATGGAAAGTTGCAGTTCTTAGTGTGCGTGAATGTCGTTTCAGTGCCTAAATAATATAATGTGAGATGACATTACACAACAGTGCATGACAATAAGTATGCTACGTACACAAATGAAAGTCGGCGTGCGCTAGTTGCAGATTTGAAAAAAAAGCTTAAACAGCAAACTGGTATGTTTAGTAAAATATTACACTCTCAAACGCATTCTTTGCATGTATCTTATGGCGTGTTGCTTGAGCTGGCAAAGGCAAAAAAACTTTTCATGTTAAACTTAAGTCTTCAAGGAAGAAACCAGACGGTTTCAGATTTGATCGAAATGATAAACGGATTCCGGAATAAGCTGAACGTGTTTAAACGTGCTTTGGAAAACAAACAACTTGACACACTTCCCTAGCTGTCTGCAAATAGCAGAAGAATTCAACGGTTAGGAAAATATTGAGTTTTATCCTGCATTTTACAAATTGAACAAGTTATTGATGAATTCATTACAAGATTTGAAAAAATTGAAAGTCTCAAAAGCAGTGTAACTACTTTATAAAAACCCTCTTGGAGCAACCACTGGTGATCAACCATCCAACTGAAAGCTTGAGTTATGTGATCTTCAAGCAGACATGTTCCTAATCACCAGACAAGAAAAGAAACCTGAATTTTTTAAATAACTGTCAGAGGCGAAATTCCCAAACCTGCGAGATTTTGGACTGAAAATGACGTCTATGTGCGGAAACACATATACATGTGAAAGTGCCTTTTCCTCCATGGAAATACATAAAAATATAAACAGAAGCAACCTTACCGATTTTTCCTTATGTTATCTTATGAGAGTGTCTACAATTAAACTGGAGGTGGACGTTTCTTCATTGGTGGATGAAGCCGATAGACCACAGTCCTCACACTAATTGGATACATCTTTTTCGTTGCTTTTGCAATGTTTGTCTTGATTATTAAAAAGTGTTATCAATAAATTTTGCGTTTATAAAAAATGTAGTTGTTGAGCAATAAAAGAAATAATACTCTTTTGTGTTTAATTATTTTTATACCTCACTTTATTTTGTTATTACTTGTAACAAAATTATTATATGGCCCGCGACAATATCAAAGGTTTTAGTTTTGGCCCTTGAGGCCATTGCAAGTTGGACACACCCTGATTTAGAGTATATGGCAAGAAAACTAAAGGAGGAATATGAACAGTGGGGATTGGAAATAAATGTAGAAAAAAACTAAATACCTACCCATAGGAGCTGAGTTTTCCAATATCGAACTAGAGAATAATGAAGAAATCACCTCCTGTAGTGAATATACGTACCTGGGAGTAGTCTTCGATAGAACGGGAAAAGACGATGAGGAAATAAAGAAAAGGGTGGCACAAGCTAGAAGAACAATTGGCTGCCTAAATGGAATACTTTGGAGCTCTGAAATAGGAATAAAGCGAAAATATAACATCTATGAGTCACTAATAAAAAGCAGTCTACTTTATGGAGCAGAAACTTGGAGAATAACCGAGAACAACAGAAAAAAATTAGAAGCTGTAGAAATGGATGTGTTTAGAAGATCGTTAGGTATATCCCGCAGGGAAAGAGTTCGAAATGAGGAAGTAAGACGAAGAATTGGAATAGATGGTTACTTAACAACAGACATTGAGAGGAAACAGTTGATTTGGTATGGTCATGTTCAAAGAATGGAAGACACAAGACTACCCAAGAAGATTATGCAGTGGGTACCACCAAACCGCAAAAAACGAGGAAGACCCAAGAAGACATGGAAAGAAGGGGTAACTAAAGCAATGAGTACAAGAGATCTTAGAGACGGCCAATGGGATGATAGAAGGACGTGGAAGTTAGGCATCGGACAACGTCGAAAGACGTTCTAAAACCGATATATATATATAATATAATATATATATATATATATATAATATATATATATATATATATATATTTGCACTAGAGCTGGAAAGCATGTGTAAAAACAGAATGGAGGACAAAAGAAAAATTCGGCAACAAATTGCCTATTTTTAGCATTTTTATGGAACATAGACGGAAGCGATCTAGATTTTGCGAGGCGTTAGACAAGGATGTATACTTTCAAGTACATTTTTCAACCTATATTCAAAGGAAATATTTAGTGAAGCCTGAAAAAATTGCGAACATGGAATCCTTTTAAATGGAGAACGCCTAAACAACTAAAACTAAAATCAGAGACGTCCAACTGCTTATCAAGAATGCACCAGTTGACCGACTAAAACAGTTTATCTATCTTGGAGCAATAGTAAACGAACAATGGAATCACTCACAAGAAGTAAAATGTAGAATAGAGAAGGCTAGGAGTGCATTCAACAATACGGCCAAACTCTTTAAAAGACACAACCTTAATCTGGAGATAAAAGTAAGGCTCCTACGATGTTATAGAGTTGAATCCTGGACACTCACTGAAGCGATGGAGAAAAAACTTGAAGCCTTCTAGATGTGGCTATACAGAAGACTCCTAAGCCTTTCATGGACGGACAAGATAACCAACGAAACTGTAACACGAAGAATGAGGAAAGAAAGAGAAGTGATATATACCATAAAAAGGATAAAGTTAGAATATCTCGGACACATAATGAGAAACAGCACTAAATACAGATTACTGAAAATAATCGTTCAAGGCAAAGTATTCGCCTATATAATATATTATATATAACTTTGAGCGCGTTAGAGAATTCAAGTATCTTGGAACAACAATAACTGAAGACAATAACGGATCACAAGAAATAAACAACAGGATTCAGGCCGGCAACAGATGTGTTTTTGCCCTCTAAAACCTTATAAAATCAAAACAACTAACACGACGTACGAAGATACAGGTCTATAAAACAATCATACGACCCGTTGTGATGTATGGAAGCGAAACGTGGACGATAACAAAGGCAAATGAAGAGAGACTACGTGTTTGGGAAAGAAAAATCCTAAGGAAGATCTTTGGTCCGGTGCTTGATGAAGCATCAGGACAATATAGGATAAGAACTAATAAAGAGCTTGAAGAACTTTACCCAGACGCCAACATCATAAAAGAAATAAAGTCCAGAAGACTCCAATGGGCAGGACACCTCAGAAGACATTCTGACGAACGAACAGTAAGACTGGTGTGGGAGGAAGTCCCAACTGGAAGGAGACCACGCGGACGCCCTCGTCTCCGGTGGCGAGATAATATGGAGACCTAAGCACTATGGGCGTGGAGAATTGGATGGAGGTTGCTCAAGACAGAAAACAGTGGAGGCATGTTGTCGAGTCGGCTAAAACCCACGAAGGGTTGTAACGCCACGGAGTAAGTAAGTAAGTAAAGTATTCGGAAAGCGAAGAATTGGGAGAAGAAGAATATCATGGTTAAAAAATTTGAGGAAATGGTTCTCTACAACAGCAACTAATCTATTTAAAGCATCAGTTTTTCTTCTTCAGTGGCCTATCTTATCAAGGCTATCATGGTTTTGTTGACTGCTCTGCGAAACAATTCCGCGGAGGTCCGCCCAAACCATTGTCGGAGGTTTTTCAACCACGAGATACGATGCCATCCCTGTCCCCTCCTGCCAAATACTTTGCCCTGCATAATGAGTTACAGAATTCGATATTTTTTCTTCGTTCCGCATCAAGTGGCCGAGATGTATCCTTCACCAAGAGTACCAAGCTCGTAGCTCGGTACAAAGCATTAGTTAGTAAAACTATTATGGCTAGAATGATCGCCCGAAACGAATAGGCACCAAAATAAGAAGTTGATGAACTAGGTTATATAAAAGAGGTTTGGGTCGACCTCCAAATAGATAACTGAACGGTGTGAAAGAAAACTAGCAAGAGACAAATTAAATTTATTTCAAGGGGAAATTTACGTTTAGGAGTGAACAGTAAAAGGCTGGTAAAATAAGAAGAAGTATTGGTAACAATCTGTTCTGAGTGTTACAAACCCAAGTAGCGTTTGTGTGCTTCATTTTGAATTGAGCGTCAATTTATCTTATAACTCTGTTCCTACCGACAGAAACCTCACGTAGGTTATTTGATTATTATTTTGACTTAAAGCGTTTTCAACAAGAGTTGTTAGAAAAGTTACCACTATGATAACTGACTTTTGGGGAACAAACGTTGATGGCGATGTCGCTCTGTGATCCGCCTCCAATTCTGACATGGATTCTTCACATGTCTTGTAGCTCGTAGGCCATTTTCTTAATATTGATATTACAATTATATCCTTATGGTAGATACGCATTCTTTGGCAAAGCTTTATCCTAAGATTATAAAGTGTCACAAAAAGATAAACCGAGCATGCAGGCAGTATAAATATACTTATCTTTATATTATAATATTCTCGATATTAGAACTCTGAATTGTCTACAGGATACTTACTTATCTGACAGAATTTTGTACCTGGTAGAGCAGTTTCCACGCTAAGATCTATTAAGATTAGCCCTCCACTTTACAATTCGTCTTTTTGATAATACAAGACTCCTAGTAGTACGAGATCCCACTACAAGATCACTACGTTCATAACGTAGTTAAGCAAACTTACATTTTTACATACATTTAAGAATAGGAGAACACATGGATAACAGGTTGCCAGTCAAAAAGTGGTCGCAAATAGTTTTAATTCAATTAAGGGTAACAATTAGTTTGGACAAAAATTTAATTCGTTATTTATTTTAAATAAATACGCTGCGCATGACGTATATGCATGTTTTTTTTATATCAAATTAAAGCTAATATCTTGATATGATGATAAGATTTTCTAAGAAAAATGGTCACAAATTAGGGTTACCAGCTGTTAAAAACGCGAGGTACCATTTTTAATTAACATAATAATTGAGTAAATATGTAATTTGATTTTATTAACAGTTCCTTTTTTGTTTCAGGTAGGGACGAATTTTGTTCACTGGGATGTTGTGTGGAGAGTTCCACAGAGCTCCCATAGGTTTACATTTGAATAGTGTCTTTCTCTCGGGAAATCCGAGTCCGTACTGCTCACTGCTAACGTTAGTTCGTGGAATGGCAGCCATCACAGCGCAAGCCGTCCACGAAGATGAGGACATTTTTCTTGGTAATGACATCACCATTGATTTTATCCACTGTGACCACCACCAGCATGTTTTTTATTGTTAGCTGTTATTGAAAAGTACACAAAAATCTATACATGCCAACTATTCCAGAAACAATTTTTGTAATTACATTTATTAATCACAGTAATGATAACGTGTCACGAACTTTTGAAAGACGAGTTCCCAATTATGTTATAAGGGACAGTTGTGATGATAATTCTATGTATACAATTTTGTCCGAGTTTTTTCCGAATAAAGCTTTTATCGTCATCATCGATGGTACTACTGCCCTAGTTGACCTTGTGCTCTTTAAGATTCTTTACAACTTTCTAGTTTTGTTCTGTTTCTTTAAGAGTTGAGCCCTTCCATAACCTGCTTTCCAAATTCATTTCGTTCTTCGATGTATTTGTTTTCCTCTCTCTTTAGTTCCTTATAAGTTTGCTCCTTTTCCAAAGTTGTCCTTGCTCTATATATTGTTCTGAAGCTATTTTCTTGTGGCATTGTAAATTAATTACTATTAAACTGGGAATAAGCCACAATTAAAGATAAAAATACGTTTACTGACGTTTCAATTTCCACTTCGGAAATCGTTCTCAAAATACAAACAGTAAATTGAACAAATTTTGTTTTTTGTTGAAAATGAAATTGAAACGTCAATAAACGTATTTTTATCTTTAGTTGTGGCTTATTCCCAGTTTAATAGTAATTAATTGTCCTTGCTCGTTATACTTTGTTTGTAATGGCGGGTCTGAGATAGTTAAACCCATCGACCGCCCACCGAAATTAGCAATATTTTTGATGTTAGCAAGACACAAAACAAGATTCCATAAAGCAGCAATTAGACCTATATTAACATACACGGCGGAGACAGGACCTGACACATTTAAAACGAGACGATTACTAGAAACAATAGAGATGAAAATACTCCGACGAATATCAGGGAAAAGTCTGTTGGATAGGGAGAAAAGTGAAAACATAAGAAGAGCATGACATAAAGAACACATAAATGCATGGGTGATGGGAGGAAACGGAAACAGGAGTGGAACGAACACATTAGTAAAATGGCGCAGAGGATAGGATAGTACGAATAGCACGAGATAAGTCACCAAATGGACGAAGAAGTATTGGCAGACCAAGAAAAAGATGGTGCGACAATTTAAACAATTTAGGAGGCTAATATTGAAGAAGAAACAGGCTTTAAAGCCTACATACAAGAAGGAAGAAGAAGATGGATCATGATCTGTTATCATAATTTGACTTTTTTTTTAATATAACACCATATTTTTCTGTTCATCGTATTCAGCTTGTCGATTAATTGGACCCCTTTCCCTATACGCCTCTATATTGCTTGGTTTTTATAGAACGCATAATTTTCTTTCAGTTTTGAATGGGAAAACGTAAAATTTCTCGAGTATTTCCTATCTTGCAGTTCCAAATGAAGTTCTAAAATTTTGATCTATCTATGGTATGACGCACTAAAATTTTTGCAGTTTAAATTAGTTTGTATACAGTTGCTCTACTTAGTATTTTAGATTTTCCAAATGATTGCAAAAGATATGTGTAAAAATATGCACAATTTTACATTCAAGTAACTTTCCGACCTGACAATATCTACTGTTACGATTTTTTAACTTTCAAGAGATTACAACAGAAATTATCTGACTACTGACATGTGTCAACATAACTTCTAAACTCAACTAAAAACTAAAGATGAAAGAGTTAGTGATGTGAGCCCATAATAAGTCGGTTAGCAAAGTTTGTATTTCATGGTAATGACAAGATTCTTTGGCAACTATTATTAATTAAACATCAACAAAATGCTTCCCAAAACTTTTGTGATATATGTTACTCTACAATTTCTGGGTAAACATTTGTCTAACGAACCACCCCCGAAAGTTCGATCTATTTTAAGTGTCAACAGACAAGATACAAGGTAAAATGGCTAGGCATGTACCTTTGCCTCTGAAAATGTCGCAATCCCAGTGGTAATGTCTTTGATATAATATGTATATTATACTATTATGTACAAAACGAATTAGAAAAATTGATTTCTGAAAGATTTGAGCTTTTAGCGAATACACATTGAAACAGTGATCTCCGCATGGTTTTTTTCGTTGTTTTCCTTAGGATTAAGACATTAAATGCATATATTTAAGTGCCGTCCAAAATAACAAATATGAATTAACTTTATGTTGTTTTGAAGCTATTTTATTGTGGCATCTTATTGCAATTTATTATTTTTATTGGGAATATGCCATAATTTTACTTTAAAATAAGTTTATCTGATTTCCACGTCAAAAATCGTTCTCAAAATACAAAACATTAATAAATTAAACAAATTTTGTTTTTGTTACTTGGTAAAAATCAAGTTTTCCTGAGCCCCCAGATCTCTTCACTACACTGTGGCGGACGGTTCATTTGTACGTCGATGATAACGTGGTTCACTAACGTGGCATTTGGGCGCAAATATTCCTGATGGCGGAGCTTGGATTGCTAGGTGCAACGGAGGAATCATTTACTATTATAACTGGGAATTTAAGGAGGAATCATGTTTACGCATACCAACCGCTACTCGAATATAAACTATCATCACCCACCTTCACAAATTAATTCAGTTATTACCTTGTCTCCAGATCAATACACCTTTACGATGGTGCAACTAGATAGGCTGAGCTCTTTTTTTTTAACAAGCCTCACATCAATAGGAGCCACCACAGGCATTAATCTCCCGCTCAATCGCAACCTGGAGACTCAGAACCACATCATATGAATGCTTTTCTTGCTTTTATCAAAGGTGTCACAGACAAAATCGACGAAATCTTCATATTAAGAAGAATAAAGACAATATTTACCCCGCAACAAAAACTTTCAAATCTTGTCTGATCAGTCGAAAGAAAACCTTCCGAATGAACAACACACAGTTTTTAAATTCCTTGTGCAGACTGCCCCCGATCTTATATAGGCCAAACCAATCATAGAATCCAAAATAAGATTGATGAACATTCCATTTCTGTTCGCAATTCCGAATTAATTTTGTTAATATTTACTCGGACCAGTGATTTATAAAGGCACTTGAGAGACAACCATATGGAATAAAAATCAACGGGGAACTACTTAATGTGATTAGATATGCAGACGATACAGTAATTCTATCAGATAGTATTGAAGGTCTTCAAATTCTGCTTGACCATATTCACGAGGTAGGAGAGGACATTAAAATAAACTCAAACAAAACCAAATTTTTAGTGTTTAGTCGTGACCCACAACCCCATGCAAAGCTTCAATTAAACGGAGTCTTAAGTTGAAAAAGTTCACAAAATGATATATTGGGGAACTGTGATAACGGACCAACTAGATCCAGACATAGAAATGAAACGTAGAATACCAATGACTAAAACTACTTTTATGAAAGTGAAGTCATTTCTTTGCAATAATCATCTCAGTTTAGAACTAAGACAAAGAATGGTTAAGTGCTATGTTTGGTCTGTACTTTTGTATAGTGGACGCCAAAAGTATCGATCATGAACAAAATTGAAGCATTGGAAATGTGGGTTCATAGACGAATGCTGAAGATACCTTGGGCAGCAAGGAGGCTAGCACGGAAGCGGACGGACAGTGGCAGTGACGACGACACGACATGCACTAACTAAAGCGCTTGGTCAGTCAAACCGTTCTCAAACACACCCACACACTATGCAGGGCCGGATTTTAACGCTTAGCCAATAGAGGCTAAGAGCAGACAAACGAAAAATAGAAAAGCCACCTAAAATGAATCTAAACAACTGGAGGAGACCTATGTGCAGCAGTATACACAGATGGATTGATGATACATTTACCGCCAGAGTAGGAAAATAGAAGCTACATAATTTTGTTTAAAATAGAAAAGCCACCTAAAATGAATCTAAACAACTGGAGGAGACCTATGTGCAGCAGTATACACAGATGGATTGGATGATAACATTTACCGCCAGAGTAGGAAAAATTAGAAGCTACATAATTTTGTTTCAGAAACAGTTTGCTACAGGATTGCTTTTATTCATCATGCAGAGGTTCAGTTCAGATTTAACGGGATTTTGTTGATCTTTATAATTCTCAGTGGCGGCTCATGAATTTAGAGACAGGGTTGGCAAGGTTTTTTTTGTCTCCTCAGATAGGTATACTGCTTTTATTTTTTCCTATAAATTTAGCCTAATAAACCTAAACATATTTATAAATTAACTCTAGTCTACGTTGTTTGGAAGTAGCAAAATGGGTAATAACGTCATCGTATAATTTATTAGAGTTTTGGAGAGATTTTAAAAAATTTTTTTATTAATATTTGAGTCAAGTTTGACATTATCTCTTCTTTCATGGTGTTTTCACAATACGTTTTGATTCTTTTGAGATAAGAGAACTCCCGTTCATTTGAGGCAGAAGTTAGTAGTAATGAAAGAAAATAATGACAATAATTTATTAATTTCAGTAACAGTTTGTTGCAATTAATTGCAGTATACCAAAAAAATATAATTAAATTGAGACAAATAAATAAAAAATAAAAGCAACATTATTATATCTAAATTTTGAAATCAATTATTTATTCTCTTTTAATTAATCTAAAAATTAAAAAAGACAACTAGCTTTATTAGCGGTAGGTACTTGACGGTCAAGTCCTGAACTGTGTTACTAGCCGTGTACGATTTAGAAATAGGTGAATATCATTTTTGAATTGCGGAATTCATCTGCACAAGCGTTCACGGTTGCCATGGCAACCTGACGTCAGCCTATCCTTAGTGATAGCTGAGAAAACTGGCGAGTGAAGTTCCGCCAAAAAATATATTATCTGTCTTCACCCACTGTTGAATGTGTATTTGTATTTACCATTTTTCGGAAATTTCTCTCAACGATAATATTTTGAAATTTAGTCTATTATATATTATATAGATATTTTTTATATAGTATAGTATTTATTAGTTTAGTTTAGTCACAGTATTAAGTTGCACTTTATTAATACATGTCTCTGTTGTTTGTTTCTGATTTCGGATATAAAGTGTTCTCGTGGATTTCGTTTGGACAAAAATAATTTTAGACAGACATGAATCCAATTAATCACTTGGTGTGTAATATATTAGAGAATCCGTTTAGGCATTAGAAAAATAAAGATAAAAGGGATGTTCTTTTACATGGTCGACCAACCAGTCTTTTTAACATCTGCGTCTGATCAGAGTGGTCGGCTGCAATCAGCATCTGACTCAGAGTGGGCGGCTGAATCGAAATTCACCAACCCGTTTTAGCAGGCGTGATATTTTAATCGCCAAGAAACCCTCAATGAAATGTCAAGGTTCAGAACTAAAATACCCCAGGCAAACACAACGAATCGTATCTAGTATAAGTGCCTGAAAAAACTGTTTTCAAGTTATTATGGCCCTAAACTCTATAAATTGTTTTGACGGATTTTTAATGAGATTTGGGCGCGACGTAGGTACCAAAAACTCCTTTTGGCTCCGGCAAGCTTTCCTCATCTTCACCACTTTTTTAGGCCAGGAGCCGCCGCTGATTAATGGTAGACGTAGTTGTGGTAGAAGAAAAATATCGTGCTTAAATTATTGTTGTACAACTCCAAAATAATAAGAAAGTGGCGAAGAAAAAAAAATGAAATTAAACGACTCTTAAACAATTTCTTATGTGTTTATCCTTGACTAACTAATTTTATGCTGTTTTTTTTTGCAATTTTCTCCGATTTTTTTCTGCCTTTTATACCGTTAGTCGTGGCTAAAATGAGTCATCTCATTATTTATGGAAATTGTTGGAAATCCATAACACACTAATTAGTCGTTCGAAGAAAACATGACATGCAACCGTTATGCCTGTCGTACAGATACTTTTGAAGGTTATAGAAAACTTAACTCAAAAAACAATAATACCACCGGAGTCACTGTTCTAAAAACAAGCTGTTTCGACTAAAAAATATGATCGTGATAACACCATTGCAAATATTAAAAGCATTTTAGTGATAAGCGATATTTTCACGGCACGCAAACATTCCTTGAATGAGTTATGACGATAAGAAAGGCGTTCCAAAGACGTTTGTTATGTATTTGTAAAAGCATTTTATACCTGGTGTGCAGAAATAGATCTGCAGATTAAATTGTTTTATACGTAATATAGAAATATTCGTCAAATTTTTAAAATTGATTTTTTTTTAAATTACTTAATATATTTAGTGTACGAGAGTTGTTAGTTAAATTGTATGGCTTTTGGAGAAGTAATGGCAACTATACTTCTTTTTAAACTTACCCCACCACACACTTTTTAATTTATTTTAATTATTTAAGACAATATTGACGTTTACTGTAAAATCATAGGTGGCCCATGATAAGGAGGTATTCTTGTCACTTTGAATTGTCCTGGCGATACCACATATCAATTGGCTAAGAGAAAAACAATAGTTACTTTCTATATATGTACATGTCATTTAATTTTGGGGCGGTTATTGTTAGGCGAGACAACGAAATACTAAGTCTACCAATTTTCCACAGCAAGATGAGTCGCTGATTAGGGAAGTTTCAGGAAAGTTTGTGAACAAAATTCGTGGTGGTAAAATGAAAATTGCGTTTTGTGCATATGGAAAATGCATTTCCAAAGTGCATAGAAAATGAAAAATTTACAACTCGGAAAATATCGACACGAATGAGTTCAATTTTGTTACTCGGGAATTTTCGAGGTCGCTGAACACGAATATTATGACAACGATGGTCCTCAAGCTACCTGGTGCCCAGGGTGGACTTCTTTTCCTGGAGCTTTATGTTATTTGGGGGATTTTCGGGTTGCTGAAGACAAAGAATACGACGACAATAAGAGATTATCACAATAATCATACCATTCAAATATTTCTGTCTCATCTTCCTCTGTATCAGGTAATTGATTTTCTTCATAGTTCTCCATATTTGTGCAGTTGGACCCAATAAAATTTTTACATGTCAAATTGTAAACCAAGCCATACTTTGTACATCCACATTTTTTATAAAAAAAAAATGGAGATTATCATAATAATTTGAAATAGAGCGAGGAGAAAAAAACGCACGTTAACAATGCAACTTGGAGAATATCTGTGTACTAATATGTGCGAGAGAATAAGTATAAGAACACATGTGAAAGTAGAAGGACAGAGCTTCTATAGGGGAGATTATAATATGTATCACCTGGTACTTTATCAGTGCTACCAACTGCTTAAAAGCCCCAATTTAAAAATAATGTTTTGGATAATTTATTTACTTAAAGTTTTATATAAAGTTGCATGAGGAGTTCTGTGGTCATTTATCAATGATTCGTGTTCAGCGAGCTTGAAAACCCCCGAGTGATGGCTGTCGATTGATTTAGAATGAGAGAGACTAGGTCCACGTTGGGCGCCAGATGCCATATAGACCATCGTCTTCGTAATATTCGTGTTCAGCAACCCCAATAATACTCCGAGTAATGACTTTTGAGTGATTTCGAATGAAAATAACATACTCCAGAAGACGAGATCCACCCTGGGCGCCAGGTGGCTCGAGGACCATCGTCGTTATATTCGTGTTCAGCGACCTCGAAAACTCCTCCGAGTGTTTTTCCTCTTTTCCTCCCTTTCTTTATACACAAAATGCAATTTTCATGACATTTTCCTGAAACGAATGTAATAAGTTACATAGTGATTCATCTTGCTGCGAAAAATTGGTAAGTTTAGTGCTTTTTAGTTCTTCATTGCCTCGCGTATGTTTAATGTTGCTGTTGAAATGATCGTTTTTTGTAGCACAGTTGTGTTTGTTGTGTTCTGTATTGTAAAAAGGCTTTCTTCTTTTATTCACATTTTGTCTTCACTTTCTTTTCAAACCATGGTGTTTTTTTGTTAGTTTTTTGTTACAACTAATTGTTGTAATTGGTCATAAAACGTTTCCGTAGTTGTTTGAGACTTGATAGTTTCTGGGTCATAATACTCCGATGATCATCAGGTCTTCCTTTTCTATTCTTTGCTGTTACAATCCTTTCTGATATGTATTGACACTCTTTGATGAGATTTTTGTACCTTTGGTGTATTATTAGTAAGTGTTAATGCTTTATTCTTTTTTTAAGTGCTAGTGATGTTATCCCTAAAAGACTAAATATATTCGTTTTCTCGTAGTTTAAATAGGTAATAGTAGTTTTGTTGTCATTACTGAAAAATTCAGTAATACTGGATATCTTCAACACAGTCATGTTTACTAGCGATTGTATGCTCAGATCTAAAAAATAAACTCAAAAACTATTATAACATTCAAAAAACATTTTTTTAAACGCTCATTATCGCATTTTGATAGAACTGTTGCCACAGAATGTTATATTAGACCTTAAATTTCGAGAAAACGAATATCTTTGGTCTTTTACAGGATAAAATCACTGACAACGAAAAATAAATTAAACATCTGATTTCACTTGCGGCAAAATACAAAAATGGCATACGAAAGCTGCACTCTTCACCCTTAAAACGAATTTTGGATTTTGTCGATAGGACACTTTGATCAAGAGATATCGAATTTTTACCGTTGAGTTGATACAAGTACTATTTACTTGACATTTATTATAATTGACACTCAAAATCGCCGATCACTTCAAACGTTGTTTCTGAGAAAATGATCCAAAAAAAGCAAAAAACATTTGTGTTCAAAATTATCTCAGATACATTTTTTATTTGAAACGTTTGTTTCTACGGCGTACAGATTCTTCCTAAATTAATTCCCCCTACCATAAGGCGTTTTAGGGGAACCTGTAACAGTGGTAAACTTTGTGGCATCATTTTTGGAGTTCTAAAATTGACATTCTGAGCAAAATTCAGGTTGTTAGTATAATTTTTAGAGGAAAATCTCTGACGACGTGACTAGTTTGGAAATTGAGGAGGAAGTATCTCTGTAGATGCATTTATTATCTTTAGATACATACATTACCTTTAGATACGTACTTTACCTTTAAAAACTATTCATTTGTCTATTTCTTATCGTATTAGTTCATTATCTAATTATATTTGATTTATTTATTCGTTATTTCTAAACTTTTGATTTGCAATAATTTATCACTTTGTTTTGTTAAATTAATAAAAATGTTTTGCTTTATAAGACTTTTACATCGAGTTAGAATCTATTGTAATTTTATACATGCTGACATTCATTCTTCCTCGAAGTAAATGAAATTGCTGTAGGTTAGGGTGACGCTCATACGCGTGCAACTACTTTAAAATAAAAAATGCGTGTAAAGACGGGTAAATGTTAATAATAACATCCATAATGGCATGTATTTTATTCGATTATCACTTTGAATCCTAAATTTCTATTATGTTTATTACTGATGTAATAATTTAGCAACAAATAGATAAATTTTTGAACGTTCTGACCGAAATACGTGCCGACTATACTTCGTAAACAAAAGCATTTTTATATGATCTTCTACTTCGTCGTTATCTGGATGTTCAAATGTGCAGATTTAGTGGAATGCAGAGTCGTAACTCTCCTAAATCGAGGAACAATGCAATTCACATTTATGATTCATGATATTTTCGGAATAATGCTATAAAATAGGAAATAAATTCCAGTTTTACATATTACTAGGTAATCTGGTTGACAGCTACTAGAATTCACCTATATTCGGTTATGTAACGCCGTTTTCAATAAATTATATTGCTTTTATTCCCACTTGTCGCATTTTATTCTTCAGTTCAGTATTGATAAAATATTTTCATAAAGTATTTGATCAAAGACATGAATATATTAAACGGTAAATCTTGAATCGTATTGCAATGAATTATTCCGTAGAAATGTTAAAGACCACTTATTTGTCTTCGTCATTCTATCCATTCTACAGTGGGTGATCAAATTATTAGAGCCACCTATCAAAATTTAATTTTTTTATTTTACAAAAAAGGGTATATTATTGAGCTGTTTAGCATATTAATGCGTTTGTTTCCATTTGATTATCTTGTAACACTTTATGAAAGTACAATAAATAGTCTGACTACAGTGGCAACACAGCGGGCGTGGCAATTCGTTACTCAGATGCCATTGTTTGTCAGTGCTGTCCAGCCTAGCTTGCAACTCGTGTGCATAGCGTTTTGTATTCTTGGTGTTTAGAGATATAAGACATAGTTTCCAGTGCTCTCTAGTGATATTCTGATAGTCGTATACTATTTTTTATGACTTTAACAAACATTGCATGTTTGTTACACCAGTGGTACCAGAACAGTATGGGAGAAGCCAAAAACATCTCACCAAGGATAATAGTGGAAATAAAAACTTTATTATCGAACACTAATCATTCAAACAGAAAATAGCATCAATTTCTAAAGTTTCAACTTTATAAAGGACTGTGGACTGTGTAAAGAAAAAATTTGACGAAAATTTGGATTTGACCACACGGCACAAAATGTGGGCGAAAAAAAATTACAACACCACGAGATGAAAGAAAAATTCGAGATATTGTCTTGGCACACAAAAACCTTGAAGGTTTTGAACGAAAATGATGCATAAGTCTGGTAATTGTATTTTACTAACGACAGCACATCGGCGAATAAAGGATCTGGGTTTTCAATCTGTCGCCCTGCAAAAAAGCTGCTACTCACACCAGTCCTCGAGAAAAAGGCTTCAGTGGGCTAAAGATCACAACTATTTGACCGTTGAGAATTGGAATCAGGTAAATAATATTGCTTAACATTGTTTTTCTTTTATGTAGTTTACAGTTGATCAATTTGTCCATGATTCTAAATAATAATAATATTATAGATTTGTTTTTCGGACGAATCTACCGTGCAGATCCTCATGGATAGAGCTGAATTTGTAATGGGGAAAAGATAAAGCTGATTATATTGTAAGAACGGTAAAGCACTCCCTAAACATCATGGTGTGGTATCATAAGCAGTCAAGGAACTGGTAGACTCTCCATTGTCAAAGGAACAATGCGGAAGGACCAGTACTTAAGAGAACTGCAAGTAAAAATGCTTTTCCAGGCCCAAGAATGGTTTCTAAAGAGTTTCACGTTTATGCATGACCCGGCGTCTTGTCACAAGGCAAAATGTTACAAAATTCCTTACAATAGAAAATCTTTGAAAGCTCTTGAATAAGAAATTTCTAATAAAATTATAACTACAAAGCGTCAATTGATCAAGCGCTTAATAGCAGAATGGCACAGGAGTGGAACAATTCCACAAAATTGCCAGATATGCATAGAAAATATACCAAGAAGGTGCCAGGGAGTCATTCCTACAAAGGAGGACACTACCAAGTATTAGACTTAAGGATAATTTTAAGTGATTTTATGTAATTACTCGTTTCTTTTTTAATATTTGTAAACTTATAAGATTCTAAATCAGATTAAACTAGAAACAAGTACAAAAATATGTTTTATAGCTCAATTACAAACAAATTTTAAACAAAAAGTAAAATTTTATGGGGTGGCTCTAATAATTTGATCACCCACTGTATATTATATTATATCTATTTGTTTCTTTATTCTATCCCTACTTGTGAACTATCAGTAAAAATAGAAAAAATAATAATACCTATTGGTTACACAAAATAAGGAAGCTATTAATTTTCCAGGAAGTAAATAAAAAAATTATCACAAGAAAAGTTCTCGGGGGGCGTAAGAAAACAAAATTAAACACAGCCACCAAAAATCTACTTAATTATCTGAAGGAAATACGTTTTAAAGAAGAACGTTAGAACTCCAACGATGCTGTCGTGGGAAGAATAGGTTCTGCATTTAATGAAATAAGAAAGGCCGTAGGTAGAACTAAGGAGCAAGGTAACAGGTCCCAATAATTTTCACTCACAATTTCTAGAATTAATGGACAATAAAGGAATAAAACGTTTCAAATATTTATTTAACATCTATAACAGATAAAATTCCTCAAAGCTGGCTTAAATCATCGTTTTTAAAATTTTCAAAAGCGTACAACAATGTGACAACGATAGAATTATAAGTCTTGACTAGATCTTTCTCACAATAATTTACAAGATTTACAAACATTGTGATGAACATGATATCACGGACACAGTTTGGTTTCCTTGACGTTTTCAGTGCACGAGAAGCCACTAGGTTTCATTTCTAATATAAAGAGATGTTAGCTGTGCTATATAGACTGCCAAAAGGTATTCAAAAAGTATGCCAAATTAGTTTCATTTTTGGGACAAGCGAGGTTATGGTCTGAGGGGACATCTGCTCCAGGAAAAGTCATTACGTTTACAATGGAATTTCTAAATCTTAGATTGGTTAGAATAAAGTCGATCTGATTCCTAATGTAATTTTGTTCATTATCCTGTGGTGACCTTCAGGTGTACAGTCTACGGTGTGGTAGTCGAAACCATGTGTTTATAATCGCCAGATGTTCTTCTTGACAAAATTGAGCCAATCTATCGCCTCTAGCATTCCTTATTCCTAAACCATAATCACCTATTATATTGTCGACTCAGTCTTTTCCTATCTTTGCATTTAAATCACCCATTATTATAGTAATTTCTTCCTTTCTTGTGTATTGTAGTATTATATCGGTTATACATGACCAATGTTTTACCGGAACCAGGCCAGCGTATTTCGCTTATGCCTAATATTTCTAGGTTCAGTCTGTTCAGACTCGCGTTGTGCGTTTTTCCTTTTTCGAACAAACTCCTCACATTCCATGTCCTGAAATTTAAAAAGGATTTGTTCTCTATATAGTTAGTTGCCACATTCGGGTGGCTTCTTCTCGCGGAGATTCTTAGCACCCTTCGACCATTAAAGGTCCGCCGCGGACTAGGGGCCATGTGATTAACCGTACTTTGCATGGTTATTGTTCTAGGGAAATCTGACGATCTTTAATGCAGTGGTTTTCCGTTGCCTTCTACATCCTTATGCAGCTTACCACTAATAGGTTTATCCGCCTTTGGAGTCAATTTCTCAATCCCAAGACAAAAAAGGACCCTACCACGGAAATCTTTACTTAGAAAATAAGAACGATTTCCGAAATGAAAATCCAAACGTCAAAATAAACATATTTTAAACTAAAATTATGGTTAATTCCCAGTTTACTTACTTACTCCGTGGCGTTACAACCCTTCGTGAGTTTTAGCCGACTTGACAACATGCCTCCACTGTTTTCTGTCTTGAGCAACCTCCATCCAATTCTCCACGCCCATAGTGCTAGGTCTCCTGCTATATTATCTCGCCACCGGAGACGAGGGCGTCCGCGTGGTCTCCTTTCAGTTGGGACTTCCTCCCACACCAGTCTTACTGTTCGTTCGTCAGAATGTCTTCTGAGGTGTCCTGCCCATTGGAGTCTTCTGGACTTTATTTCTTTTATGATGTTGGCGTCTGGGTAAAGTTCTTCAAGCTCTTTATTAGTTCTTATCCTATATTGTCCTGATGCTTCATCAAGCATAGGACCAAAGATCTTCCTTAGTATTTTTCTTTCCCAAACACGTAGTCTCTCTTCGTTTGCTTTTGTTTTCGTCCACGTTTCGCTTCCATACATCACACGGGTCGTATGATTGTTTTATAGACCTGTATCTTCGTACATCGGGTTAGTTGTTTTGATTTTATAAGGTTTTGGAGGGCAAAAATACATCTTTTGCCGGCCTGAAGCCTGTTGTTTATTTCGTGTGATCCGTTATTGTCTTCAGTTATTGTTGTTCCAAGATACTTGAATTCTTTAACGCGCTCAAAGTTAAAGTCATCGATGGTAATGTTCTGACAGATTCTGTCTCTGCTTTGGTTATTGCGGCTCATATACAGATATTTCGTCTTGTTTTCGTTAATTTGGAGCCCCATCTTCTCTGCTTCCCTCTCAAACCTTACGAAAGTCTCCTTCATCCTTAATCGCGGGCTATTAGATCTATATCGTCTGCAAATGCCAGTAGTAAGTTTGGTCCTTCTCGATGAAATAGTGTATTCGGTTTTTCGATTCTTGCACTTCTGATTATGTGCTCCAGAGCTAAGTTGAAGAGTTGTGGTGAAAGTGCATCTCCCTGTTTTAGTCCATTGTTTATTTCAAATGTCTCCGAGTATTGTTGTCCAACTCTCACCTTACATCGTAACCGTTCCATACACATCCGTATCAACCGGACTAGTTTTTTTGGAAAGCCAAGTTCCTGCATCGCTGTCCACAGTCTGTCCCTACATACTCTATGAAATGCTTGTTTAAAATCTATGAACATCTGATGAAGCTCACGATCAAACTCCCAGCATTTTTCCATTATCTGTTTTATTGTGAATATGTGGTCAATTGTAGAGCGGCCCGGTCTAAATCCGCATTGATAATCTCCAACGATTTCTTCTGTGTATGTTTTGGTTCTTTCTAGCAGGATGTTTGCAAGGATTTTGTAGGTGGTGTTTAGAAGTGTTATTCCCCTGTAGTTAATACATTGCTTTTTGTTTCCTTTTTTTCCTTTTTTGTGTATTTATTCCCAGTAAAAATAGTAAATAATATTAAAATTCCACAAGGAAATAGCTTCAGAACAATTTATCATCTCTGTAGTAAATGGCGGTTCCAAGCAAATTATATAGACCAACAAAAGATTTGGTCGATTTTTATGTGCTAAATCCAAATATGGCATTAGTTTTTTTGTATCACCCATAGTTTTTGAGCAACGTGCATTTTATTATAGTTTAAAATCCATGTACGGCATGTAGTAAAATTAATGAGACGCTATGTTAAACCACAATCATGATTTTTATTTACAGTAGGTTACTTGAAATAATGATACAGCATAGTAAGGTAGGTTTCACTAGTCAGATGGAATTGGTTTATTCTTCTCTTCTCTTTTTTTCTTTGAAGCTTCCAACAGTAGTCCCCATCATGCTAATGTTCCAACGGCCCCTGGTAGCGTTTTTCCATAAATTTAATATACTGGTCAAAAGGCTCACCCTGCTCCTGGTTGACTGTTCAAAAAGTGAACTTTAGGGATCATTAAACATCCTAATTTATAAAAATGAATTTTTTGCACATCCTAAGAAATTTGTAACAACTTGCTTGAGTGATATCAATGCTTCTTTCTCATTTATGGTCATTGTAGTTTCAATGTTAACGTCGAATGTCAGGTCCTACAAAGACGCCCATTTTAAGTTTAGCTTCTGAAAGGTTTGAGAAGTTTTGACAGAAATGCTTAAAATAAGGTCCATCTCATTTCATGATGCCTATGCGTTTTACAACTGCCAACAACTTCTTTTCTTTTAGTTTAGAACCAAGCAAAAAATCCCTAACCAAGTCGTTTTTCTCGCTCTGCGTAAACAGTTTAGGCTCTATATTTTCCGTAGTATATTGGAAGATCTGTATCATTTTGCTCATCTAGCTCATCATTTGGATGTTGATCGTCGCAAAGCAATCCCTGCATCGCTTTCTAATGGACCGAGTTTATCGACCACGTGACTTTCCCATTGGTGATTTAGATCACGTCGATAAACCCGGTATATTAGAAAGAAATGGAGGAACTTTTGCTTCAGTTTTCTCTGTCTTACGGGGAGAACAGGCCGGTATTGCAACAGTCAGTCTATTTGTATTATATGTCTATGTCTCCATCGTGCCCTAACCTAACCTACTGGTCGGATGGAGAATATTAGGTGAGGGTAGCTTATTACCTTCTTGTTTTTCGAGTTATGGTTTCTAGACCCTACCTCCATACAGTAAGAACGGCAAACTTAAAGGCTTCTTTTTTTGACCATTTTCTAAGATCTTCAATACAAACTCAACATACCTTATGCGGGGTCCAAGATTTATCCTGATCACCACGTTTATTTCCCAAATATAAGAAATAACAAAAGACCAGGCAACGATAACGTATACGGGGAAGTATTGAAAATGCTGTGCGAAACAAACAGTCAATTTCTAGACTCACTCGTCAGACTCTTTAACAATATTTATAACAGCGGAAGTTTCCTGAAGACTGGTTAAGTCAACTTTTGTTGCCATACCGAAAAAACCAAAAGCAAAGTCTTGTGATCAACATCGGATGATAAGTCTAATTAACCACATTTCGAAGGAAATACACCAAGGTTATTTACAACAGAATAAACAAAAAATGCGAGGATAACATTGGAGATTCGCAGTTTGGGTTTCGGAATTCTCTTGGGACAAGAGAAGCACTTTTTAGTCTACAGGTACTCATCCAGCGCTGCAGAGATATGAACAAAGACGTGTACATATACTTTATAGACTACGCAAAAGCATTCGATAACGTAAAGCACGAAAAGATAATTGAAGTTCTCCATAAGATCGGAGTCGACTACAGAGACATTCGAACAATAGCGAGTCTCTATTGGGGTCAAACAGCTAAAGTGAAAGTAGGATCTACATTGACCAATAAAATTGAGATCAAGAAAGGGGTACGACAGAGCTGTAGCTTGTCCCTATTCTCTTTAATATATACTCAGAAGAAGTATTTAAGACAGCGCTGGAGGAAAGCACAGAAGGCATAAAGATAAATAGAGAAATAATTAATAACATAAGGTATGCTGATGACACTGTGATTCTAGCAAGTAGCATGGAGGAACTGAGTTGCCTAATGAGTAAGATACAAAAAAGAAGTGCACAATACGGACTCAGACTAAATATCACAAAAACCAAATGGATGTTAGTAAGCAAAACCCAACAACCACCACAGCAACTGATATTAGACAATGAAAGAATTGAACACGTGGATTCGTACATCTACTTGGGAACAACAGTTAACTCAAATTGGGATCAAGCGAAGGAAATACGTATAAGAGTACCTCTAAAAGCCTCACCATACCTCTCAAAATTCGACTTCTGAAATGTTATGTATTCCCGGTTTTGTTATATGGAATGGAGGCGTGGACAATGACCGCAACATTAATGAAAAAAGTAGAGGCCTTCGAAATGTGGGCTTACCGACGTATATTAAGTATATCCTGGACTGAGCACGTGACCAACGAAGAGTACTACGCCGGATAGGTAAAGAGAGAGAGGTAGGAATAAGTATAAAGAAAAGAAAGTTGGAATACTTGGGTCACGTTATGAGACATAATAAATATAGAGTACTACAGCTGATCGTTCAAGGGAAAATAGACAGCAGAAGGGGTCCAAGGAGGAGAAGACACTCGTGGCTCCAAAACTTGCGGCAATGGTTTGGATTGTCATCTGCTGAACTATTCAGATTTGCCGTAAACAAAGTCAGAATAGCCATGTTGATTGCGAACTTTCGTAACGGACAAGGCACATGAAGAAGAACAAGAAGAATAAATTTGGTATTTTTTTAATAAAAAATTCACCACAAATATACCAAAAACTGTCAGCACAGTTCTTACAACCACGATTAGACATTTTACTGCTGTAGTACACATGTACTACAAACTAGAAAGTGAGGTTAGGTCGACAGTAAACAGCTGTGAATAGATAGTAAATATGTATCTGCAGTGTTGCCTACACTTATACATCAAGTACATTATTTCATTTGAACTATAAAAAGCTGTTAAATTCTTAAAAAAATTCACAAAATTTAATAAATGTAAATGTAAAGAAATTGTAGTAATGTACTATTGTTGTAATGTAAAGGAATTGTAGAGATGGGATAAATCGAGGGAAGCAATCCAAACAACATGCGCGACTCTATTAAAGCGAGACCGACGAAAAAAGAAAGAATGGATGTCTGATGAGATAATGGATATGATGGATGAAAGACGTAAATTCAAGAATAAAAATGCAGAAAAATACCAGCAGATCCACAAAACCATAAGAACGAAAATTCGAGAAGCCAAAGAAAAATGGTTTTCCAACGAATGCAGGGAAATAGAACAATACGAACGAAAATACGACAGTTACAATATGCACAAAAAAATAAAATCGATGACAAACAAGAGGAAATTCAATAAGTCACCCAACAGCATAAAAGATAGCGATGGAAATCTTATCTCGGAGCCATCAACGATCTTAAAAACATGGAAATCATACATAGAAAAATTATTTGCATCTAACAGGACTGATGATCACCTATATGGAGAAGGAGAAACAGGACCTTCAATTCTTAAATCGGAGATAGAAGATGCCATTGCAGCACTAAAAAACAATAAGTCAGCAGGTCCGGACAATGTACCCTGCGAAATATTAAAGATCCTATGTAAATCAGACAAACAGTTCCTTGACAATCTAGTTGTACTTTTTAACAACATATATAATAGCGGTAAAATCCCGGAGAACTGGCTACAGTCAACATTTATTACAATCCCGAAGAAACCAAATGCCCAGATTTGTGATGACTACCGGCTCATAAGCTTGATCAATCATGTCACTAAAGCGTTCACTAAGATCATTCACAGAAGAATATATGATAAATGTGAGTCAAATATTGATAGATCGCAGTTTGGTTTTCGGAAAGCACTTGGAACTAGAGAAGCAATTTTCGCTCTCCAGGTGCTTATACAACGGTGTAGAGACGTTGATAAAGACGTGTATCTGTGCTTTGTAGATTTTAGAAAAGCATTTGACAATGTCAATCATGAACAATTGATAGGTATTCTGCGAAAGACAGGTATTGACGACAAGGACATTCGAATTGTGGCAAACCTATACTGGGGTCAAACAGCAAGAGCAAAAATTGGCAACGAACTCACTGAAAGCGTGCAGATCAAAAGGGGTGTCCGTCAGGGGTGTATATTATCCCCACTCCTATTCAATATGTATTCCGAGGAAATATTTAACAAATGTATGGAAAATGCAAATGAGGGCATTAAAATAAACGGCGAGTTAACGAACAATATAAGATACGCCGACGACACGGTGATCCTTGCCAGTACCATAGACGAATTACAACAAGTAATGGAAAGACTTTATTCAGTTAGTGAGGAATACGGCCTGAGCCTCAACTTCAAGAAGACAAAGTGGATGCTGATAAGCAAAAAGCAACAACCTGCTCGACAATTACGGATAAGTAACATATTAATTGACCATGTAGAATCTTATGTGTACCTTGGCACCAACGTAAATGCAAAATGGGAACAGACCATAGAAATTAAGGCGAGAATAGAACGAGCTAGAGCAGCATTTAGCAATATGAAAAAGCTCCTCATAAGCAAGGATTTGTCTCTTCCCCTAAAACTACGTATAGTTAAATGCTACATTTTTCCGATCTTGCTGTATGGCGTGGAGGCCTGGACGCTGACGGAGACGCTAACGAGAAAACTAGAAGCATTCGAAATGTGGGTGTACCGACGCATTCTTCGTATATCCTGGACCGAACATGTCACCAACATAGAGGTACTCCAAAGAATCGGAAAGGAGAAAGAAATCGTGAATACAATTAAACAAAGAAAGCTTGAATATCTAGGCCACATATTGAGACACGATAAGTACCGTCTGCTACAATTGATTGTCCAGGGAAAAATAGACAGTAAGCGAGGGCCAGGCAGGAGAAGACACTCGTGGCTCCAAAATCTGCGGAAGTGGTTCGGGCTCACATCGGTCGAACTATTCAGAAGCGCCGCAAACAAGATCAAAATTGCCATGTTAATAGCCAACGTTCGCAACGGACAGGGCACTTGAAGAAGAAGAAGAAAGAAATTGTAGGTGGTACAACTTAATAAGTGTCATATTTCGGTTTTGCATCCTAAAAACACAAGAATAAAAATGTTTAAGTAAAAAAGTTTTTTCATCGTTGGCTTGTGTTATTCTCCTTTTACTAATTTTAACAATCGAATTATTGATAATTGTTGAGTAAAATGGGTTCTTTTGGTTTGATGTTATATGATGAAATATAATGATTCTACTTCTTGTTCTTAGTTTTCCAACAATACTTGTAAACAAATAAATATATATTATAACATAACTACATACAAATCTCAAGTACCAGGATTCTAATGTACTTTCTTTCAGAAAATGGCCTCTTAAGCTATGAAAACCCGAACTACCGTCTAGGTCCTTCGAACCGCTTGGACGATGCCCTAAACTCGAACACCGAGAGCCTATACGAAGATATTTACCAAGAGCTAGACGACATCTGCAACATGGGTCACGGAGTCAAAGGCTCCGTCACCACCAACGCCAGTAGAAAAGCTTACGCCGCTTTAGATATTACTTCCATGGGGGTTGACATTAACAAGGGACCTCTGACTCAAAATTACGTGGATAATAGAAGGTAAGCATTGCTTGGGTGTATGTATCTGCGAAGTTTTTTTCGATTTATAAATGTGGTGTCTCGTCCTATAAATTATTTTTAAAATTCATGTTATCCACTGATACTAATGTCTTTTTTATAGTCTGATGCATCTATGTCATTAGTTATTTTTATTTATTTTTTACAGTCATTACTTTCTCGTTACTGGTCCATTTTATACATGTTTTTATATAAAAGAATCATTATTTTAGTTCTAGAATGAATTTAAAACGACTGATAATCATAAAAATAAGCGATAATTACAGATTTTCCAATTGATATGTGCATTCATATACTTCATAATTATTATTCCTTGTGCTGTGCCGCTTAAAAAAGTATTTTGCTACGAGGACTGACCCTTTTATCACGGAAAGGTTTTGTGTGTTGTCTATTTAAAGTTGATCAATGAAAATTATGTTTTAATCAACAAATTAAAAAGAAATCTTTTGTTGGGTATATTCATGCCATCGCTCCACTGCCGATATTGATACAGTAGACTCACTCTATAACGAGAACTGAAATTGCAGATCAATTAACTCGTTATAAGCCGATCTCGTTATATCAGACAACAATAATACTGTGCATACATATGAATATGTAGTTTTCTAAAACATTAACTTCCTATAGTGAAGCCATTCGGAGCAATAAAAGATGCATAATATTGTTTGAATGGCGTTTTTGAAAAAAAAGTTGTTTACTTTTATTGTCAATGAAACACATTAAAACAAAACAAAGTTGTTTACTTTTATTGAATATGATATACGTTGAAACAAAAAATCTGTACTTATATATTTTTTTTCGAACTACATAATATATAAAGCGTATTTTCAAAGATGACATAAACTATTGCTTCTGCAATTGGTACAAGTCTGTCATTTTTGACTGCTTTAAATTGTCTAGTATCATTCTATCTATCATATTTTCTGATATGTGAAACAGTTGTATTTATGATAAAGAAGTTTATTGCGGGTGACAGTTGTTTATCGGGGCGGCAGTTAAAAAGAATATTTATTTATAGCCACGACCATTGATTATATAGCTGCACCAATTGGGTTTAGAAACTCCATCAAAGCCGTAAAAACTTACCCGGGTGCGGACGTAGCATCAGACCACAATCCGGTGGTATGTAAGTTTGAAGTAAAGTTAAAAAAGCCAAATGTAAAGAAGAGGCCCGAAACGCTAGATATTAGGAAGCTTTCCAACAATAATATTAAACAACAGATGCAGGAGAATTTAAATACCGAAATATCAAAAATCCTTAAAAATAACAATGAACCGCTGGAAAAATGGAGTGAAATTAAAGAAGAGATTAGGACTTCAAGCACTAAGTTTTTACTACCTGATAAGAGAAAAAAGAAAGACTGGATGACTGCAGAAATCCTTGACATGATGGAAGAGAGACGGATATATAAAACTAAAGATACTGCCAAATACCGTGAAACCCATAGACGAATAAGAGCTGAGATAAGAAAAACTAAAGAGAAATGGTTCTCGGAGAGATGCGAAGAAATCGAACAGTGCGAAAAGGTATACGACTATCACAATATGCATAAGAAGATAAAGGAACTCACAACAAAGAAAAGCTACAATATTTTATCGAAAGGGCTGTGCGATGATAATGGAAATCTACAACTAGACCCCGACAAAATAGTTAGAATCTGGGAAACTTATGTGGAACAACTGTTTAATGATGACCGTCCTAGTGGGTATACACTGAGCAATGATGATACTGGCCCTTCTATTCTAAAATCAGAAGTGGAGAATGCTATAAAGGGTCTTAAAAATAACAAAAGACCAGGCAACGATAACGTATACGGGGAAGTATTGAAAATGCTGTGCGAAACAAACAGTCAATTTCTAGACTCACTCGTCAGACTCTTTAACAATATTTATAATAGCGGGGAGTTTCCTGAAGACTGGCTAGAGTCAACTTTTGTTGCCATACCGAAAAAACCAAAAGCAAAGTCTTGTGATCAACATCGGATGATAAGTCTAATTAACCACATTTCGAAGGCATACACCAAGGTTATTTACAACAGAATAAGCAAAAAATGCGAGGATAACATTGGAGATTCGCAGTTTGGGTTTCGGAATTCTCTTGGGACAAGAGAAGCACTTTTTAGTCTACAGGTACTCATCCAGCGCTGCAGAGATATGAACAAAGACGTGTACATATGCTTTATAGACTACGCAAAAGCATTCGATAACGTAAAGCACGAAAAGATAATTGAAGTTCTCCATAAGATCGGAGTCGACTACAGAGACATTCGAACAATAGCGAGTCTCTATTGGGGTCAAACAGCTAAAGTGAAAGTAGGATCTACATTGACCAATAAAATTGAGATCAAGAAAGGGGTACGACAGGGCTGTATCGTGTCTCCAATTCTCTTTAATATATACTTCAGAAGAAGTATTTAAGACAGCGCTGGAGGAAAGCACAGAAGGCATAAAGATAAATGGAGAAATAATTAATAACATAAGGTATGCTGATGACACTGTGATTCTAGCAAGTAGCATGGAGGAACTGAGTTGCCTAATGAGTAAGATACAAAAAAACAAGTGCACAATACGGACTCAGACTAAATATCACAAAAACCAAATGGATGTTAGTAAGCAAAACCCAACAACCACCACAGCAACTGATATTAGACAATGAAAGAATTGAACACGTGGATTCGTACATCTACTTGGGAACAACAGTTAACTCAAATTGGGATCAAGCGAAGGAAATACGTATAAGAGTAGAAAAGGCAAGAGCATCGTTCACTAGCATGAAGCAAATTTTCACCTCTAAAAGCCTCACCCTACCTCTCAAAATTCGACTTCTGAAATGTTATGTATTCCCGGTTTTGTTATATGGAATGGAGGCGTGGACAATGACAGCAGAAGGGGTCCAGGGAGGAGAAGACACTCGTGGCTCCAATACTTGCGGCAATGGTTCGGATTGTCATCTGCTGAACTATTCAGATCTGCCGTAAACAAAGTCAGAATAGCCATGTTGATTGCCAACGTTCGGAACGGACAAGGCACATGACGAAGAAGAAGAAGATAATAATTTATACTTTATTAAGTAGTAAATATAATTAATTTAGATAAAGGACAGTTCGTTTTTAAATACCGTTAACCACAGAGAAATGCTGGATAACAATATGAAATTACTGCAGAATTTTTACCCTTTTTACATGCGAAAAACTACATTTTTCGCTGATATAACACTACTCCTGACTCCAACCCCACTCTCGAGAAAAACAGACATTTATTGGACAATGCAAAAGAAAAATCTCTCTCTAATTTTGGTCGCTGCAGGCAACTGACGTGCTTTTCCTTTCTGGTATTGGTTCCCGCAGATAACAGACGTGTTTTTCGCGCGTTCTGAGTTTGGTTGCCGTAACCAATAGACGCTTTTTCCGCCTCTCTTAGTGAACGATTACTCACAAAAAAACAGTACCGTGTATACTACACAAAAATATATTTCGAGAAAACTATAAAGATAAACCTACATCATTTAG
Organism: Diabrotica balteata; assembly: GCA_918026665.1. Classification (NCBI taxonomy): domain Eukaryota; kingdom Metazoa; phylum Arthropoda; class Insecta; order Coleoptera; family Chrysomelidae; genus Diabrotica; species Diabrotica balteata. The sequence goes on along the minus strand of OU898276.1, from coordinate 197,093,738 downwards.
TATAAAATATGTCCCCATTTGACTGCAGTTACTGCTTTTACCCGTTTTGGCATAGATTCTATGAGTTCCGAAAATTCCCAGATATCCTTTTACCTCGAAACCAAACCTGAATGACCGCCTCTATCATTTTTATTTTTGTATTACTGTCCATTTTGCGCAGTCTAGTTTTTCAAACATCCCATACATTTTCAATGAGGTTGAGGTCTGGCGAATTACCGGACCAATCTAAAACATTAATCTTCTTATTTTTGAAAAACTGCACCATTTGCTTTGACTTGTGACATTGTGAGCTCAATAGGACTTGTAGCAAAGTCCTATTGAAGAATCGCTCCTCCTTGGGGCTGACATTGTTGGAGTTCTGTGCCCCAAACGCTGCTCCAATGTGAATTTGTATTTTTACTGTTTATTATGCCTTCGATTGGTACCAAAGATTCAACCTCATGTATGGAAAACATCCCCAAAACATTTTTTTGACCGGATATTTTATGGCTTGGTCAATATGAGATGGTGTAAGACCATTTTCATTGTCAGACTTTCTGAAGAATTTCGACCGCTGTCCCTGAACTATAAAGTGAGTTTCATCTGTAAATAGGACTTTTCCCCAGTCGCCTACAGTCCAATTAGAGTATTTTTGGCCCACAATAGCCTTTGTTTCTTTATTATTTCAGTTAGATGCTGTTTTTACTGTGGACGCATTGCCTTCTACCGTTCTCCAAAAATCTTTTCCCCGAACAGTTGAGTCATAAATCATACCTGATGCTGTTAAGATCTTGTTGGAGCTCTTGACTTCTTTTTCTTGGGTCCGATTAGTAAAAATCTTTTATCTGTTGCTGTTGTTTTTCTCTTTCTTTCGCATTTTCCTTAGATGATGATGAAGAATCATTTATTTTAATAGGGGTAATTTTCGTTCAATTGAAAGTTTATTTTCTATTAAATATTTGCAAACTAGGGATCTTTGCGTAGAGTAATTCATAGAAATCTCATACGTAACAGGTGCCGAAGGTCAACTGACTGAAAGGAAATTTTCGATCCGACCTGTGATCCGATTTCCAACTTCACCATTCACGCTCCCACTTCATCGCCAGTCGGAAGTCGGACCTTCAAGTCGTCCCTCTAGATGTTCCGTCTCGTACCACTAGTTGTCCAACTAATCCAACCAGCTCACTCACGGTCCGATTCTAGATCCAACTGCCGAAGTTGGACCACTAGTCGGACTAAAAATCGGAACGTGAATATTTATTTTACATTACGAATATGTTTGTAAAGGAATACGAATACTACTGATAGAAACCACAACAGTTTCGTTATATCAAATAGTACATATTTAAAAAAATATAACCCTTTTTGTTTATGTATGAATTAGATATATACCTATATTTTTTTGGACTTTATGTTTTATAGTGAAAGTATCAGTGGATAACGGATTTTGTTCAAAAAAGGCTTTACCAAACAGTAGTATATTATTTGTTGTAGGGGTAATGAGTGGAATGGAAATTCTATGTCTGATAAGGAGTTGAGTGAAAGTTCTACTGTCTGGGAAAAGTATGTAATAGACAATATTATGCACTTTTACATCTGCAAATAAAATCGAGCTTTTTCAACAGTTTTAGAGTTAATCATAACTAGAAGTTTTTTAATTTATATATGTATCATTGTACAAAAAAAAATATGATCTCTACAGACAAATTAATATCATTCTCAGAAGAGGAAGGTTTTTTCCTCATTTTTTGCAGCCTCGTATTTTTTGAGCCATTTTAGAAAGAAGTATACATTTCTTCTAGTTTCCATATTGTGCTTTAAGTACATTGATTTTATTCACTTAAAAGTCATAGCCGATCGAAATCATGGCTCTATTTTTACTGTCTGCATTTTTCTATGAAGTATAAGCTACAAGAAAAGCTGATTTTATTGCGACCTTGTCATTTTAGAATGTTTACTGGTAAGGCCATAAACTAGGACAAACTTTAATAAGCAATTTCATTTAACCGCTTCTACGGAATGGCAAATACTACTTGATATTTAGTTGTAAACAAACTTTATATGTTTTGGGTTTGACTAAAAACTCGTCTACCCATTGTAAACTCGAAATTACGGTAGATAATGCCGAGTAACATTTATCAATTAAAAAGGAAGCATAAAAACTTTTTGTTGTAAATTAGTGTATTTGAATTATACAAAAACTTATTCCCAAATTCCATAAGCATTAGTGGACACAAAGCTTAAAGCTTGTCGCTCACTTATGCACTGCAACGCGAAGCGAAGCGCGGAGAAAAAGGTTGTTATGAATTTTCTTCATGTAGTTAAATATACTCGCGCGTATCTGTGCGAATTCAAATCATCTGTTGAGATTTGAAACATTTGCCACTCCTACCCCGGGCTTCCCCCTACAATCCCACTCGCAGCGGGGGAAAACGGGAGACGTCGATTTTTATTATTCCATAATCAAAACAATTTTAATATTTTCGTTATTCAAAAACAAAGATACGTTGTACAGGGAGCGCATAAAAAGTACTGCATTCTGAATTTAGTAAAAATAAAAAAAAAATATAGATTCTTTGGATCGTTACACTAATACAAAAGATATTTCAGGTTGCAGTGTGGAAAGATGTATGTGGTCAAATGACCCCTTTGAAATCTACAGATAATTTTTTAGAATAATCCCTGCAAAAAACTGCTGCAACAAAAAAATTAATAACAGAAGCATATTGCTATATACTTCTGTTAGCTAATTGTTTGTCCTAGTTTATTGGTTCATATTACACAAATTGTCATGTGAGTAGTGTGCACTATAGTACTTTTATTTGTTTCGTCGTTATACATCCAACCTCGTATTTATATCCTACCATGTCATTATATCTTTGTATTTTTAGTTTGTTCGAGAAAATGACCAAAGAAGATGAGAACGGCATCCAACACATCGTAGGTAATATAACAAATGATCTGTATGCGGTACCAATGAGAAAATGTCAAAAGAATATAGACCAAATAGACACAAATAATTCTCCCGAAAAGGAATGGGATAGTCAAAATGAACTGCCACCCGGATGGGAGAAACACGAAGGTAGAGTATAGTGATTACTAAAATCAACTTCCTGTATCTGTTTCTATGAACCATATTTTTATAGCACACAGTACTTTTCGGTTAGTTGAAAATCTGTTTTTCGAAAATAATTACAGTATTGTGCGCATTAATGGTATCATTGTGACATTTTTTAATATTCACAGTTGGCAACACTGTCCACACATTTACAACTGACCAAACATTGACAATATAACCTTACTTTTCTCTGCCTTTTATTTGAGGGTGTTTTGTTGAGGTTTGTTCCTACAGAAGTTTCAAACTGTCGCCGACTGTCAGACGCATGCGCAATAATAATTTCGCCGTTCCAACAAGATTTTCTCTGATACCTTGTCAACAAAGTACACTGTTCCATGAAATATAAAACCAGTTTGAAATTAGTTCCTGACAGTTTGAAAAGTTTCCGAACTTTTTGCAAACTGGTAATCACAGACATGCGCAATTAGTCGAATTTTGATTTACTCACACCTACACTGTTTATTTTTAATTTTAAATAGGTACCTTTGTTTTGGTAATTTTGTTGTTTTAAGTACATACATAATATTGTATTTTAGTGTTTTATACTTTTGATATTATAATTTATAAAACAATGAGTGACAGTGAATATTCGTCATTATCCTCTATGAGCGACTCCAGTGATGACTTGGAAGAAATTGTATTGGAAGATAGAATTCGCCCTAAAAATAGAAACTATTTTGAAACAACTGTTTCCCAATACAATGAAACAGAGTTTAAGGAGCATTTTCGAATAAGTCGGCATGTTACTGAGTCCATAGCTGAACAGTTTCAAAATAGTGACTACTATAAAATACATGCAGGACCATATGGTAAATTGTCAGCAATGCAACAAGTTTTAATTTTTTTATGGTATATAGGCCATCAAACGGCTAGTTTTAGAGATGTTGCAGACCGCTTCAACATTACAATAAGTTCTTTGTCTAGAGTGATACGAAAAGTGACTTACTTTTTGAGCTACTGCTCAAGTCATATAATAAAATGGCCAACCGATGAAGAAAAAGTTAAAATTGAGAATGTCTTTCGTACGAATGGTTTCTTAGGTGTAATTGGGATAATTGATGGTACACATATCAAGATTGACAAACCAAAGGATGATCCAGATTCTTACATAAATAGAAAAGGATTTTATTCGATTCAGGTAATTTTCTTTACTGTACAGTAATAAAATGTATTTATTCTATGTTATGTTTTAGTTACAATTGGTATGTGACCATGAATTACAAATCAGAGACATATTTATTGGTTACCCGGGCTCTGTACATGATAGTCGAGTATTCCGCAGTTCTCCATTGTCTCAGACACTACAAGAAAAATGTGGAAATTATTATATATTAGGAGACAGTGGATATCCTGTATTGCCCAATTTATTAACACCCTTTAGAGACCGGGGGCAGTTAAGTAGGGCCCAAATAAATTATAATTCAAAACTGTGTGCTAACCGGTACTTAGTAGAGCATTGCATAGGAGTCCTCAAACAAAAATTTAGGCAGTTATACCATCTTAAATTACGCTCTATAGCTGATTGTGTACATTTAATAAGAGCAAGTTGTGTTTTGCATAATATTTCATTAAATGATGAATTTTTATATGAAAACAATCCTGCAGGCAATAATGAAGCAGCACCTGATTTACAGTTGGACAATAATGATCCTGATGATGAACCTGATGACAGAAATGGTGCTGCAGTTCGAAATCAAATTTTAAATTTGTTAGAACAATAAAAATTTTAAAATACTTTATTTTTTAATTATTATGATTTTTACAGTTAAAGTAACAAAATATTTATTCAGAAAAACAATACTATACATATAAATTAATCTTATGGATTTTCCCTAAGTTTGTTTTGCTTTTCAAGTAGTTGGTTCTGCTTCTCAAGTAATTGGTTTTGCTTCTCAAGTAATAGATTTCGCCTTTTTATCTCTTCTAGTTTTTCTCTATGAACCACTAGCTTATCCCTTTCAATACTGAGCCTTTCCTTATAATATTCTGCTCTCTCTATTCTCATATTTTCCAATATTCTATTTCTATTTAGAATTGGATGCTTTGTATTGGTATTAGGTGCAGATGTAGCGGTGTGGGTAACTGGAACTGGGCTGTCAGTATTCTCTACTTCTTGAGTTTCAGTCTCCTTTAGAACTACATCTGAAGTCAACGACACATTTTCAATAACTTTTGTAGCAGATAGAAGTATCTCGGGATGAATATTTCGTTTTTTTTTTGAATATACTGTCCATTTCATCTTTGAATTCAAAAAATTTTCGTCCTCTACCTGTTTTATTCTGATTATCTACGAACTTTTTGTATCCCCTTTCCAATACACGCCATTTATTTTCACAATGCGACGGGGACACATTTATATGTAAATTTTTATTTATTTCCTTGGCTATAATCTCCCATAATTTTTTTAAATTTCTTATTTGGAGAGTTCCAACCTTAGGTTTATATTTCTTATATAAATCTATTAATACTTTAGACTGATTGGTGGTCCAGACCACATAGTCTACAGTTTTAACACTACTATCTTCAACATGGTTTTCATGGTAAATAATAATTTCTTCCATATCTAAAACAAATTAGTATTTATTATAGGTAACTGCATGATAATAATAATTATAAAGATTTACCTTCCTCATTGTTTTCCATTTTAAAGAAGAAACAATTTACTTTGTTACAGCGAATAAAATAACACAAAATTTGTTTATTTAATATAGGCAACTTGCCAGCTCGATAGGATATTGTTCCAACAAAAATCACAAACTAGTTCGCGGCTGGTTAAATTCGCACATGCGTATTGTGCAGCAGTCAGAAACTGCCCTGAACTAGTTTCTGATTCTTTGTAGGAACAAACCTAGAGTATAGTGATTACTAAAATCAACTTCCTGTATCTGTTTCTATGAACCATATTTTTATAGCACACAGTACTTTTCGGTTAGTTGAAAATCTGTTTTTCGAAAATAATTACAGTATTGTGCGCATTAATGGTATCATTGTGACATTTTTTAATATTCACAGTTGGCAACACTGTCCACACATTTACAACTGACCAAACATTGACAATATAACCTTACTTTTCTCTGCCTTTTATTTGAGGGTGTTTTAGGACATTTCCCACTAAGTTTGTGTTGTTTTGTACTATTTTGTGTTGTTTTTGGTAATTAGTGAGTTCTTTTCGTTTAATTCCATCATGCATGATTACGCCTAGGAAGCGTGAAAAGATTAGCACGTTAAGTGAACATACTTCTATGTCACAAAGAGAAATCGCAAAAACGTGTAGAAGGGGGTAGTAAGCAAGATTTTGAAGCGTAAATGAAAAACGAAAAGGTTAGGAAAATGCGAAAGAAAGAGAAAAACAACAGCAACAGATAAAAGATTTTTACTAATTGGACCCAAGGAAAACAAGAAAAGTCAAGAGCTCCATCAAGATCTATCAGCATCAGGTGTGATTTATGACTCAACTGTTCTGGGAAAAGATTTTTGGAGAATGGTAGAAGGCCAATGCGTCCACAGTAAAAACAGCTTCTAACTGAAATAATAAAGAAACAAAGGCTATTGTGGGCCAAAAAATACTCCAATTGAATTGTAGGCGACTGGGGAAAAGCTATTTATAGAAAAACCTATTTATAGATAAAACTCACTGTATAGTTCAGGGACAGCGGTCGAAATTCGTCAGAGAATGTCTGACAATGAAAATGGTCTTACACCATCTCATATTGACCAAACCGTAAAATATCACGTCAAAAAAATGTTTTGGGGATGTTTTCAATACATGGGGTTGAATCTATGGTACCAATCGAAGGCATAATAAACAGTAAAAATACAAATTCACATTGGAACAGCGTTTGGGGCACAGAACTCCAACAATGTCAGCCCCAAGGAGGAGCGATTCGTCAATAGGACTTTGCTACAAGTCCTATTGAGGTCACAATGTCATAAGTCAAAGCAAATGGTGCAGTTTTTCAAAAATAAGAAGATTAATGTTTTAGATTGATCCGGTAATTCGCCAGACCTCAACCCCATTAAAAATGTATGGGCTGTTTGAAAAACTAGACTGCGCAAAACGGGTAAAAGCAGTAACTGCAGTCAAAGGGGGACATATTTCATACTAAATGATGTAGGTTTATCTTTATAGTTTTCTCAAAATATATTTTTTGTGTAGTATACACGGTGCTGTTTTTTTTGTGGGTAGTCATTCACTAAGAGAAGCGGAAAAAGCGTCTCTTGGTTACGGCAATCAAAGCTCAGAAGTGCGAAAAACACGTCTGTTATCTGCTGGAACCAATATCAGAAAGGAAAAACACGTCTGTTATCTGCTGGAACCAATATCAGAAAGGAAAAACACGTCTGTTGCCTGCAGCGACCAAAATTAGAGAGAAATTTTTCTTTTGCATTGTCCAATAAATGTCTGTTTTTCTCGAGAGTGGGGTTGGAGTCAGGAGTAGTGTTATATCAGCGAAAAATGTATTGTTTTTCGCATGTAAAAAAGGGTAAAAATTCTGCAGTAATTTCATATTGTTATCCAGGATTTCTCTGTGGTCAACGGTATCTAAAAACGAACTGTCCTTTATCTAAATTAAATATATTTACTACTTAATAAAGTATAAATTATTATCTTCTTCTTCTTCTTCATGTGCCTTGTCCGTTACGAACGTTGGCAATCAACATGGCTATTCTGACTTTGTTTACGGCAGATCTGAATAGTTGAGCAGATGACAATCCGAACTATTGCCGCAAGTTTTGGAGCCACGAGTGTCTTCTCCTCCCTGAACCCCTTCTGCTGTCATTGTCCACGCCTCCATTCCATATAACAAAGCCGGGAATACATAACATTTCAGAAGTCGAATTTTGAGAGGTAGGGTGAGGCTTTTAGAGGTGAAAATTTGCTTCATGCTAGTGAACGATGCTCTTGCCTTTTCTACTCTTATACGTATTTCCTTCGCTTGATCCCAATTTGAGTTAACTGTTGTTCCCAAGTAGATGTACGAATCCACGTGTTCAATTCTTTCATTGTCTAATATCAGTTGCTGATGATGGTTGGGTTTTGCTTACTAACATCTATTTGGATTTTGTGATATTTAGTCTGAGTCCGTATTGTGCACTTGTTTTTTGTATCTTACTCATTAGGCAACTCAGTTCCTCCATGCTACTTGCTAGAATCACAGTGTCAACAGCATACCTTATGTTATTAATTATTTCTCCATTTATCTTTATGCCTTCTGTGCTTTCCTCCAGCGCTGTCTTAAATACTTCTTCTGAGTATATATTAAAGAGAATAGGAGACAAGATACAGCCCTGTCGTACCCCTTTCTTGATCTCAATTTTATTGGTCAATGTAGATCCTACTTTCACTTTAGCTGTTTGACCCAAATAGAGACTCGCTATTGTTCGAATGTCTCTGTAGTCGACTCCGATCTTATGGAGAACTTCAATTATCTTTTCGTGCTTTACGTTATCGAATGCTTTTGCGTAGTCTATAAAGCATATGTACACGTCTTTGTATAAATTATGATAAATACCCATTTATCTAACAGGTGTAGTGTAATATCCTTTGGAGAATCCTCCAATTTTTCGAAGTATCGGCAGATGTATTCACTTACTACTTTTTTTGCAGTAGTAGTATAAAAGTTGTCAAGAATTTCATTATTTATTCAAAGTGCATTTGTTATAGTACGTAATTCCTTCAACTGGAACGTTCTAGTATCTCTATGTTTGAGTTTAAGGATGTACCCCATAGTTGCACACCTTGGGTTCATATTTTTTTCATGGAAGCCATCTCGTTCTACAGTCTTATTGTACAACTTCCATTTTTTATGATACTTATTTCAGAATTCTGGAACCCTGTACCAGCTTATACAGGTCTAGAGGCTGGTTAGCATATTTTTGTGGAGTTACTCGGTAGTCATTTGCCGCTTGCGATCTAATGATTCGCATTCATACAAGATATGGTTGTTGTTTCAGGTGTTCTGCTACAGAATCTGCAGCTTTAGTCAGCATGAAACAGTCATATTACATGCAGGTGTTCGTTGACTTGAATGTCCAGCCTGTTATGACTTGGAGCCGATTGCTGATGTCCATCCAATATACATTTTGGTAGGGTCATATTGGTTTGAAGACTACTTTATACACAAAGAGCTTGTTTTTTAATATAAGTTTTTGATATCTTCCCAGCTCTCAATAATATTTGCTAAATTTCAGATAGTTGTTTTTTCTTGTTGCGAATAATTGTTCTTCAAGTCCTTTTTCCAGGTACATCCCCAAATACTTCACAGTGTTAGAATGAGACAGATTTTGACCATTTAATGTAACAAGTGGGTTGTGATTGTTTGGTTGTTTATTGGCAGGTGACTTGCATACATAAGATAAAGAGGGGGACCAAGGACACTGCTCTGTGGTACATCTGCTTTTATCAATGTGATTTCTGTTGATATCTGTCCATACTTTACAGCAGACTGTCTTTCTTTAATGTAGTATTCTATAATTATATAGATTATGTGAGGAAGTAATTTTTTTAACTTGAAGAGTTTACCATCATGCCAGACCTTGTCGATGGTTTTCTTTTATTTTACTTACTGCGCTATGTATTCGTCCGATTGTGCTATACCTCTTTCTTAAGCCGAATAGTTGTTCAAGCATTAAATAGGTTAGGTTAGGTTCTATTGTGGCTTGGAATCAAATAGTTTTAATAGATTTGTTAATGAATTTGACGAAGTTACTTCGGTTCGAAGATTTCCAGATTTCGGGATAAATATAAACTTGTAAAACATTCCACTGGACCAGGAATCCTAATCATAGTATTAAATTGAATATTGTTGTTTTCATACTATTTCCTTGCGAGTTTCTTAATGAGTTAGTCTTTGAAGAAGAAGTCAAGACTCTGGAGTCTTATTTAGATTTAGTTTGGCTTGGAGCATTTGTTTTTGTATTTGAAAAATTTGATGTAAAACAAAAATGTTATTGATCTCTCATCATGCATCGGGCATATTTTGTGATGGAATAAGTTGAAATACTTGTTCTAGATACCTTCGTAAAGTAATTTTTTTTTGTCAGTCCGTGCTCAAATTTTTAATTCCCGCTAATGTCCCTATACATGAAATTAACCAATTTTATGATTTTTTTTGCAGATAACGATGGTCCATACTATTGGCACATAAAAAGCGGCACCATCCAAAGGGAAATCCCTCTTATAGAAAACAATAAACTAGAAAAATCCAATTCCAAACTGAATCTGAAAGACGGGAACCTAATTTCGTCGTTTGAAAACAATTTATCAGTAACGCGGAGCAGTACTAGTTCAGCTTTAAATTTGGACGGCGACGACAGGAAGAGGAAAGAAGAAATAGCGTTAAAGTAAGTTATTTTATTATTATTACTTTGAAATTAAGGTTTTTTGCTTATTTAGGTTTTGGTATAGATAGGTATTACAGAAACGCTGTGTTTTAAGTTATCAAACTAACTCAATTTTTGCCGTTTTTGAGTTACAGCCCTGAAGAATTAGATTACCGTGATATCTTTCAATGAACATAGTTCTAATTTAATATCACCATGTTTAGGCAACCAATTTTGCATTTCGATATTGTACTAACTTGTATATCTTTAGATTTTCCAACGAAAACTATCCTATCTTAAGTTAGAATAGTCTTACTCGGCTTTCCGAACGGAAACGTCGTTGTCTCGTGAGTTAATACAGTTTTCGCATTTTGAGGTTAAGTAAAGTACGCGTACATTAGTTTTATATATAAAAGTTGTACCGGGTGGCCCAATAAGCCGATCTCTCGGCTATATATCAGAAACTATTCATGTTATAACTTTAGGAGAAAAAATTCCTTAGTAAAAGTGGCCAAGAGAAATCGCTGGTAATAACTTTCAAGTTTCTGTGTTAACCGCAAGGGGGCTTAACCTGTGAAGAAAACTTTGAAAACAAGTTTTTTGGGAAATATGCCCAATTATACCTTATTTTTTAAATAATTAAACTAGAAAAAGGCCTAAATTCTGCCCAAAGTTGTTCAAGTCCTTTTTTTTATTTTTACAAATAAAGGGTGGGGGAGAGTGGATAGTATTTGTGGATAAATACCTATAACTTTAGTTTGGATCAACCGATTTTAACTAAATTAGTTTCATTAGAAAAAGTGTGGGTGAATTAATTTACATCTACTATAAAATAATTCATCAAAGCCAATCAGTATCGAACGAGGCGTAAGACAAGGCTGTATACTATCTCCCACCCTCTTTAACGTGTATTCTGAGAATCTATTTAGAGAAGCTTTAAAAGATCAAAAAGGAATTATTATAGGAGGAGAAATAATTAACAATATACGGTACGCCGACGATACTGTGATTCTAGCTGAAAACATCGACGATCTGCAGGAACTAATCAATAGAGTTGACTCGGAATGCACAAATTGGGGACTGCCGATAAATACCGATAAAACTAAATACATGGTGACCAGTAAAGTGGATATCGGCGCAACCCAACTGATATTAAACCAACAACCGCTGCAGAGAGTTCAGAGATTCAAATACCTTGGATGTTGGATTACCCAAAATCTAGATCCATCCTTCGAAATTCGATGTAGAATTGAACAGGCAAGAAACTCATTTTAAAAATTCAAGCTTCTATTATCCAATAACTCATTAAATTTGGAAATCCGTGAAAAGTTTTACAAGATGTTACGTGTGGTCTGTACTTTTGTATGGATGTGAAACTTGGACTTTAAACGCCGATATCATGAATAAAATCGAGGCGTTTGAGATGTGGTTGTATCGAAGGATACTAAAAATTCCATGGACTAGCAGAACCAGAAACGAAGAAATGGGACATCAACGAACTCTATTAAATATTATTAAGAGGCGAAAACTAAAATATCTTGGACATATAATCAGAGGACCAAGATATGAGTTCCTTCGGCTAATTCTCAATGGTAAAATCGAAGGAAAGAAATGGATAGGACGGAAGAAACTCTCTTGGTTGAGGAATTTGCGGTAGTGGACAGGTTTGACAGCGGACCAATTGCTATACGTAGCGTAAGACGGAGATCAGTATAACAATATTATAAGCATGGTAGTCGCCGACGTTCCGTAGGGATATGGTACTTTAAGAAGATAAAATAATTGCATTTAGTTTTAATTGTCATAGGGAGAGGGTACTTTCGAATAGAAAAGAAATTAAAATTTGATTTTCTTCAAAATGTTTAATGGAAACACCTATTTATTGTAAATTATAATGAAACTGGCTTAAAGTCGTAACAAAATAGCGCAAACCGCATGTTGATAGCTTTTGTCGAACTCGAGATATGAATAAAAACGCATAAACATAAGTAAGTATAGTATTGAGTCACCCTTTATTATAACTTAAAATTTAATATGTGAAAGATCATACAAATATCTTGATCATTAAAACTTAATGTCCAATTAAATGTTCAAATTGTTCCCCTCGTTGTCCACACAAAGATGTAATCTTTCGCGCGTAGACATAACAGCTACTTCAATCTCAGCGTCAAACATAAGTAAGTAGTAGTAGTATTGACTCACCCTGTATTATAAATTAAATTAAAAAATAAGTCAGTAGGTACTTTCAAATTTTTTCATAGCAGAAGAATCTTAATGTTGATACCTATTTTGACCATTGTTATTTCATATGATTAAAAATAGTTTTTTCGAAACTAAGTAGGCTACGACAATGACTTTGACGGAAAGTTCATATTGTTTATTTATTGACAGCAATCAAAACATTGTTAAGAAGTGTTATATTATAATTCGAATTAAAGATTGCACTTTTTTCAATAGATATTAATATTGGTAATATTAGTAATTATCAGTAATAATAATTCGTGATGAGTATATCAAATGCAGAATTGTATGATATTATGATTGGAGTTTATTTCGAATGTTACCAAAATGTCGCTATTGCCTCACGTATATATTCTGTAAGATATCCTGACAGGACACATTATGGCAAAGAAGTATTTGAAAGAAAGGCAAGAAGATTAAGAGGAACTGGTAGTTTTCATCGTCCTTGTTTTAAACGACGTAGTAGAGATATGACCGAAGATAATTCAATCAATGTTCTTGCTTTAATTCAACAGAACCCACATACAAGTAGTCGGCACATCTATATAGAATTAAACATACCCAAAACTACTGTTCTAAGGAGTTTAAAACATCACAGGTTGGTTTTTCATATTATAAAGTGAACGTTTAGGTCAGAAACTTGGAATTTCCTTTAAACTTTAGATCCAATTGTTATTTTAATATTCCCATAAAAACTTCAACACGGCGCTTTTATCCGTTTCTTAAAAATACTTATGCACGAATTATCTTGTGAAACAATTGTGGGTTTTTCAATATCTTTTGAGTTTTAGTAAATATAGTGGTTTCTTTTTCACCAATATTTGTTGTTCTGTTTTTTAGACTGCATCCTTATCATGTAGTTCTCCACCAAGCTTTACTTGAGAGAGATTTTGATGCAAGGCTGGATTACTGCAATTGGATGTTAGGTCTGCTAGAAGAACAACCGCATATCATGTCAAAGATTTTGTTGGACAGACGAGATTACGTTTAATAGTGCGGGTGGTGTTAATCTGTATAATATGCATTATTTGGCTGAAGAAAATCCGCACTGGATACATGAAGTGCAGGTTCAAGGTAAATGGAGTCTTAATTTTTGGTGTGGTATAGTTGATGGAAAGATCGTAGGTCCATATTTCTTTGATAGAACTTTAAATGGCGAAACATATTTGGATTTTCTGGAAAATCAGTTGTCTGTTTTATTGTAAGATATTTCCTTACAAACAAGAAGAGATATGATATTACAACATGACGGGTGTCCTGCGCACTTTTCCAGACGAATTCGAGATTATTTGTATGCAAGTTATCCAAATAATTGGATTAGAAGGGGAAGTATATTTTCATGGCCAGCTAGATCTCCAGACTATCTGTGGGGAAGATTGAAGGACTTAGTGTACCAAACAGCACATTTTAAACGCAATGAATAGTATATCAACAGCTGAGATTGAAGTAGCTGTTATGTCTACGCGCGAAAGAGTACATCTTTGTGTGGACAACGATGGAAAACAATTTGAACATTTAATTGGACATTGGACAAGTTTTAGTGATCGAGATATTTGTATGATCTTTATATATATATATATATAATATATATATATATATATATATAATATATATAATAGCGAGTGTTTGCAACTTTAATTTTGTCGCTTCTCGCATCCCAATCGCCATAATTTCTTATCGGCCCAGTCTCCTTCTTGAAGACCTCTATTTTCCATTTCTATATGAATATTGGATATCCATTTCTTTCTTGGCCTTCCCCTTTTATTTCTCTGTGTAGGTCTCCAGTTCCAAACCTTTCGTGGTATCCTTTCTTCGTTCATCCGTCTCAGGTGTCCATACCATTTTAATTGTTTTTCGGCTATCGTATCCATTATTGTGTTCTTTACTTTCATTCTCTCTCTTATGTTTTCATTTCTTATGTGGTCAAAGTTAACCCGGAACATCTTCTCCAGTACATCATTTCCGTTGAGAGGAGTTTTTGTGACATATTATTGTTAAAGACCCACACTTCTGACCCATACGTCAGCACCGGCTGAATCATAGCCTGATATATATTTTTCTTTGTTTTCTTAGTTAAAGTTTTATTCCACAGGATCGGATGTAGTGTTTTTATCATGTTTTTTCCTTTTCCTATTTTTCTTGTTATATCTTTGTCGTCTCTCCCGTCTTCGCTTAGTGTAACTCCGAGATATTCGTACTGATCAACGTTTTTAATTAATCCGCTTTCTGTTTCCATGTCTTGACCGATGCCTCCTATATTCATGTATTGTGTCTTTTCGGTATTAACCTCTAATCCCCATTTTTTGAATTCGTCTATTAGTTTGTTTATCATGTACGTCATATCTTGTAGGTCCTCGGCAAGAACTACCTGGTCGTCTGCGAAGAGGATTGTGTATATAGGAGTGTCATTTACCCATATGCCCATTGGGCTGCATTTTCTCATCCAATGTTTTAAAGCATTACCAAGATATATTTTAAATAGGGTTGGGGAGAGGCAAGAGCCCTGTTTGACACCCTTTGTTTGGGTGAAACCCTTGGAAATTTGGTTTCCAACCTTAATATAAGCTTGGTTATCTTGATATAGCTTTTTCACGGCATTTATATATACTGCATTTATACCTGCGTTTTCCAATGTTGTCCATAGTCTCTGCAGTGGTACGGAGTCAAACGTTTTACGGAGATCTATAAAAGTGGCATGAAGTTCTAGTCCTCTTGCTAATCTCTTTTCCGTTAGGTGTTTGAGAGTAAATACATTGTCGACACAAGATCTCCCTGGTCGGAATCCACTTTGTTCTTCGATCTCTGTGGCTTCTTTTTCTATTCTGGCTTTCAGAACTCTTTCATACAGTTTGCCAGTGGATGACGTAATGCTGATACCTCGGTAATTACTGTAGTCATTCCTGTTTCCCTTTTTGTAGATGGAGTTTATATACGAGACTTTCCAATCTATTGGGATACTTTCTCCTTGTAGGCACTTGTTAAACATTTTACAAAGCAATTCTAATGTTATTGCAGTGGCATGTTTGAATAACTCGATAGGTAAATCACCCGGCCCAGGAGCTTTATTATTTTTCATTTTTTGTAATGCGTTTTTTATTTCTTCTACGGTAATCATCGCCACTTAATTTAACCCCGTTTCAACTCTATCTATCTGTGTGTCTAGAAACTGTGTACGTTGTTCATTTAATAGATTTTCATAATAATTTTTCCATCTTTCTATGTCTATGGGGTTTATTTTTTTTTGTTTCGTTTGTATTTTTTCTAAGACTGTTGATAGTTTTCCAAACTTGTCTGGACCTAGATCCTCCTACCATTGAGCTTATTTCTGCACACTTGTTGTCCCAGGTTATGTTTTTTGTTTTTTTAATTTCCTTTTTTACTATATATTTGTATCTGTTATAGTTCTTTCACATCTGTTCTTTCTATCTGTATGATCTTTCACATATTAAATTTTAAGTTATAGTATAGCGTGAGTCAATACTTTACTTACTTATGTTTATGCGTTTTTATTCATATCTCGAGTTCGACAAAAGCTATCAACATGAGGTTTGCTCCATTTTGTTACGAATTTAATCCAGTTCCATTATAATTTATAATAAATAGGTGTTTCCATTAAACATTTTGAAGGAAAACAAATTTTAATTTTTTCTATTCGAAAGTACCCTCTACCCATGACAATTAAACGACAATTAAAACTAAATGCAATTGTTTTATAGTAGATGTAAATTAAATCATCTTTCTAATGACACAAATTTCGTTAAAATCAGTTGATCTAAACCAAAGTTATAGGTATTTATCCACAAATACTTTCCCATTCACCCCACCCTTAATTTGAAAAAATAAAAAAAAGTACTTGAACAACTTTGTGCGAAATTTAGGCCTCTTTCTAGTTTACTTATTTAACACTTGATATAAATGGGCATATTTCACAAAAAACTGGTTTTCAATTTTTTCTTTACAGGTTACACCCCTAGCGGTTAACCCAGAAATTTGAAAGTTGGTTCCAGCGATTTCTCTTGGCCACTTTTACTAAGGAATTTTTTCTCCTAAAGTTATAACATGAGTAGTTTATGATATATAGCCGAGAGATCGGCTTATTGGTCCACACGGTACAGCGTATAAATTGCTTTTTTTATATATATAATATATATTATAGTTTTTATTGAGTCTTAAAATCACACATGGAGACAAAAGCTGTCAAATACACTGTCTCTTGATAATTTTTATTACAGACGAAGAAGTTTTCCTTCGAAACCAGACCAAGATTGCAAAGAACGTCCCATCAGATTTGCTGTAAGATCTCTCGGATGGGTGGAGATTTCGGAAGACGATCTCACTCCGGAAAGAAGCAGTAAAGCTGTAAATAAATGCATAGTCGATCTCTCTTTAGGCAAGAATGACTTATTGGATGTTGTCGGTAGGTGGGGAGATGTAAGTATTAGCTGAAAGTTATATTCTCATAAAACTTTTCTGTTAATATAATGAAATAGACATATATTTATCGGAGCTTTAAGTTTTCTTCCTTATATTCAGGTGTATTGAATGAGTTACTTCTTTCTTTTTATGTTCATGAAGTCTATATTTTCCCACATTCTTACTTATTCAGTTATCCCTGGATATCTGGTATTCTGTTTTCGCTATTCTCTTCTAGATTATGAGGGGGCTAGTTTTATTTAATACCAGTTACTTTGTCTCAGCTTTTTGTATATAGTTGAAATATATCGTGATTTCTTTGTGCTTTATCCTAATTTATTTCTTGTGACCATATTTCCTAAATCAGTGTTAGTAGTTTTCTTCTTTTGTCCATTAGGTTAAGAGTTCTTCCGTCATCAATTTTTTTGTTCTCTTGGTTGTTTTTGTTATTGTTGCTTTTCTCCAATGTATTTTTATTTGTAAATATCGCTCAATGATAACTGTTAATACATAAATATATAAAAAATATAAAAAAGTTAGGTTAAGTGAGGTTATGTTAATTGTACATTTTTTATGTTATATTTGTCAAAAAGAAAACATTTTATTATACGAATACAATTGTTTTCTTTTCCCCAGGGTAAAGATTTATTTATGGATTTAGACGAAGGTTCATTGAAGTTGTTTGATCCGGAAAATTTGACAGTTTTAAATACTCAGCCAATCCACACTATCAGAGTTTGGGGTGTAGGAAGAGATAATGGGAGGTAAGGTAATGATAAACAGTATTAAGGACTATATTTAAATGTTATTTTTCTGTTTTTGCTGCGCTGCTTGGGAAAAACAGAGAAAGGTAAATTTTGTAGATTGTATTCTTTTTTAATGACCTAAGTTGAAACGATAAGACTTTTGACTATCATACTTCATTTTTGAGTTTAGAATCTACCAGCTTATTTCGTATTATAAAAATTTTTGTTGAATTTGGAAGTCATTCAATATTTTCTTGAGAGTTTTTGTTTTGTTAATAAATCCTCTAGAGGTTGGTCTGGCTTCTAGAAGAAAGGAGGAAGAAACAGTCCTAGATCACTGTAAGCTACATTGGTATTTATTATTGCAACAATTGTTGTCTTCAAAAAGAGTTATTTTATTTACAGTCATGCCATTTATAATTTATGAGAAGAACCATTTAGTAAATAGCTAGGGTACAAAGAAACTTCTCTAAACAGAATATTATTATGTTTTTTATACAGTTATTGATTAAAGGATGTGCATTTTAGGGATTTCGCGTACGTAGCAAGAGATAGGACCACACGCAAGCACATGTGTCACGTGTTTAGGTGCGACATGCCAGCCAGAACCATCGCCAACACACTAAGAGATATATGCAAGAAGATAATGATCGAAAGAAGTTTGCAACAGAATTTAGGAAAGGCTATCGATGTGAATGGTAAATCTCTAGCTACTAGACCAAATAATTTACCGACAGAACACAGACGTCCAGCTAGAAATTCTCAAATTTTTGTTTGTAAGTATATCTATCTTAAAATTGTTTGCTTTAAACAATGTTTTGTGCCTTAATCTACACCGCATCTAGGATATAAGATTTCTTTTTCTGTTTTTCCATAACAATAATCTTGTATTTAATTTTTCAGCTCAATCTTTTCCAACACCAATGGAAGAACCAAAAAAGATCCTCCGAGCCCAGTATTTAGGTTCCACGCAAGTGTCCGCAGCCACTGGAATGGACATCTTGAACGAATCTATAGACAGGTTGGTGGCCACAGTCCCGCGAGAACAGTGGCAGCCGGTTAATATATCGATAGCTCCATCTATGATTAGTATCCATCATCCAAATGTAAGTAATCTGTTTTTCAATATTTTTATTGCATTAAGTCACCAATTATATTAGTGAAATTAAAATTAAACAAAATTATACTGAATTACAGTTTCATTGATTAAATCAATGTACATTCAAAAAGACAATAAACGGGAAACGACTTAACTGTTTTTAAACAGATCAATTGTGTGCCTCAAGGTTCAATTTGCTGTCCCTATATAACCTAACCATAAATGACTTATGCAAGGAAGTTCGTCTACCGGTAAAAAATGGTTTCCTATATGCTGACGATCTACTCTCTCTAGCGGGATTGCATTTCTATTGTCTGCATGTACCTCTACGTATTCTACGTAGAGGTACATATACCAAGTTAGATTTGAATTTAATCATAATTTACTTGATTTACTTCAAAACCCGTCAAATGTTGTTAAATTGAATTTAAGTTACAATAATTTTGTTTAAAATCCTTTATAAAAGGTATATAAAAATGCCTCAAACGGGCTATCACAAACACATTGCAAAACGTTTTCGGATTAAACAATCCATCTGCAACAATCCATTTACCTCTGTCCCCAAACAAGAAACAATTAATCTGGTTCACTCTCTTCTGAGAAACAATTCCATCACCCAGTCTACTACGAACTCCATTATCCAATTATTACAACTTTGTTTAGACCAAGACTTTTTTGTTTTTAACAACAAATATTATAGACAACCTGATGGCTTAGCCATGGGTAGCTGTCTCTACCCCCTATTAGCTGATGTATTTATGGATCATTTAGAATCCACACAGATTATGACAAATCCTGAAATACTCCATTGGTTTCGTTATGTTGATGACTGTTTAGTCTTCATTTCAGGTAACTCCAATTCAGCTGAACTATTACTTTATAAAATTAATCAAATTTACCCCAATATCAAGTTCACCATGGAACTAGAATCTTCCAAGTCAATTAATTTTCTTGATCTCACCATTACTAGATTAAATGACCACTTCGACTTCAGTATCTTTAGGAAACCTACACAGACTGACCATGTAATACCCTTCTCATCCAACCACCCCATGTCTCATAAATATGCTGCTTTTCACAGTTACATCCATGGCCTGGAAACCATTCCACTTTCTCATTCAAACTACACAAAAGAACTAAATAGTCTCTGACAAATAGCAGTCAACAACGGTTATGATCATAACATTATCAATAAACTCATTTATAGAAAACGACGTAGGAACTTGCAGGAGACTGCGTTCCCCAGGGATCCTACCACCAAACCCAATTATGTTTCACTCCCTTCTCACCATGAGAGTCTTTCTGGAGATATTAGAAATCTAATTAAACGTTCGGTTGAAAATATTCATGTTTCATTTAAAGTACCTAATAACTTGGGTCAGTATATATCCAACTCCAAAGACCCCATCAACTATATGAACCGTAGTGGTGTGTATAGATTAAAATGTTCTGATTGTGATGCTACCTACATAGGAAGAACATGTAGATCATTGTCTTCACGCTCTTTAGAGCACACAAAAAGAGAAAATACTTCCACTTTCTCTCAACACCTTAAAGAACACAACCACACTCTCAATATCCCAGAAGACGTCTCACTTATTCACAACATCCCACAAAAAAAACTTTCTCAAATTAGACCTATATGAAGACCTAGAAATCATTAAAGAAAAACAGAGAAGTCCAAATTGTGTCAATCGCCATGTTTCATTTAATCGAGACTTTCTTCCGCTCCACCGTCAATTATTCTCATAACTCTTTATCAAACTTACTTCTTCATTAGTATTTAAATTCTCATCCTTCTCTTATCACCTACTAATCATCCTTAGCCCCCTCAAACTTTGTTCAATATATCCAACTCCCCTTCTTTCCTCACTTCTGTCTAGGCATCCAAACGTCAAATCTGACCTAATACCCAATATTCTCCATGCTCCTTCTCAACAAAATAATTTCAGAGCAGATCATGCCACTTCCTCTCCAAAAACAATTTTCATTAATATACACCATCACCCACTCAACCACATATCTTCACCTTTTCATACTGCGTTTTTCATTATCATTTATAACTTCTTTTTACTCATCCAATTTCCCTCAGGGTTTGGTTTTCGGGTCTCTGGGGTCTTCAGTCTTTTGTAGTTTTCCCCTTCATCTTCACAATAACATTTAAACATCACACATCTTTAGTAAACTTGACAGATCCACCTTAAACACAACTACTCTTACATTTCCACATATTGTCACAATACACTCCATAAGCCTATTAACTTTTCACCTACCTACACTCTAACTTATAACTCATCTCTTTTTACTTTTATATTTCTTAGGCACCAAATGTTCCTTTTAACATATAGGGCCTTTTGTTTTCTTGAGTTATAACTTGAGCAATGTAGGAACAATATCACACCTAACCATCTTTCAGCCATCAATTTTCTTTCAGTCTGGCATACTTGCCCACACACATAAACAACCTACCATCTTTACTTTACACACATAACCAGTAATTCATGTTCACGTACTTGTAACTTAAAATTTTTTTTATTTATCTTTACTAGGTACCAAATGTAGTTTTTTGACATAGAGGGCCTTCCATACTTAAGTTTTAAGTTGAGTACTACATGAACACCACATTATGATCACATTCTTATCATATTTACATTTCAGCTCAACAACATATCTAAACACACCTCCACCTACTACATCAATACTCAATAATAAATCTTTTAGGACCCATCTTCCCACATGTGCCTTTTTACCATTTTCTAGGTACCAAATGTCTCACAACATACAGGGCCTTTTGACAAAATATTTATCTTAAAATAAATAGATCCTTACACATGTATAGTTGGTTGCCTATCAATCCTACAAAATTTCATAAATTCCAGTTGACCTACATTAATTTTTAAAAAACCAATTTTCAATGTTTCAAATATACCTATCTGATTAATTATATTTCTTAGGCACCAAATGTTCCTTTTAACATATGGGGCCTTTTGTTTTCTTGAGTTATAACTTGAGCAATGTAGGAACAATATCACACCTAACCATCTTTCAGCCATCAATTTTCAGATTACAATTTTATAATACAGATTACAATATTGATGTGTTGATACTGTTACATTATTATAATTTTAACTTTTTCAATTTTAAATAAGGCTGACATCTGTCAATTGTAGACAACTACTGTAAGTTACATTGACTGCTCTGACACAACATCCGTCCTAACTTGTCAACAATGTCATTTTGATCAGTTGTTATCAACAGGTCCTCGTAGACACTTCGTCTCAGGACCATTTTACTCATGTAGAGTCATACGCCGCCATGTTACCTATCCAACGGTAACTTAACCATCACAAATTATAAATACTAATAATGTAAAACAACTTCAAATTTAAAACATTTAAAGGGTTTTTACCCATATATTTTGGTGGCTACTAGCATGTACAACCGTAAGTATTAACTACATTTTGCTCTAACCTTTGTCAACATTTTCATTTAACGTTCTTTTTAATTAAAGTGGTTATATACTTTCAGGTTTGCACTGATGATGGATTGTTTAATCCGAAAACGTTTTGCAATGTGTTTGTGATAGCCCGTTTGAGGCATTTTATATACCTTTTATAAAGGATTTTAAACAAAATTTTTTTGTGATATATGTTATACAGCCAGCTACGGCTACAGGAACTTAGTTTCCTCGTGGAATTTTACAATAATTTGACTTTATAAACTAGGATGTTTAAGTTACAACAGGAATTGATTACATGGCAACGTTCCAAGCCATGGCATGGCAAGACTCCACTGGAGGTTGCTAGTCCTGAGCAACTAGCAACTGAGCTGTCAGTTTGTATTTATAAAGTATTTGTATTTATATAGTAAACTCAGTCCCATGCGCGTTTCTTAAAAAAATAAAATTAAAATAAAATAAACCGAATCGAATTGAATTGAATTAAATTAAAAACCATCTCTACATAATCACCAAATCTTACTACAAGTATGTATCGTTATATCGTTAATAATTCGTTTATTTTGATTTTAGGATGAACGTGTTTTAGCAGAATGCAGAGTTAGATATTTATCATTTTTGGGTATAGGCAAAGTAATCAAGCACTGTGCGTTTATCATGCACACGGCACAAGATACTTTCATGGCGCACGTGTTTTATTGTGAACCCTCGTCAGGTGCTTTATGTAAAACTATAGAAGCAGCATGTAAGGTAAGTCTAGAGAAACATACTACTGCTCTTTAATGGCAATATAAATGAGCGTTATAAAAACACTTTTGATTATGTGACTTTATTGGGTGTCCCAGGTATGATACTAGTATTTGAGACAGGTGTAATAATGCTGAAACAGAAAATATTTGGGAGCAGGTTCATTTAAATGTTAAGTGGTTCAGATAGAACAAGAGAATATATTTTTTTCTCAACACAGTCTCATTTTATTCTAATTTATAAATCGATTCAAAGTGGATTATTCAATCACCCTATACTTAATCAGCAGAACGGGTTATTCAATCAACGGCAGAACCTTGACTTGGATAGCTGTGCTACTTTATGTTGAGAAATATAAACAATAACAATATATTCAAATAATGCAATTAAGTACTTTCATTACATCACACTGATACTTTCTACTTTAAATTGCAGAAAGTTGGTGTATTATCAAAATATTACATATCACAAAAAAGTGTGTGTTCTTTAGCAAGTGCATTAAAATATATATATTAAAGTAGACGTGCAAATCTAGTAATTATATCACCCACAACACAAATATTTACTGTTTTGTACAGAATTACTGGTTTTTACAGTATTTTTTTGTTATAAAACTACTAAATTTTTACAAGTTTTTAGGTAAATTATAAACATTTTAAATTCTTATAAAAGCCACAAGTTGTAGATACGGCAAGATTTTTACAAAAATCAACAACTTTTTCAAGAATTTCACGAAATTATGAAAATTTTACGTTTTTAAAAAAATTACTAATTTGTAACAAGATATTTATAATAATTACCTAGTAAGTTACAAATTCTCGGTAACACAGGATAATGGGGGCATAGATGGAATGCAGTCGAGTTAGAACTAGATGGACGAATAAAAAGGAAGCAAGTGGTGTGTTGAGTGACAGAAAGATTCAACAAATAGATAGACAGTAGAAACAACAAATCCGTATGGTGGAAATGATAATGATTAAATAGACGAGGGAGTGACAAAAGAAGATAAAATTAAAGATGAATATATTAGAGAAAGTTTAGAAGTGACCCCAGTTGATGGCAAAATCAAAGAGGAAGTTCAATGTTGAAATGATAACCACTGAATATGAAGAATTGGAAGTTTCTTGTAGCAATTAGGAGAGAAAGGCCAAACAGAGGTTGGCGGGAGACACTTAGGTATGACATATGAAATGAGGCTTAATATTAATATGACCTAATATAGAAACTTTTGGAGAAATATAATTAGGGAGACTGACCTCTACCGGGGCAGAGGTATAAAGGCAAATATAATGATAAGCTATTAAGTTATAGAACTATCATAGTAATTTTTATATAATTCGTTGTGAAATGTTTTTCGTTACTAGGTGAGATGTGATTAGATTCGGTAAGCTTTGGGAAGATTGGGTGATGTTCTATAAAGTTTGGTTATGTTATGCTCTATAAAGTTTGGTTAGGTTATGTTGGGTTAGCTGAGGTTTGGTTAGGTTCTTTTAAGTAATCGGAGTGATCGAAGCGAACAATAATTCGTTTAAAGTTAATTACACGTGTCTGTCAATTTTGACGTTGACATTTTCTCACAATGTTGTCGTATTGTCGGCATAGTACATTATGGAATGATAAAATGTAATTATAAATTCATTATAAATTTTGTTTGTTTATGAAATTCCGTAAATAATTACCTATTCACAGTATTTGAGGTTTGAATATATTGCAAAAAACGTTAATATTAATAAAATTACACATGGCAACTCTGGAAATGGTACCAACATTTCCTAACTATCGTTCGCACTCCATAACATAAAGTTGATATGTAATGTAAATTAGTGTTTTTTGAGTAAAATTGTTTTTCATTAATTTTATTTCATTGAAAATATATTGGGTCAATATACAATATATAGAATAATATAAAAAGATAGGTCAAAATTATTAAAATAGTTCTCAAAATTATTTTTATGGAATCTTTAACGAATTGGTTGTACCTTAACGACTTGGTTGTACTTTAACGACGTAGAAATGTGATTGATGTGCAATGAAGTTTTAAGGAAATAATGTACATCTACATAACTATTTCCTTTAAAAGTAAAAAAAATGATTTTGCATATAACTAATTGTTTTACAATTTTTCTTTAACTTAAAGTACTGATACATATTTAAGACAAGTAATTCTACATATGAATGAACTTTTCCAACAACCTTCAAGCATTTGTTTTTGTGTCAAATTTGTTGCTTCAATTTTAAGAAAAAACATATTCTGTGAAAGTTGTTAATTACGAATTGTGTGACTGTCACATGGAACACTATCCTTGCTTTTGACCATTTATAATAAACAAAAATTACTAAAAAATAACTGAAAAATTTCACATTTTTGTTACAGCTTAGGTACCAGAAATGCCTGGACGCTCACCCCCAAGGTTTGGGGAACCCTAGTACTAATGTACATACTCCTGGCAGCAGTATTGGAGCCGCTTTGAAATCAATCGTAGGATCGCTTAGAGGTCGAAAGAGCAAGAGTACAGAGTCTTGAGATAACTTTATCTTAATTCAGGTATGCATGTTGTGAAAAAACAAGTATTTTTTGTTAATATCGGGATTATTATGCACTGGCATTTATTCTTGAAGTGTCAGAATTGACATCTACTGTCATTTAAACGTAAATTCCAAAACTTACTCTAGTTTCAATGTTTCTCGATCGATCGGTACGAAAATCGGCATAATCTCGGCTACCATCAATCCACTTTTATTGTGTTCAAAACTTTCTGGTTTATTTTCCTCGGTTTTCTTTGTGTACAATTTATTTTTATTATTTTTTTAATTTAATATTCTCACTATTACTTGGACTTTAATATTTACAGTACAGCAATAAAAGACAGAAAAGAAAACCAAATTTGCAATACAGTAGTCTCTCTTTATAACGATTCCCTATATAACGATAATTCCTCTATAACGATGAAAATAGTAAACGTTGGTTGGTTCGTCATAAGGACAATGTATTAATTCTTTCTCTCTACCGATATCGTTCTCTCTTTATAGCGATGACTTTTCAGCATTCAATAGTCGATGGCAAATGTGTCAATGTGCTTAAAGTTCAGACAACCTGCGTCATGAGTGGCAAGGTTAATGTCCGGTGGTTGTTTTGTTTTGCGCTTAAGGAATGCGGCCACTCATTCTACTCATTCTCATCAGAGCATTAAGTGACTCGCTTTTATTGTTTGGGCACCGTTATCACACAGATGTTGTCATCTATTGACGACTCCCCATTTCCAGTTTGAGTTGTGTCTCAGTGTTTCAACAGTCAACAGTGTTCATGTTTTCGAAAAAGCGTAAAGTGCTCTCGGTGGAGAAAAAGTTATCCATAACTCGAGCAATAGAGAAAGGTGAAAAGCAATCGGATGTCTTTCGTCGTACAGGGCTGTCTCAGTGAACAGTGGCTATGATAAGAAAGGACAGAAAAAACTGGTTTGAAGAGGAGATGGAGGGCGGTAGCAGGAACAAGTTGGGGAAACCTCAGCACGAAGATTTAGATCGCGCTATGCTTCAGTGGTTCCAGCAGCAGGGTGTGAACCATATTCCACTGTCTGGGCCTGTGGTCAGGTTAAAAGCTGAGTTTTTGTAACTGAGCTTGGAATTGACCATTTCAAGGCATGTGAGAATTGGCTGAGCAAGTGGAAGCTGCGGCACAAGATCAACTACGGGCAAATCAGCGGAGAAGCTCGCGATGTTAACAAAAACGTAACGGATAATTGGCTAGAAAACGTGTGGCCTAGACTGAAGGCACGATATCAGTGAGACGACATTTTCAATGCTGATGAGACTGGATTGTTTTTTAAAATGACACCAAACAGAACTTTAAAATTAAATCGGAAAAATTCGTTGGTGGAAAGCTGTCTAAGGAACGTATTAGTTTTAGTGGCCGCTAACATTTCGCTTCACCGAACCTGCCATAGTTCGGTGAAGCGAAAATTATTAGTGATAGGGAAGTCGAAAAACCAACGTTGCTTTAAAAACAGAAAAATCTACCGGTGACCTATAAAGCAAACAAGAGTGCGTGGATGACTTCGGAAATGAATGAAAAAGCGATAAGAAAGTGGGATATCGAGCTTAAAGAGAACAACATTCGTTTGCTTGTAGACAATTATCCTACTTATCCTGTACTGTGCGACCTTCAAAACAGTAATTTTGTTTTTGCCAGCAAACACAACAAGTAGCCCATGGACCAAAGTGTCATCTAGAGTTTGAAAAGCCATTACAGGAGAAGACTTTTAATGGAATTGGTTGAGAATAATGGCGATCTTAAACTAAACATTCTTGACGCCATCATAATGATTAGTAAATCCTGGGATGAGGTGAGAAGCAATACAATAAAACATTCATTTAAACACGCAGAATGGCTGGAAGATCAAGAATTGACTGATGATGAAGATGACCTGCCAGTAGATGTATGGGCCAGACAGTTTGAACTTACTATCACCTAAGGACCAGAAGAGCTAACAGATTTTGAAAAAGTTGATAAAAATGTAGCTAAAACATCTGGACCTTTTGACGAGGATATCCTACAAGCAGATCGTTTAGAAGAAGAAGAAAACAGTGACCCGGAAGTGAAAGCAGAGCCAGAACTAGCTCCGACCCCTCAGCAGGCATTGCAAGTACTGCATCGATTCTTCATCCACCAGGAAGGTGGATGACGAGGAAGACGAGTGCTGTAGAAAATTCTATGTGTCTTCAGGACAAGGTCAGGTCAGTTCTGTAGAAAGGAGACAGACCAAGGTGACAGACTTTTTTGTTAATGTAGGCTAAATATATTTTACAGTAGAAAATTTTTTTTGTTATTGTACAGTACACATGTTTTAATTGTACAGTCATTTTTTTATACTGTATTGCTTATATTATTCTTTAATAAATCTATGTGATGTACAATACAGTGTTTTTATATTTACATTTATATTCGTTTTGATAATTTTTTTAAATTAAAATATGTTATTTCGTACAGTATTATTAATATTAGAGTACCGAATTTTACCTCTCTCTGTATAACGATCTCTCCTTATAACGATGAAAATTCCCGGTCCCTTGCACATCGTTATAGAGAGAGAGGACTGTACTTCCGACAAAAATGTTTGTAACGATTATTACATAATTAAAAATTATTGACTTTGAATATATGGAGTCCAGTTGATTACTTTCCATATTCTATATCGCAAAAAGTTAACTTATTTTCTTAATAAATTTGTTATTAAGGCATTTACTTAATGTGTGCTAAAGAATTTTAATGTATTTGACGTCTTTTAAAATACTACGACTGCGCCAATTTGATGTGGCGCTATTTTATATGTTTTTAGAGGTTACATCAAGATTTTAATATGAAATAAACCGAATTTCTTATGTTATTCTCTCAAAGCATTGTTTTATCTTCATCATCATTACCCAGACCTTTGCGTCCACTGCTGAATATATGCCTCCCTTATTTTTGTCCAATGTGCTCTATCTTGAGCACTTTTCATCCAATTTCTTGATATTTTCTTGAGATCGTCAGTCCAACGAGTAGGGGGTTTTCCTCTACTTCTTTTGTCTAACCTCGTCCTCGCTCAGTTCCATTTCAGTGTGGCAATTCGTGAAGTTACATCGGTAACTCCTGTTGTTCGTCTTAAGTCTTCATTTCTAACTCGGTCACGAAGCGATATACTCAGCATTGACCTTTCCATTTTCCTCTGAGCTATTTGCAGCGTTTTAGAAGTTGTTGGTGTCGATGTCAAAGTTTCGGCAAGATAGATCATCACAGGCAACACTCATTGTTCAAATGTTTTACGTTTTAAAGAAATTGGTATATTGCTTTTAAAAATGTGTTTAGAATTTTTCGTAGGCTGTCCATGCTAGGTTTATTCTTCTTCGTAGTTCGCATGTTTGGTTGTCCCTTGTGATCTTTATTTCGTGTCCAAGGTATATGTATTTTTCCACCAACTCTAATTCGTTGTCTCCAATATTGATATTTCCGCTAGGTACTAAGTTTGTCATGAATTTTCTTTTGGAGATATTTATTTTAAGACCCACTAACTGAAGTTCATGTAGCATTGTACATATCTTCTTGAGGTTGTCCTAGAACAAGACTATTTTCAATGTTCAGGCCTTTCTCTTCTCAGTTAAGTTTTTTACAAGCATATTCTAGTACTGTGGTAAACAGCTTAGGCGATAAGGTATCACCCTGTCGGACTCCTCTGTCGATTGGGATTTGATCTGTGTTTTTATGTAGTTTCCCTGGCATAGTTGCATTCTTATATGTCTTGTAAATTAACCTTGCATATCGGTAGTCAATGCGGCATGCTTGTAGTGCTTCCAGGATTTTGTCAAATTCTACCGTGTCAAAGGCTTTATGGAAATCTAAAAAAGCCAGAACGAGTGGTCGATTGTATTCGATAGTCTTCTCTATTACCGTTTTAAGGCTTTGTAGATGATCATTTGTTCCAAATCCGCTTGTTCTATTGGCTGGTAGAAATCAAAAGAAGACTTATAGGTCTGTAGTTTTCTAATTCATGGGAATCTACTTTTTTGTACAATAGAATTACCTCAGCATTGTGCCATTTGTCGAGTATATTACTGTCCAAAAGACACATGTTAAAAAGGTTTTTTTATTTTCGTAAGTAGGCAGGTGCCTGCGATTTTGTATTAATAACTGCATAATATTTGACTGGAGATTTGTTATTCTTAGCTTTTCTTAGGGCTAGTTTTATTTTGTCTATTGTGATTTTCGGTAGTAGTTCTGATCCTTGGTTGACAATTCTCATTTTTCCTTGTTAATTTTCTGATACTTGATATTCTCTGCTATTTGTTTTGTGTTGGCTGGTGTACAGCAATTTATAGAAGTCTTCAACTATTTTAAGGTTTTATTTACAAAAACTCTTTAAAAACTCGTACCAGCTCATAAAATGCTGTTTAATGCCTCAATGTCACCATAGTGACCAGTGGAACTACCCAAAAAATCAATAGTATGTTATTCGGTCTTAGTGTGATATTGTTTATTTTCTTGATAATTTGTGTATGTAAAGGATAATACCTGACGTAAGTTTCAGACTGTTACATAGATGGTGTTAGCAATGTCGTTAGATATTTTGTCACGGCACATCTAGGAAAGGAATATATTTTGTGTGAACTGGACAATTTGCACGTTTATCTCAGAATAGTTCCCTTGGAGATGTATTGCACTGTCTTTTTAAATGTTCATGTCCAGTTATTCTTTAATTATAATCCTCGATTGTTATTACGGTGGTGATATTCCTTTTATCAGCAGCTAAATTAAATTTTCCTTTTGATCACTTAGATCCTTTAGTGCTTTTTTTCGAAAGATGAGAGGTTCTTTTAAGTGCTTTGGTTCATGATCTTTTCGATTGGGATTTTATATTCGATGTCCGGCGAGGATTCACGAATTTCCAATTTAACATAAGCAATTATATCCTCACCGGTATTGTATTTAGTATTACGACAAATTTTCTAACTTAGGCTAAAACGCCAATTCATAAGGCCCCGCAGTTTTATTAGATTTTGTCAGATTTATTGCATGTATTATTTCGTCCTTAATTATTTTTGGACCTATATCATGTTCCTCGCAATCGTTCATGCTATCTTGTTGTGTCCTGTTATCCTCAAACAATTCTTGGACGTATTCTCTCCATCTATTTAGTTTGCCTTTGATATCAGATATTATTTTACCATTCGTATCAACCAGGGTGTTACTATTGTTGGACCGTCTTATACCTGCTAACTCTTTAATAATTTTATACAATATAATATTTTTTTTTTGTTTAATAATTAATAATTAATATATTTTTTCTTTTGTAGGACCTAGGCACAGGATCAGCAGAGCGTGACGTGATCAAACACAGGCACCTGCAATCACCCCTAACACAGAAGTACTTTAGTCCTAGTAACCCTCCATCTGCGAACCTCAACTCTCTCCTTTCACCTATGATGATAGCAAAGACGTACCGAGACCCCACTCTGTCTCGTCGCCGTGATTCCCTTAACTGATCTTTCCCTTTACGTTTATCCCCCTCCCTCCTCTTTCATCGATGTTTCCTTTTCAAAAAGCGTAGATTAAGATATAATATTAACTAAATATGAAATTGTTGAATCTCTATTTAAAGAAATTATTTATTCTTTTTATTTTCTATTGGATAATTTTTGAAGGCAGCTTAAGATAGCATATAATTCGATCAAGATCTCTTGAAACAATGATTTCTAATCTTATCTTTTGCAAAGTTGTGTCGAAGTTTCCTTGATTTGTTCAAAATTTGAACTGTGGAAACTCAGTAGTTAATAACTGATTGTATTGTCAATTTTGATATTTTGATTGACTAAGTTACTATTACTAGGATATGGTGCACATAAAAATTATTTAAAAGGTGATAAGTACCGAGGTGTAGGATACAAATTCATAAATAATCGCACATGCTATTACTGATGGGCTTTAAACATCTTAGTTTTGTGGTCATAATGCATTACATATCTTGCTTAAACTGAACCATCAATTCCCCGATTGCATATTGGCTACAATGGCAATATTCCATCGAAAGATCTTGAATCGAAGATACTCTGGCCATGCTTGCAGGACCATGATCATCGTCAAATCGAAATATTTCTCGTAGACCGTAACTCGTACTTCTCGTAACTAGGTCATGCTACAATAAACTAGGCACACTCTCGAAGAAAGACTCCGTACTATTGGTAGTAGTGTTGGATTCGCCATCTTAAATAGCTAAATTCATGACTAGAAAATCAATTTAGCTGATCTAGTTTCAACCACTTAGAGACAAGATAGTCGCTCATGTTTTCTCACGCTTGTTTTACTTTTCCTCGTCCCCAATATAGTAGAAAAGAGAAGAAATATGTGAAAAATTCTTCATATTTACTAACATAAGTTAGCTGTGATGATGACACCATTTTATGACACTAAATTGAGAAAAAAGAACAAAAATTAATATTTTAGTACAAATGAACTCAACATGGAATTGATACTTACATAAGAAGGGACATGAAATGAATGATCAGAGACATTTAATGAATGAGAAGAAACCTTAAATGCAGATTAGAATTATTTTTGGGACCTGGTAGTTAGGGAAATCATCGGATAAGTCCAATATTCTTATAAAATGGAATTATTTTATTGTGAATAGTAAATTAATATAAACAATGTTCTAATTGTTGCCATATATATATATATATATATATATATATATATATATATATATGGCAATAATTAGAACATTATTTATATTAATTTACTATTCACAATAAAATAATTCCATTTTATAAGAATATTGGACTTATCCGATGATTTCCCTAACTACCAGATCCCAAAAATAATTCTAATCTGCATTTAAGGTTTCTTCTCATTCATTAAATGTCTATATATATATATATATATAATATATATATATATATATATATATATATATATATATATATATATATATATATATATATATACATTTTCCTTTGAGTAAAGATAAATTTAATAAAAATAAAAACAAATTCTCGTCTACATACAGGTGAATTGCCAGATGTTTACAGATGAATTTGACTAATAAAATATTTTCAGCTTTATAATTAAATCTCTATCAATTTTATACTTATTTATTTCAACAACATTGTCACAGATGTCTTACCAATTATACAATTTCTTTGTTCCTTAATTCTCGTTCCAACATTGTATAGTAAAATGCATCTCTGAAAAAAAAAAAAATAACACACATACAAACAAAAGCAGAATAAATAAAATTTTCTTTGTCAAAAGTATGAATTGGTTCAAATTAAAAAATCGCAAGAAAATTGACAAACTCACCAGTTTGCGGGTTAAACCGCGTCGATTATCACTGCGCTGAGCTTTCCACATCCTCTCTGATGTCTTCTTCAGTGCTTCTGGGATCTCAGTCTCCTGAGTCCCCAGATACTACTACACTGTTCACTAGTCACTACACTTCTACTACTACTACACAGTAGTATACAATTTTTTTTAAGAAGTTATACCAATAAAAATGAATTTAAAATTTAAATAATGGTACACAACATGAGTAAAAACTCGATATTCTCAGTGGCAAGTGAGTCTACTAATCATCGTCCTTCGTCATATTGCTGTCTTTGTTTGATATATTCTATCCTGAAGGGACAAGTGGCTCAATTTCCTTAGTCTTACTTTCTGTGAGTAGAGAGTATGTGCTGAGGTGAAAGATATGAATAAGCAAAGCTACAAGTGTCTTTGGATCGCCAATTCGTGAATACTGTCTCTTCAATATACCGTACATGTCTCAACAAGATCAGAGGCCCTACTAATAATAATTGCTACCTGACTGTGCTGCATCCATCACCATA
The DNA here is from genome assembly GCA_918026665.1 of Diabrotica balteata. Classification (NCBI taxonomy): domain Eukaryota; kingdom Metazoa; phylum Arthropoda; class Insecta; order Coleoptera; family Chrysomelidae; genus Diabrotica; species Diabrotica balteata. The sequence continues at coordinate 197,060,259 of OU898276.1, read as the reverse complement.
TGCTTAGGACCCTAACATTTCTTTCATCTGCGCACTGTGACTTAGTCTTTAACCGATTCCACCAAGACATCAGAATTGGTAATACAGTTCCCAAAGTTTCTTACGTGCGGGATAGACTGTGGATGAAATTTTGAACAAATTCAAAAAACCCTGAAACAGCTTTGCAAAAGATTAAAATTAGAATTGGAATTAGAAAGTAATTGATGTAAAAGATCTTCGTCAAATAATAATCTATTCAATGGAATTAATAAAACAAAAAAAAATAGCCTTGTGAGTCAGAATAGTCCATATGTAATGGACGTAGTAAACTCGCCATATTAAAAGATAAAAATTACAGCCTCGAAAGAGCGATGCCAACTTTAAAGCCAGTTAAAAAATTTAAATCAAAACAATTTTAGGGAATTGAAATTAGCTGTTGGTATCAACTGTTTTTAAAGTTGGCAGGACTTGTTGAAAGGTATGTTAACTAACAAAAAATGATGCGTGAGATTGTAAGATAATCTATTGGAACTAAAACAAATAATACTATGGAATTTAATAACACGAATCTATATTGTAACAAACGGGAGAGATATTGTTCATACTGGCGTTTAAAAAGCTCTAATTCTCGTTATACAGGACAAAAATTATTTGAAAAATAATGGAGGAAAAAGTGCTTTTTTATAAGGCATTAAAAAACCTTTCTAATCTAGAATGAACTACTTAATGTACTTAACGAATAAAACACCCGAAACGATAGTTTTTTGCAACTTAATTGAATATGCACTCTCCGCAATTCCAAAACGGTTCACCAGTATTCCACAGCCCATTATAAAATAAATGCAAACGGTGACCATGATATATGATGTTACATATATCATGGAGATCTAAGGTAAATGGATATATAAATGCCTATAAGGATAGAGGAAGAGAAAGAATCTCGTTAAAATAGGTAAAACACAACATAAAATAGTTTATTACAGTTGAACGCATCTTTTATCACCCGTTTCGTCCATATATAAAAACGAATACCCCTTATTCCTAACATATGTTTAAAACTTATTTATTTAAAGTGTTTAGTTTGATGTATAAAAGAACTACTGCCTGTTGTTGGTAAGGTAAATTTCTTACTTGTAATATATGCTGTATATTGTTAAAAATAACTCATTCCAAATATTTATATCGCAAAAAGTTAACTTATTTTTCTTACTAATTTCGTTATTAAGGCATTTATTTGATGTTTATTGGAACTGCTAATAATATTTGACACCTTTTTTAATACTTTATATATTTTTTGAGGTTAGGTCAACATTTTAACACGAAATAAACCAAATTACGTATGTTATTTTCAGAAAGTGTTTAAAAGAACATTTTTATTTAGGACAACCCTTTTTTTATTTTCTTACTTAAACACTCATATTAGTGTAAGAAAACATTACAAATAAGTTATCAAAAGAGTTTTAAAAAAGTTAATATGAGAACAGAACTGTAAATTTGTTTTTTTTTTAATCAAGACTTAAAACCACGTAAAAAACATATTAAAATACAATAAGTTACAGATTATGTGCAGTTCCAATCTTGTATATCGTAATAGCTGAAATTGTAGCTTAACAGTGTATCACTGCAACGCTCTTTGGGTGACATCATTTATCTATAACAAGACTGATGTTAACGATATCCCAGTGTTTTATAAAGAATAATAACCAAAAATGCTTTCAAAATAATTCAATAGCTGAAGTGAGAAGAGAAGTTGGTGAAACTTCACAAGGCTTTGTATAATTGGAGCCTACTTGTTGTAGCACTTACTGTACTATTTGTATTATGATTTTACAATGACTATTTTAAGATGTTTTGACAGCATTTTTGGGTGTTTGGTATCACCATATCAACTAAAAGTCACAAATTGTGTAGAAAGAGTATGGTTAATGACCAATTTGGTTTCGTTAAGGTTTATTTGCACAATGTAACATTGAATCAAAAGGGGTTAAGAAGTTGAATCCATCTAGAAGAGTATCTACATGGATTTTCAGTCAATATTTACCGAAAATTTGGAAGCAGTACTTAGGCTTGTTAAAAAGAACGATTTTATTATGTACATGGTTTTTTAGTCGATATCCTTCATCATTATAATATACATAGTGGATCAAAAGTCTGGAAACGCCTAGTTATCTCTTAAATGAATGGTTCGAATTATACAAAGGCAGGAATAGATTTATTTTTCCATACGAGGATTTCAAATTTGATGTTTATAACGTTGGCAAATTTACCATTTTGCTGATACAAATGTTGCAAGACAGACAACTAGATGACCGATGAAATACATTAATGAACACACATCAGAAGTGTTCGAAATTAAAAGAGGAGTGCGACAGGAGTGAATTGTCGCCACTAATATTCAATGCATACTTTGAAGAAATTATGAAAAGTGCTCTTGAGGGAGAAACAGCAGGAATAAAGGTCAATGGAACACCAATTAACAACATTAGATATGCGGACGATACTATCATAATAGCATACAACCTTCAAGACTTCCAAAGTCTAATGAACAAGATAGTTGAGTATGGAGAAGAATATAATGATGAAAGCCTGACAATTAACGGTAAAACTTTAGAACAAGTTGAAAACTACAATTATCTTGGTTCAATAATTAATAAAAAAAACCGGCTACTCCAAAGAAATCAAAGTTTGAATAGAGAAAGCACGATCAAACTTCATCAAAATGAGCAAGGTACTTTGTGCAAGAGAATTGAAATTAGACTTGAGAGTTAGACTGGCAAGATGTTATATTTTCTCATTTAAGAGATAACTAGGCGTCTACTAGGCGTCTTTTGGTCCACTAGGTATAAAAATAATACACAAATAAACGAATAAAATTGATATTGTAGCATTCATTACCTTCATTTAAGAAAAACAATTTCAAATAAGGATGATTCAGAGATTTCTATGAACAAACTAAAAGATCTTATATTTGTGAAAGTCATAAAGAGTATTCTCAATTAGGACCATATAATAAATACATTTTGCAGTTACTGGAACAGTTACATGTAACCTGTATTTCATAAATGGAACGAAAGTCCATTTAGGACGTTTTTCATACATGTAATAAAATAGTTTTATAATTAAACATTATTTTCGATATTACATTAGTGTAACTAAAGTTTACCGATAAAACTTCTAGTCATAACTAAGAATAAATGCTTACATTTTATACCAAAGTTTTTTTCAGTAAAATATAACTATTTTAAAATGTTACTTTAATTTTCCGGTCACCCAATTTGAGTATTTCGAGGAAATCGGAAGGATTTTTATATATTTTAAAGGAATTGATGACCAAGCCTTGCAGAAGAGTCGTTAAGTTTGATATAATTGTAATATTTGTGAAACAATGTCATAAAAAGATAAAGATGGTGTAGATCATTAACAAAAATGGTAAAAGTTATGTTTTGTTGCTATTATTCCAACGATAGTTATTTAAACCTTTCTATCTCTCTCTTTCTTTCTCTCTCACTCTCTCCATATTGATAACTTTGAACTTGAAAACAGATCATAAACGTATTGGCGATTAAAAATAACTATAGAGGGCGCTTTGACAGATGTTCAACTGATCAAGCACGTAGGAAAATAAATCAAACTGTCATAGCTGTAGAACGTGAAACATCGTTTTAAGTGAAACAATATTTCCGTTCATTTTCAATTGGTTTAATAATAGAGAATAAAGATATTCAAGTTCGTCTGGTAAATATTTTTAAATATGTAGGCGAGACACGGTAAGACCTTTAACGAAATACCTTCTTCTTCTTTAAGTTCCATCTTCTATCGAAGGTTGGAAATCATCATGGCTATGCGGACTCTGTTGACTGCCGCTCTAAAAAGTTCTGCACTACTGCATTCAAACCATTCCCTTAAGTTCTTAAGCCAGGATATTCTTCGTCTTCCCACATTTCGCTTTCCTCGGATTTTGCCCTGCATAATAAATTGTAATAATGCGTATTTTTGCCCTCTCATCACATGTCCCAAGTATTCAAGTTTTCGTCTTTTGATAGTTAATATTATTTCCGCCTCATTTCCTATCCCTCTAGTTACTTCCATGTTTGACATTCTTTGAGTCCATGATATTCGTAGGATTCTTCTGTAACACCAAAATTCAAAGGCGGTCAACTTATTCAGATGAACTTGTTTTAGTGTCCAAGCTTCCAAATCATAAAGAAGAGTAGACAACACGTAACATCGAAGCATTCTCAGACGTAGTTCTAACCTTATATCCCGACAACAAAGAAACTTTTTAAGTTTAATAAATGATGTACGTGTTATTTCAATACGTGTCTTAATTTCTTTGGTTTTGTCTACATCTGATGTTATCCATGTTCCCAAGTATTTATAGTTATTAACACTCTCAATTGCAGTATCTTCAATAGTCAATTGGATATTTGCAGGTGCAGATTTAGTCATGATCATGCATTTAGTTTTCTTCAACTTTATCTTCAGTCCGTACTCATGACAGCGTTCATTAAGGCGTTGCATTACGTTCTGTAAATCATTGTTGTTATCCGTAATTATTACTGTATCGTCTGCAAAACGTAAGTTATTCAACACTTCTCCATTGATAGATATACCTTCTATTGAGTCTGAGAGCGCTTTTTGAAATACCGCTTCACTGTAGACATTGAAAAGTAGTGGGGACAGCACGCAACCCTGGCGGACTCCTCTCTGTATTTTGATATTTTCGGTGTACTGGCTGTCAACTCTTACCTTGGCAGTTTGATTCCAATATAAATTAGATATAATTTTCAGATCACGACGGTCAATATTTTTGCTTTTTAATATATCTACAAGCTTTTTATGTTGAACTTTATCAACGAAATACCAGATGCTGTTAAATGCTGGCCACGTTTTGTTATGTGGAATATAAAATAACAAGTAGTGGGATTATGTCTGCAAACCAGTTGGTGGCAAAATGCACTTGTAAAGCCGGCCTGAGAGGAATGTGCAAAGCATGTGATTGCAATTTGTACATATTTGGTACATATACAATAAATTTTGCAATTATTTTCAGAAAACTTATTTGAAAAAAAAAGTTGTGAACGCACTATTATAGCACTTGTTATTGATTTCCCAATTTTTAATTCACAAGTCCAACGATATTGTACATTTTTATCTCGAGGAAAAGGTGCATACTTATTGCTTCCGAACGATAATTACTGCATTGCGGTATAGAAAAGTATTGTTTGCATTTACTTTTTGACACTATGGTACCTATTTAATATTATTTACACTATTTATAACTATTTAATTAAATGTCAAATGTTTTGTTTCCCTACGTGCTTTAATTAGAATTTTTGCCGAACCATGTCGCCTCTTTCGTTTGACATCGCCAATCATGAATGTATTGGAGCCATACCGAACAGATCAGGAATGAAAGGAAAAAGAGTTGGGATTCCAGATATTTTCCTGAAGAAGTTGCAGAATATTTGAAACTAGTGACGACATTTCGAGACTCACTTGGAATCAACCCTTAGGAACAAAATCAAGATAATGATATATGTGGATTTGCAGCAATGTGAACAGTATTAAAGTTGTTTAAATTAGTTTTTATAAATATTAATTTTTGTCTCTAATTTTAAATCGATTTTTAAGAAGGTTTTGGTCTATGACAAAAACGTACCTAACACTAAAATCCTTCCTATTTTCAAGTAACTCGCTCTATAACATCGTAAGCAATAGATATATTAGATGTGTTGTACAGAGTACTATAATTTTATTTATCACTGAAACGTTTCGAATGTTTGTACGATCTGTTAGTAATATTGTTTTTGTAAGTTTTTGAAACTTACCGATTATTTATTAGTAGTATTTTTGATGTCGTTATGGTTTTGTTTTTAAGAGTCAAGTGGTTTAATTTTGTCGATGGTGCTATGTGCTTTACGCTAATAGTATAAAAATAAGACTGTTCCATTCAATAATGTAAAAAAGACCACGGGGGACTGTATGTTTTTAATCAAATCATATTATACTGTACCGAAAGTTGCTGTCATTGCAGTGTATTACTGGTTGCATAATTAATAGGAACAAATTTGCAAATAATCTGAAAAATTGTATTATTTAAATAAATATATGTTTTGAAATTGTACTCAGATAAAATATTAAACATCTAACAATTAAAGATTTACAACGAACTTTATAATAATATTTAAAAGTTCACTTTTAAAAACGTCCATATCAAAAATTTCCAACTGACTTCAAACCTTAAAAAATTTAAACGCTTTTGCGAAGTATGGTAGGAAAACTTTTTCTGCACAAGTTTTAGCTTTCTCTTTAGTAATTTTCGCCTTCGAAATTGAAACGGCTAAATTTCAGACCTGAATTGATTATTCGTCAATAATGTGGGGAAATTTGTAATGTTTCGTAACAAAGAGTGTCTAACAGTGGCGCCATCTGCCACAAACTCTTAAAACCAATTTGTACTCGCTCTGCTGTGTTTTTAGTAACGAGAAGTAATAAAAGATTGGTTTTGTATTGTAAATCTCTTGTGATATAATCATTATTAGTGATCGATCATTTACTCAAACCATTATTTATCCGAATATATAGAAGGCCCCCGACAGCCTTTAACCTTTTGATGTATCCTAGCAACATTTTTGATTGCTCATTCTCTTATCTAACCAGAACTTCTGTTAGACTTATATGTTAAGCCCCTAAATATTTCATGTAGCTTAAACCTTGAAGTATGATCCGAAGTAGGTCATATCATTGTTCGTTATGCATTATATCGCCCCGTTTGCAAAGTTTTATGTCATGATTAGTTCGCGCTCTTGACCATTCTGTGTAAAACTTCTTCGTTGGTAGCTTTGTTTAATCCTCAACACCACATTTAAAATGCTTCGAATCTCTTCAGTAAGGCTGCAGTTATAATCCATAAGCATAAAGCTAATCTTGTCTTTTCGATCCCTATCTTAGTTTCCGAAAAACGTGACTCTGTGACTCCTGTTCTTCTTCTTATTTCTAGGTTTGGTACTTTATCTCTGATGGTAATACCTAATATTGATCTTTCCATAGCGCGTTGTGTAACTCTTATTTTATCTATTGTTCTTTTTGTCAGAGTCAGTGTCTAATTATCTCCGCCTAAGTGAATCTCATACCCTAGATATTTATAAGCTATTACTTGGTCGATGGTATGGCTTTCAATCAGAATTTTTCCGCTGACTACAAGGTTAGTCATAAATTTTGTCTTTGGGATGTTAATTTTAAGACCAATTGTTTTTGACACTTTATAGAGCGTGTGCAGCATTTTTGTAGCTTTATCAACTCTATCAGATATTTAAACGATGTCATCGGCAAATCTTAGGTGGTTCAGATCTTCCCTATATGGGAAGATCTGAACCAGGAGGATCAGAGGAGGATCAGAACTAGAAGAACCAAGAGGATCTTCCCAATATGAATTCCCATATTATCCTCTCGTTCCATTTGCTTAAACTTATATTCAAGAATAGCTGTAAACGATCTAGGGGAGAGTCTAGTCTGGAGGGAGACTCTGTCTAATTCCACTTTCTATTCGAAACTTCTTGCTATCTTTATGATGGAAGACACAAGCTGTACGTTTCGTAAATACTTTTAATCAAGGCGATATATCAGTAGTCAATGCGGCAGTCAGCAATGCTCGAAGCATTTTATGATGATCTATAGTATCGAAGGCCTTTTCATAATCTACGAATATAAGAAAGATAGGCTTGTTATACTCTGTACACTTTTCTATTAGCGTCTTTATAACTTGTAGATGATCATTTGTTCCATATCTGGAGCGGAACCCGCCTGTTCCAACTATCTAGTTTGTTCACAAGCCGTTTTGTTATTATCTTCATGAATAGTTTGTATGTATGGGAGAGCAAACTAATAGGTATGTAGTTCTTTAGTGAAATGTCACCTTTTTTGTGCATTATGGTTATTATTGTATTATGCCACTGGGGCGCCTCTTGTCAAACAAGCATTGAACATCTTTTTCAACACATTTACTAACGTTCCTCCTCCTTCTTTGATTTGTTCAATGACTATCCCATCTTCTCCAGGTGATTTATTGTTTTTCATCTCCGAGAGAGCTGATTTCATTTCCTCTGTTGTGATATCTGGGATGTCTTCTGAGCCAACATTTTGAACTTTTGGTATTTGATTTTGATCAGGATCTGGAAGTTCTTCTCACTTATACAATTCTGAGTAAAAAAATCTTGAGCAATTTTTAAAACATCTTCCTTATTTGTTTGTGCACAATAAATAATTATTGAAGTGAACATTTAAGTGTAATTTTGAAACTGGATAATTTTTGCTTATCAATTGACCGTAACAAGTTCTCCCGTGTCTTTGCTAATACGTAATTTAAAACAATTTCATATTTATATATAAAAGTTTCTCAAAAAATAAAGATGTTAGAAATATGTGCACTATGCTATTTTGATTTTTCTTGCTTGAAAATGATAAATGGTATAACGCTTGTTTTCTGATTTCTCAAGAGCACCAGAAAAAAATTAACAATAATAATTGTATGGTAATGGTGTATCGTGTACATATTTTCAAAAATGCTACTAAGACTGCTTTCAAAGTCCTTTATATCTGCTTAGTGAAAGGCAACCAAATTAAATAATTTTTTATTAATGTGGTTGGTATTTTTATTTATTTGTCCTTTCTACCACCTTCCTCCGCGACTTATAGCGGCGCAAGCGATCGGTTCCTTAGTATATCCTTACAAGTGCAAAGAATAATAAGGATGTAGCACGAGTGACCACAGGCACACGGCTATAAGAACAATGGGAAAACAAGTATGTAAATAATTTAATATATTTAGAAATAGATACAGACCTGAAGACAAAGAATAATATTATATTTACATCGATAAAGGCTCATCCAGACTTACCATCAAAATTGGTCAGAATATTAGATCAGAAAAATTATCAAAAAACGGTGAAAAAAATTATGATGGAAAGTGATAGGTGGGGTATTAAACACAAAATAAAAATAAATTACAGCTAAAAATTTCCCAGGCGGTTTGGGGGTGGAGCGGTTAAAATGGGTCGAAATTTTAGTAAAACTAAAATACTATTTTCAAAACAAGCTTGATATCTTTCATCAATGGAATTAATAAATAATAACACCTCACTAAAATTTGGCAATTGCTATATGAAAAAAATCAAATATAATCAGGATAGGGCAGAATATTAGCTGGTATGGTGGATGATTGTTTTTTAAGTTTTTTAAGAATTTTATAGTAAATTCTATATATCTACAATCTGCTAATAATATTCTGATAGATTGATTGAAATAGGGAAGGACTGTTAAAATATATGTAGGTCCTGTTCTGTGCATAGTTTATAAGGTACTGACTTATGGAAGTATACTTATAATTGTAGTAGCTATAACACGCTATAATTTTATACAAAAATAGATGATTAAATTTTGACTCCAATATTTACACAATAAATAATTAAAATTAACAGATGTCCTGTCAAAGTCACGTGACTACCACAGTATATACCACAAATAATAGTGTAAGTAGAATAGAACAGGTGAGGAGAGTGAATTGCATGGGTCCAGCCGTTCGTATTGGTGACGGCGCTACTAGTTACGTAGGTAGAGAAACGACAGAGACGAGACCATGATATAAGGAAACATGGTATGCTCACGCGCATCTATTTTGAACAGCCAATCGCGTTTACGACCAAAATCCGCCATTTTGAAGGCGGCAATTCAAATATGTACAAAATTGATACGAAATATCGTAGTTAAATTAAATAAAATAAAATTAATATTATACATTAATCCAATTAATTCATATTTAAAATGATCTGAACAGACTCTTGCACAAAAAAACAAGACTTACTTTTAAATTCCAATACATTGCAAAGTAAGGTTAAAAAATGCAAAAGTAAACAAAGCAGACGTCACGCATGTAGAGGTGGTTGATTTTTGTGGATCAGGTCAGGTATGCTCACTTACACTTACTATGAGTAGAGTACCCGTACCATGGACGTATAAATAAAGATCTTTATTTATACGTCCATGATCCGTACTCGTTTATTATAATATATTGGTGTTAGAGATCAGTTCTACAAGTATAAATAAAATACATGTTCCAAAGTAACTGGTACGGGATCAGGTCACCATCCCTACACGCATGTGACATATTGAAAAGATGGTGGATTTTGGTCGGCGCAGAAATGTGCAAAAACGAGTCCACCTAGTGAGCATACCTTGTTTCCTTATATCATGGACGAGACATAAGACATGACATGGTACAATGTGTTATCAAAGAATATAGACGCCTAAGCGTCTATATTCTTTGGTGTTATTATGCTTGTGCGTCACAGTGTTGCCACATTTTTTTGTATAAAGTATAGGAGTTTTTAAAATAGAAAGATACTTTGACGAAATAATGTTTTAAAAACTTATACAGAAGTAAAATGCTTCACATTTGTATTTAGGTATATACATAAATACAAATGTGTTGTGTTTTACTTCTGTATAAGTTTTTTAAACGATGGTATACAGCCAACTACTGGGATTTTCCCATTAATTTTTATGTAATGTTTTGTTATGAGAAGCTACAATTTTTGAATTCATATTAAAAAGCATTCATAAAATAGTATTTTTTACTTTAAATATAGCTAAATACTTGGTGTATACTTTTGTTTAACCTAATTTTTTTATTTTCATTTAACTTTACTTTATTCTGTAGTTTTTACAGATTCTAATCTATTAATACGCGCTTAATTTCGGGTCAATGCTTTATAAATGCATTCATTTTTTTCGAATCCTGAGAAAACTAACAAATATTTTTGAAAAATTTAAACGCAGAATTAAAGATTATATATTATACCGAGGGCCGACAGTCCCTTAAAATAAACAAAAAGTTTTTTGAATGAGATATTTGAAATTAAAAATCACTAAATTTTCTCTTTTTTTACCCCTGTAACTTATTAAAATAAACATTATAAAAGTTTTCAGGGACTTTCGGCCCTCGGTAATAATGTATTCTTTCATTCTGCGTTTAAATTTTTCAAAAATATTTATTAGTTTTCTCAGGATTCGAAAAAAATAAATGCATTTAAAAAGCATTGGCCCGAAATTTTGCGCCTACGCTCTTAAGCATAATTTTAATGGTTTTTATTATATAAGTATTTTTAGATGTAGAAATGCAAGATATAATTTTATTTTATAATATTTATAGGTACAATTTTAATGCTTTTAATTATTTATGTATTTTTCACGTTTTTATTCAATTATATATGTATTTTGCAATTTTAAATTTTCATTTCATATAATATAAATCTTGCCCATAATTTTATATGTGAGAGTGTGAAATAATTGAGTATATGGCAACACTGACGTTTATTAAGCGTCATTAAGCGTTTATTTAACGTCAAAACATATCTATAGGTTATGTTCATTGAATGAAAATTAAATTTAACCATTTATTTTCCATTAAAAGTATGCTTTTTGAATTTTGACGTCTAAAATAGAGAACATATTTTTTAATTTGTTTAATTCAGACCCTACGTACCTACGTTTTGTCGCCAAATGAAGTTAGTTTCAGCCCGTCCGCATTTGGCGCTTGAAACTCTCTCCCAAATATTTCTGTGGGACTTACCTTACTAGAGGGCTATGTACTGTGGTGACTAGGATGTAAGTAAATGTAAACATAAAATAAAGTCAAAATTTCAGGTTACTGTAAGTGTAAATAAAAGTTAACATTTCCAAAAATCAGATATAAATCGTTGTTTTCGTCAAAAATACAATGTCTCGAGAAGTGATAAAAATGAAACAAGGCATGTCTTATTCATGCAAAGAGAAAATTATAATTCTGAATGTCTTTAAATACTTTAGTAAAATGCATCCAGAAAAATGTGTGACTGAAATTGTTAGGCGAACTTCTAAAGCAACAGGGTGTAGTGAGAAAAGTATTTTCCAATTTAGAAAGGAAGAAGATAGTCCTCAGGGATTTAAAGAACCATCAAAAACCAAAGTTAGAAAGAACCTCAATATCAATAGTAGGTTTTTAAAATATGATGAGGAGGTAAGGGAATCAATTAAGGAAATTATTTATGATTTAAAATATAGGAATATAGTACCGAGTTTAAGTACTATATTGAAAAATGTTAAATCCAACAGTAACCTACCAAATTTTTCATTAATGACTCTAAGAAGGCTGCTTTTTGATATGGGCTTCTATTATCAAAAGCAGAAAAATACCAACAAAGCTATTTTGGTTGAGAAAAATAAAGAGAATACACAGGATCCAAAGATTGAAACAAAAGATGAAGTGCAGTGTGTTAAACCAAATGAACTTGAAAAAATGAGTGATAAATCAACTAACATGCCTGAGACAATTCCAGAAAACCATGCATATATGCCAAATCCTAACCACGGACACATGCCACTGTTGCATTTTGGACAAAATGAAAACCACATAATGGATGGAGTCCCTGTTGGCTTTCAGCACCAGATGATGCTGGATCCTAGAATACATCATCCTATCCATCCCATTCCTCACAGCATGGGTTTTTTACAGTATCCATCTCATCACCACAACATGGTTACTCAGCAATGACAGGTAAGTTTATTTCTAATATCATATTGTGCTGTAATATCTTTATTGTTGTCTACATAAACTATTCTTCATAAGCATCAGCTATTGGAGAGCTTGATTTTGTCAAAATGTTTGATTATAGTATATTGTGTATCTAGAAAGTAGTCAAAACAATACATTTCCAAATGATGGTGCAAATTGTTGCATATATTCTGAAATTGCATTCAACATTAGGTACTTAAAAGCCATCTTAAAAAAATACATGAAAACATACTTGACATCTACTATTAAATTATAATTAGAGAAACACCAAACATTTGAGTTGTACTTATTTTCCCAAACAGTACTAGAATAATATTCTCTGCCTAGGTTAAAAATAATATTCCCATACTGTTTTCTGAATGTTGCTTAGCATTACTGATTAGTGTTAAGGAATTGCATATTTTGCAGTCAGAAATTGCTCTGAGAATTAAATAATTCAGATTTTGGGAAAAATATTTTATTGTATGAAAGGAGAAATTCCCTATTTGCATAGTAGCCCACAAGGAATCTGTTTAGAGTTGATGTAGTGAGTTGGACTTTGGATTTTTTTTCCAGAACATTGCTGCTAACTATAGTTTGAATATACTCCAGCTGAGAAAGTTATGGCACATTAGCAAAAATTTTAGGGCTAAAAATTCCTTTCCTTCTTAAATATTGCACATTTCTTGCTACTATTAATTTTGTATGCAAAATCTGTTAGTAGTTTTCCATCTTCATTAATTTTATCATTTTTAATGTCTACCTTTGGGTTAATGTCTTTTTTGTTTTTCTGTTTTGTAAAGTGTTCTAACTCTACAAGATAATCCTATATATCCAGTTATGGGTGAAGAAACTCTTAAGGGGCTACACCACCATTTGAAGTAACAGATGCTAATGATGTTAATTTTCCACTTATTATCTTATACATATCTGTTAGTATCTCATCTCTTTACAAAATTCACAAAATTGAGAGTTGTGCTTTAATATATAACAATTTTTTTTGTTTTAAAAATAAGTTTTATTACATACAGTATATAAAATATAACTTTTTGAATTGCACATTTTCCAGCTATCCCTAATTGTTTTTTACATGATCTGTAAGATATGTAGTACAAAGAATTTTAAATCAACACAAAATATTGAATTTTGAATAAACATTCAACTTAAACTTTTTTTTCCAAAACTTCTAAAACAATTTTGAAGCAGGAAGATAGTGAGGTTACTTGAAAGCTAGGAAGAATCGGTGCATATGCCCATATTCACTGCTCAATTTGTTAAGAATAGCTGAATTTTTAACTTCACATAACTCAGAACGAAACAATTCAGCATTAGTAGTGCAAACTCAAAACATGTTCATGATATATTTTAAAAGTTATTTAGGACTTTTTGGAAGATATTTCTTTTAGAATGAAAATGCGAAATGATGAATGCAGAACTGCAGTAGAGAAAAAAAGGCAAGCTAGGCTTAAACAACTTCAAAGAAACACAAGAAATAGCAGAGAAATTTATAACGAAAAGAGAATACAAGCGATTAGAATATGCAGAAAAAAAAGAGGCTTTGAAAAAACAGACAAGTACAAGCAGAAATTCTATAGAAACAGAAGCACACGTCATTTAGACCAAAATTGACAATATGCAAAGCCAAGGACGGAGAACTACTAACAGAGAAACAAAAAATTATAATGAGATGGAAAGAATACTTTGAGGAAAACCTAAATGCAGACAATGGAAATGATCAAAACGAAACAGTATATTCTACGGCGGAGCAGCACATTGAAAATCCGAGTTATGAAGAAGTAGTTCAGATAATAAAGAAACTAAAAAACATTAAAGTGCCAGGAAGGGACGGAGTTTCGGCAGAATTATTGAAATATGGATGACCCAAACTCTGGGGAAGAATCCATTACCTGATAAAGTTGGTATAGACCAAGGAGCAAATGCCGGAGGAATGAGCAGTAGGTCTTATACAGCCAATATATAAAAAAGGAGATAAGAGGGAATGCCAGAATTACAGACCAATTACATTGCTAAATGTAATATACAAAATTCTTTCTGGCATTATCTACACTAGATTGTCAGAACATTCTGATTGAAATAGAGCCACTACACACAACATATTCATACTTAGAACAATAAAAGAGAAAGCTTATGAATATGACATACAACTATATACTATGTATATAGACTTTAAACAAGTTTTTGATAGTGTGAAAAGAGACAAAACTGGAAGACCTGAATCTAGGTATACCAAAATACATCAGCTCATAAAAATGATGTTGCAGGGTTAAAGCCGCAGTAGAGTGATGGAGAACTGCTCCTGTTTGACATCATGGGGGTGAGACAGGGGGACGCACTTACAACCATGCTGTTCAACCTAGTTCTTGAAGCAGTCATCAGAAAAAGCAATGTAACGGCCATATAAACACCAAAACAGTACAAATTACTGCATATGCAGACGATGTCACCATTATTCGTAGAAGCAAGGCACAACTAATGGTAACAAAATGAAGGAGGAGACGCATTACTAAATACAATAGATAAGCTGATAATAATGATATTATTATTATCGTGGTATATTATATGTATAGTGGTATTATTATATGATTACATAAAAAAGGAGACCAGTTAGAATGTGGAAACTAGCGTGGAATCACGTTGTTTCAGAATCCTATTATCACTTTTTAAGAGCAGTAACCATCAAAATTATGATTTCTATATGTTTCAGAATATATTTTAAAAGTTTTTAATAAAAAAATTGTAAAAGAGAAGAATTTGTTTTTTACAACATAAACTATAATAAAAATATACATTTTACACAAGATTATTGGCTTAATTTGAAGCCTAATACTGTAATAATTTCGTTCTTATAAAAGAAAAAAGATCTGTATGTACACATCAATCAAAACACTGCTGTTTTCTATTCCATATATAACATTATTTTTTTACAATTTTACAGTGTATACAGTTTTTTAAGTTTCGTTACATTCCAATTATTTTAAAGGTTAATTAAACTCATATCTAATATTAAGTACATGTATATGGGTTGCGTATGATGATATTTGTGCTAAAACTATCTCTGTATTTGCGTATAAATTTAGCCTACAAGGCTACAAAACATGGTTTACTAGAATATTCACAGACATAATGTATGTTTAGAAGAAAATGATTTTAGCACCTTATTTTCAACCTCATATTTTGAAGTTTCTGAATATAAAACCAAATATAAAAGTAAGTTATTCTATCTAGTTTTAGGTAATACTCCGTGCTCAGTCGTTTTTGGAATGATTTAATAAAAAATTGTAGCAATTAAAATCCACTTTCTTCTTCATCTGTACTTCTACAGTCGGTATTCGTCCTCCTTTTGATCATGTCCATATTTTCATATACAGGATCCGCTTCTGCTGCGTCTAAAGCAAAAAAGTTATTATTAATAATGTAGAAGACTGTACGATTTCACGACCGGTGTTACGTAATGTGTGTGTTTAGATTAATGGCCTTGGTTCAGACCGATTGGCCAGCTCAAAATTTTATTAAAATCATGGACATATAAACATAGATGGACACAGCAATAAGATACCTTTAACACACAATGTTTTGAAGCTTCGATAGAATGTGATGCTTCCGCAATGAGCATAAGCGTGCTTGAATTTTTACTCGCGGGTAATTATTCAGATTTTAAAAATTGGAAGTAGTAATAATGTATAAAACCACCATGGTGGTTCCATCTCACCAGATGGAACCACAACCAATCAAATTGACCATGTGATGATAGACAAAAGGCAGCCAGTAGTATCTCTGATGTGAGAACACGACGAGGAGCATGCTGTGGATCAGACCATCTTTTACTGCAAACCAAATTTAGGTGCAGAGTTAACAGAGAAAGAAACGAAAGACAACAAAGAACAAACAAACTAGACCTGGAAAAACTGAAGACTCAGGAATGTAGAGAGAAGTTCGAGCAAGAAGTCACAAATGAGCTAAGGACACAAGAACTGCACTCCATAGAGAGCAAATGGAATAATATCAAAACAGCAGTGCTGACAGCAGCAGCGTCCACCGTGGGAAACAAGAAAAAGAAGAGAAGAGGAACATGGTTTGATGACGAGTGCAGGCAAGCGATAGAAGAAAGAAACGAAGCGCACAAAATGTACATAACAAGAAGAACACGGGAAAGACGAACATCATTTGAAGTCGCAAGACGGAAAGCAGACAAGATATGCAGAAACAAAAAGAGAGCTTATGAAAATGGACAAATAGAAGAAATGGAACAAAATTTCAAAAAAAAACGAAATTAGAGGAGCTTACGAATACCTAAAAAAGATAAAAAGTGGATATAAACCTCAAACAAGCCTATGCAAAGATGAAAGTGGGCAAATAATCAGTGACCAACAGAAAGTCACAGAAACCTGGAAGCATTATTTTCAGACCCTACTTGGAACACAAGTAGATATGGAAGATGAAATGGGTACGAACCATGTAGAAGAGAACGAAGTTGAAGTAGAAGCTCCAACCATAGAGGAAGTTCTCGAAGCTATTAAGGCCCAGAAAAACAATAAAGCCCCGGGAGTTGACGAGATTCCAGCAGAACTGTATAAGGTAGGTGGCAACCACCTATCAAGTCATATCCACGCGCTTATCAAAGAAATATGGCAAGAAGAGAAAATACCCGACGAATGGAAGAAAAGTATAGTATGCCCAATCTATAAAAAAGGAGACAAACTCCAATGCAAAAACTACCGTGGAATTTCTCTACTATGTACAGCGTATAAAGTCCTCACGTATATTATAAACCAGCGACTCCAACCACTAGCAGAAAATATTATTGGAGAATATCAGACGGGCTTCAGACGGGGAAGATCGACAATGGATCAAATATTTACAGTCAAGCAGGTCTTGAGCAAATCGTGGGAACACGACATTGATGTTCACAACGTGTTTGTAGACTTCAAACAGGCATACGATTCAGTCAAAAGGGACAGACTATACTATATATTGGCAGAATTAGCAATACCACATAAGCTAATTAGACTCATTAAAGCCACAATGGATGAAACTCAGGCATGTGTACGAATACAAAACAACCGGACAGACTTTTTCAAAATCTCGCAGGGACTAAAGCAGGGAGATGGGCTGGCACCAACATTGTTTAACCTGGCACTGGAGTATGCGGTTAGGCAAATGCAAACTGGACGAGAAAACCTACTGACCAATAAAACGGTTCAACTGGCTGCCTACGCCGATGATATTAATATTATGAGTAGAACATCAACAGGAGCACAGGAAGCATACGCAGAGTTAAAAACACAAACGAAAAGGCTAGGTCTGGAAATTAACACAGAAAAAACAAAAATAATGGTACAGACGAGAAGAAATATAATCCCACAAAACATTATACATGAAGATGACATTGAAACGGTTGGAAAGTTTACATACCTGGGAGTAGAAATATATGCCGATGGAGCAGAGGATGGAGAAATACGAAAAAGGATAACGCAGGCAAACAAAGCTTATTTTGCCCTCTCCCATATATTTCGGTCTAAAAGTGTCCACCGAAATACAAAGATGAGAATCTATAAAACTTTAATTCGGCCAATAGCATGTTATGGCAGCGAAGCATGGGTCCTGAAAGAAACATCCAAAAACAAACTCGACACATTCGAAAGAAAAGTACTGAGGAGAATACTAGGACCTGTGAGGGAAAACGGAATCTTCAGAATTCGATATAACAACGAGCTCTATCAACTGTATAAGGAAACACCCCTGTCAGACTTCATTAGAATACAAAGATTGCAATGGGCCGGACATGTGATACGAATGGGAGAGGATAGGCTACCAAAACGAGCACTGAACGCCAGAATGCAGGGAAAGAGACCAGTTGGAAAGCCAAGAAAGCGCTGGGAAGACACAGTAAGCAGCGACGCACAAGCACTTTTAGGAGTCCGTGTATGGAGAAGAGCAGCCACAGACAGACAAGGGTGGAGGCAAAAAATAAAGGAGGCCAAGGCTCATTTTGGGCTGTAGTGCCGTAGAAGAAGAAGAAGAAGAATAATGTATAAAAACACGTTCAAAAAATTAAAAAAAAAAAAACGAGAGTTTAACTATTAACAAATCACGTCTTTATAGAAAAATTAAAATACAATTTTATTTGCTTTAAAATTAATACAATTAAATATAGTTGAATTCAAGTTAATTTTTTAATAGGTATCAAAATAATGCTACAATAAAAAATCTTTATGTTTTCTCCTAAATTTGCTACCCAAATAGTTCGATCGTCAATATTATTTGGAAACCTACATAGAAAAATAAATGAGTTTTATTCATTTCACTAATTTATTTGTATCCATGAGAAATATTAAATTAAAAAGGTACTAAACAGATCTTTTTTATCAGATGATGTCTACTTACAATTTAAAAATGTCTACTAATTTCATGAACTCATATCTTATTCAATACATTAATGAACATGAATAAACCCAATGGTACGCCTATTAAAATGTAAACAAACACGCTTCCTCATTTCCTCATCTTAAATAATGTAAATTGTATGTACTTACAAATGAAATGAGAGATCGGGATGTAAATATTTCGTTTATTTTATTTCACTTTTCACAAATATCACTCAAAATACAGCCAAAATATCGAAAAACAACTTTTCCTCATCTACTGTAAAAAGTAAACAAACATGGAACAGCATTTGAAGTTTGACGTAGATCCATAAGACAGAGAAATGTAAACAACCGTTGCCATTTATAAATAGTTTTCAGTGCTTCTACATATAAAATAATTGATTGATATCTATTATACGCTATTATTAAATGATAATGCACACTATGTGCACACTTGATATTTTGATTACAATTAAATATATTAATCTAACCAATAAATTATTATTTTGGTTTGATAGCACCTGTAGAGTATAAAATACGGAGTAATATTTTCAGCGACTCGCGAATAAGAAATTTTAAAACAAAACGTGACAACAGTTGAAGGTGCTGAGAATGTGACCTATTCAAATAATTTTGACTACACAATTTTATGTAAATAACTGAGTCCATCTGTGTTTATATGTCCATGATTAAAATTATCAATTCCATAGTTACAATTTCCTAGATTTAGCTGAAATGAATACTATTCATCTATTCCAAGTGTATCGTCCGCGAACAAATTTTTATTGCTATGTACAAAATACAAAATCAAGAATTGAATGATCATTAGTAGGAGGTAGTATTTTGATATTTTCGTACAAATATCACAAAATTAGAGATCACTTTTTTGAGAAAGATGCTACGTGAATAAATTAAAACAAGTTTAATGGACATATATTTTAGATAAATAAATTTATAACAACCACGTATCTAGTGCTAGAACGTAAGTTAAGTCTGCTACAGACTTATGCCTATTAAAATTTGATTAGCATATGTCAAAAAAGTTAAAAGCTTTTAAAAAAATTTTTCACTAATTGGGTGGATCACTATAGGAATCAAATGAGTAATTATGTTTAATAAAATATTGAGAGAAATAATTACCTGGTGTGGCTGGCCTGTCTATATGGTCCGCAAGTAGCCGATGTACATATA
This sequence comes from Diabrotica balteata, assembly GCA_918026665.1. Taxonomy (NCBI): domain Eukaryota; kingdom Metazoa; phylum Arthropoda; class Insecta; order Coleoptera; family Chrysomelidae; genus Diabrotica; species Diabrotica balteata. The sequence goes on along the minus strand of OU898276.1, from coordinate 197,040,114 downwards.
TGTATTGTTCCTGAAAATATTATTGTCAATGTATTTGTGATCTAAACGTCTGGAAGGATTTTGGATCATTCACAACATTCACATCATTTTCTAAAATTTTATCTAAATATTAATGGATATTAATAATAAATCAAACAAATTCTGTTCTCACCAAAACTGTTTGAAAAAAAATTAAGAATTTTTTGAGTTGTAATTCCTTTTTTCCTGTATCAAATTTTTACAGCTTACTAAAAATCTTAAATCGACCCAGATAGACGCACAAGACCTAAATATCATCGTTGAAATATATTAATATCACAAATCAACAATCAGAATTAAGAGACAGAGTTAATAAAAAAGAGTGTGTATGTGGTGAGTTTACTGGAAACTAAAGAGGAAAGCATAAGATGGCTTTTGAATGCTTAGTTTCCTATTTATTATTAAGAGATGAAGTATGGCCTGAACTACATCACATCACCAAGAATATCAAAGAATCTAGAGAGAAAATCTTCACAGGCAATATAATCGAATGGGCTATCAGTAGTTTTAAGCCCTACAAAGTATTCTGGAGACGATGGTATCTTTCCAGCTCTGCTACAGCAGGGAATATATATCCTACTGTATCATCTAGGAAAAATATTCAAAATGAGTTTCATCTTATGCTATATTCCAAAAACAAGTTAGCGTCTGCTTTATTCCTAAGAGTGGCAAAGCCTCTTCAGTGGATAACAATAACACCAGCTTTTCGAACAAATATTATAGGCAAATATATCAAAAACAACAGCAGCCAAATAAAAAATACTTACATAGTGGTATGTACAAACTTTAATGTGGCGACTGCCCAAAAACTTACATCGGTCAAACTGGTAGAAACTTCAATAAACGAATAGCAGAACATAAAAGGGCTTTTAATAATAGAAAAACAGATTCTACATACGCACTTCACCTTCTAGATCACAATCATTCTTTTAATGGCGAATTTAAAATTCTTCACATTCAAAATAAAGGCCTTGTTAGAATCTATGGAAATCAACAAATTAAAAAACACAGATATAATTCTGAATGACCAACTTGAGACAAACAGTTCTCCCCTCCTCAACCTATTCCATTAGAGACTATAAATTGTAAACGCATGCCAAAAATAGATAACTTGAGAAAGGCAATCAGCCGAAACAGCTGTAGTGATAAGAAGTTAAAATAAATTTTGTGGAAGTTTGAAAACAAAGTTTTCAGTGTTTTATTGTTACATAAAATGAATTTCCATCAAGTTACGGTCGAATCCATTAATTATCTTATAGGTTGTTGTGTGGAAAGGTCTTCTAGACCAATCGGCTCGTTCGAAATCTACAATCTACAAGGTATGCTTAACGACACTCTCGAAAAGCATAAAAATCAGTGGTAGTTGCGGTGATGATACGAAAGTATTTTACCAGAACATCAATCTCTCATATACTGCCTAGTAGAGCAAAGATAAAGATATCCATATTAATCAATAAATGACTTACGATAACTGAATTAATTAAATCGATAAATGAATTGAGTATGTTAGGTGAGATCAAAAGTATAACTGCTAGTAACTATAATAGCTTCCTGGTAAAGTTTAACCATAGCCTACTCAGTCATAAATATATGAGCAATAACTATATACACAATAAAATCGATAAAAAAAATTACCTCAGTTTGCACCATCATACATCTTTGTTTTCTTAGATCTAATACTGTTTTATATACATCCAGGGGTTTCCTAGCAGCGGCGGTCTGCAAGAGAATGTCTGCGGCGATGAGAGTACCAGTTCTGCCCACGCCAGCGCTGTAAATCAAGGTTTTGTTTTAATTTTAGGTTAGAAAATTTACCTCGCCAATAAAAATTTGTTAAAGGTGGATACTGAATTGTATGGATTGGATAGGTATATGGTAATGTTTATAAAATAAACTCCTGGATAAGATTAACGCACCACTTTAATTAATCTATTATTTATAACGACTATTATTAAGCTTACATAACAACTGTCACTGTCAAATAAGGTCCATAGCAACTTGTCGTACAGTAAATTATCGAAAAATATGAGTGGTACGTTAATTTTGTCCAGGAGTTATATATATATATATATATATATATATATATATATATATATATTATATATATATATATTATATATATATATATATAGTAATATGTTTCTTCTCAAACCCTTCTTTCAGTCGAAACGTATTTTTAAATTTTAGACACTTCGAGAATTGTTGCATGCAATTCGGCACAAATCTGACAGCTGCCAGGATTGTCTTAGCCAAATGTGCACTTGTTAGTTATGAAAATAAACTGCTATTTTATTGCTATTGCAAAAAAACAAAGCTTGTATTTTTACTTACTTTTGTATAAACTATTGTAAATCGGTTTATTGGAAAATAATCGGTATTTCAATTTTAATTACGTAAGAGAATCAACAATAACGTTACATCTGCTTTTAAAAATTTTGATTAGAATTTCAGTTACTTCCAATTTGCCAGTGACATTTTTACGGAATGTGTATAAAAACTAGGAAGAGATTTTGGTTTTCTTTTTCAATGGGAGAGAGGAAAAGTTGAGGGATTTTCCTGTTCAAAAGGTTTCTGAAAACAGTTCATTCGTCTTTGTAACCAAATGTCAAAGGTAGATACGTTATTATTATTATTGGCAGTGAAAGATGAAAGATCCCTGTTAGTAAACATGTGCTTAATCTTGATAAAACTTTTGGTCTCGCCTTTTCAATTCTGGATTTGATCTCTGCTGTCATATTTCATTGATTATATGTTAACCATTAAACATGTTAACAATGAAGAGAAAAGAATTGAAAAAACAGCGAAAAATAATAAAATAAAACTTAGGAAATAAGGAAATAAAAAGGCAAGAGAAGTATCGAATAGTTATATACATTTTTGTAGAAATAAAAAAATGGCCGTTTTTGGGAATATAGCAGATAAACTGTGAATAATTCATTTTAAAAGGATAGCTAATTTAAAAAATGAGATGGTTGAGGCACGCGATACCAAAGTAAAGAAAGGCTTTAAGAGAAGAAAAGAATGGATAGACCTAGTCTAATATTAATGTGACTTGCCTATTGGTTTTTCTGCTATGGTATTCTGATGTATACTCATAGTTATGTCATTATGATAATTTGGAAAGTTTGTTTAGCTTCTTTTCACACCTTAACAGCACTCTTAACATCAATACCCTTATTTATTTATGTTATTGTTCAGAATATTTTGGCATATTTGAATTATTTCAAAAAACAGATACAACAACAAATAAATTTTTCCAGGTTAAAATTACTACGCCGATCCTAGAAAAATATTCGGATAACTTTGGTATTTCGCAGTTAGTCGGCATTATGATGTCAGTCGCTTACGTAACGAAACTCCTTATCTGCTTGGTATAGTTAAATGTCAATCAATAAAATAACTGTCCATAAATATGCTTTCTGAATATACCAATATGTTTATTCTCTTCGAGAAATAATCACGGATATACAGTTTTTGTCTCTATCTAATACAAGCATTCGAAAGACATGGGACACTAAAAAAAGGCTGGGAAGGACCATATCATATATGTTTATGATAGTTATTGTGTCGATAATATCCTATGCTAATGAACTTTTATATGTCATATATCATATCTGATTACACCTTAATACTTGTTAAACTCTTTGTTGTAAATTTAGACCAATACTGATTTTATGTATTTATATTTCATCAGTAACATTGCTTGAATTGCGAGAAACGCTGCTCTAAGAAAAATATTTATCCTTATAACAAGCGACTCAAAAGTGATATTTGAGATTACACCTTCTGTTTCAATGTAAGAAGTATGAAAATAAAAGATGTAATGTGCAAACAATAACTTTATTATTGAACTTACAAAAACTGCTATTGCATTATTTGGAAGACGCATTATAAAAACAATATGCAATACAAACAGAGTTTCCTAAATATTCATCATTGGAACTAACGCAAGAAAGACGTTATGAACAGAGAAATCATCAATTACAAAATGAATTTCTTTATTTTTCAGTATTTGATATTACTACCCTACTCCTAATTACACTTTCCAATCGATTTCGCATGGATCGGATGACTTTTCTAATAAATTCTTTAGGCATTGCTTCCATACATCATTAAGCGCAGCTCTTAAGTCCATTATGCTCCTTGGTGCATGATTTCTGTCCCGGACCTTTATTTTAAGCTCATCCCAAACATGCTCTCAGGATTTATGTCCGGGTTCAACGCAGGCCAATTTATTGTAGGTATACCGATCTCAGTCAGATAGTTGGTGGTGACTCGTGCGGAATGGCATCGTGTATTATTCTGCATTAAAATAAAGGCATCACCAATAAATCCCGCGTATGGAACCACATGTTCCTCCAAAATGTCTCTGATGTAACGATCCCCGTTAAACCTCCTCCACCATGCACGAAAACCAACTCGTTTTCCCATCCATGGAAATGCCTGCCCAAAACATACAAGAACCGCCTCCATATGACACAATTTCTCGTATACAACATTGAGCAAATCGCTTTCCTGGCCTTCTATAGACTCGACGCTCTTGTCGTTGCCATGTACGCAGATCCTACTTTCGTCGGACAATAATACCTGAATTTATTGATAGTCGTCCCAATCCAGATGTTCGCGAGCAAAATCTAATCGCCTTTGCTTCTGGCTGCAGTTAGCTTGGGACCCGTAGCTGCCTTTTTGGTGTCAAGTTGGCTACCTTCAGTCTCCTTCTGACTGTCCAAACGCTGGTAACCACACCTCGGACCTCTCTAAGCTTTTCTTTGCGATTAGCACCAGTCAAATGTCGATTTCTCAGGATTTCGATACAAGAAATCTATCATCTCTCTCCGTTGTTATTCGTTTATCCCTCCTCCTTGTCGGCGGACATAATCACAAGTATCTTGGTACCGACGATACACTCGGGACACAGCAGATTTTCTTAAATTTAGTCGATTTGCCACGGCCCTCTGGCTCATGCCTTCTCTCAATAATGCTACTGCTTGATCTACTTGTTCGGATGTGGTATCCATTTGTAATGCAGTTGCGAACTTAACTGACTGATGTATTAGTGGGTTGCTATGGAAATTGATGCGTACGATGTTAACCGAACGCGTTAAGTCGGTGCGTGTCGATTTCAATGAGTCAAATTCTGACCCCTCTCTACGTGTTGCATTATTTCTTTGTAATATGTCATCCGATTCACCAAAAAACAAAACTTTTTTAAAACTCAATAATGAGGTTAATGATTGTACACTAAATATTTTTGAATTTACACTTTTTAGATTGAAACAGGAGACGTACGTTCACAAAATAATTTTGAGTCAATTATTTTGCACTCGAGTGTAGTATACCAAATGCCTTTAATTCCCAAATTTTTGTTGGTGTTGACTTGCTTTGAATACTTAATAATTTTAGATTATTTATTTGTACTATTCTTAACATTTTGCATAGACATACGGCCAAATATGTTACTAATTGGAAGACGACAAAACTCTTTAAGATAAATAGCAGGGATGGCCTTGATAGTTCGAGCCATTTTTCAAAATATCGAAATTCTAGTCGCAATTTAATTCGTATTAAAAAAGTCTGCAAAAAAAGTCATGTTAATTTTAAGATGGACTCAGAAAAAATCAAGAGATTATTTTTAAAGTATTTCAAGTCTTGAAATCTATTTTGGAATCTTCAGAAATAATAAGACGGGATGGAACATCGTCTATTTCGAAATTACAACACGTCGTCTAACCACCTTCTGACTAACAGATATAGCGTTATAGTTTTTATTCTGTTGAAGAAGAGTCCCATTCTGGGTTTTTTGCTTTTCCACTGTATGAACAATACTGTTTTTTTTTTCGTCTGAACACGCACATCAAAACAAGATATTTCTGTGCTTATAAGTATACCCTAACTAGTGTGACTTTGTATACGCTAACTATTTTGTATTTTTACATGTGGAAGACAATTATACTATCTTAAGAGTATCTATTGTATCTCGTCAGGCATTAATGACGCCTTGCAAACACCCGCGGCCTGTACGGTACGGTAAATACTTGAATTATGAATCATTTTTGGCCTATGTCCCACAATCTTATTTTCATTTTAACACGTATACTGCCATGTATTATTTATTTAGTATTATTGTAAATATATTTTATTTTTACGATTGTTACCTTCAAAGCAACGATGGGTATGTTCTTTTTGTTCCTATTTTTGATGTATTTTATACAATAGATGTAGACTTATTTAAGAAATAAATTTGTAGGTAAATTTGACCTTTATGTTATTTGTAAATTAAATCTGTCTAATTGTATCTCTGACACTATTTGCTACGATGATAAAATTAAAATATAAAATAATGGTGTCCCAAAATTCACTGATCATTTAAATTTGGCATCGCGTTGTAATGTAAAGTGTTCTTCTTCTTCTATGGGACTACAGCCCAAATTGAGCCTTGGCTTCCTTTATTTTTTGCCTCCACCCTTGCGTGTCTGTGGCTGATCTTCTCCATAACGACTCCTAATAGGGCTTGTGTATTGCTGTTTACTGTGTCTTCCCAGCGCTTTCTTAGCTTTCTAACCGGTCTCTTTCCCTGCATTCTAGCATTCAGTGCTCTTTTTGGTAGCCTATCCTCTCCCATTCTTATTACCTGTCCGGCTCATTGCAATCTTTGTATTCTAATGAAGCCTTACAGAGGTGCTTCCTTATAAAGTTGATAAAGCTCGTTTTTGTATCGACTTCTGAAGATTCCGTTTTCCCTCACAGGTCCTAGTATTCTCCTTAGTACTTTCCTTTCGAATGTATCGAGTTTGCTTTTGATGTTTCTTTCAGGACCCATGCTTCACTGCCATAGCATGCTTTGGTCAAATTAAGATTTTACAGATTCTCATCTTTGTATTTCGGTGAACATTTTTTGACCGAAATATATGGAAGAGGGCAAAATAAGCTCTGTTTGCCTGCGTTATTCTCTTCCGTATTTCTCTATCTTCTAATCATATAGTAAAGCATAGTAAAGTGTTACCAACTAAAATAAAGGCAGCTTTTTATTTATAACGGGTGTCTTATGAAATTATTATGAAAATTATTATTTGTGTGGATTTTGGGACTTTCATTATCTCTACAATTATTGGTCGTATAGAAGATATGTCTAAACTGAACATTTGACATATGGTTTTAAATAATTCTCTGTTGATTTTAAATATTTAATAAACAATTTTTACCTGCAATGTACGATCATTATTCCACCTTCCATCCTGATCCTTTCTCTCAACTTGTGGCAGAATTGAAGCATGTGCTCAGTGCCCGCAGGGACTCGAAAATCTGGCCATTCCAGGAATTGCATGTGTGTGACAGTGACTTGTGTTAAATCCTAAAAAGTATTAAATATGTAAAATTTAAGAATTCAATTTTATACGACTGCAATTAGCGTATACTATTAGGAAATCCAATTACAACGATAAAGAAAAAACCACAATTTAGATGGGCAGATAACATAAAACATCATTTTATCCCAAGTCACTAAAGAGTGACTTTATTTTCTGATTATATAAATAGATCAGAAAATATATGGACAACATTGGCTTACGAGTTATGAGGTTGAGAATACCTTTGGCGATAAATATTGTAAAAGAAGAGGCTTTGGTAATTCAGCGAAACAAAATTCTCCACAAGATTGCTAAGATAAGTAAGTTAAAACATTGCAGCACTTTCGAACTGAAACCTTTTAGAAGTCATCTCTTTAATTGTTTCCTAAGACTATTCTTATTCAGGTTTAAACACAGTTTAATAATTATTACCACTGGTGTTGGCTGTGCAGTAACCACTACAAATGAACTTGTAAGATCATCTTGGTTACACTTAACATACAGCGTTTACACAGGTGAACTATATAGTATTATGTTGGCTGTTATATACATCTCCATCAAAACAGACATATTGCCATTTGTTCAGATTCCCTTTCATCTATCCATTCAGTCAATACAATTTTCACTGACCACCCATTAGTTCAAAACATTCATGACATATACCAAAATCTCTCTGCTCACGATGTAACAGTCTCTCTCATATGGCTGCCTTCTCATACTGGAATTACTGGTAATGAAACAGCAGATCATTTTGCTAAGGAAATATTTAACAACCCTAAAGAGATTACAAAAACTATACAGTTTCTAAAAACTCCTAAACTCTACCATAAGATTTAACCTAATAAACATTAGTTGCAGTAATATAATTATTATTTGTTTTCATTATTTATTATATCTTCTTCTTTGGGTGCCGTCTTCAATGAGGTTGGCGATAACCTCAGCAAAATCATTTCTGTCCCTGGCTTTTCTTATTAAAGATTGAGAATCCAAACCAGTCCACTCACGAATGTTCTTCAACCAGGACGCCTGCCGTCTACCAGGACCACGTTTTCCTTCTACCTTCCCCTCTATATAGAAGCTGCAGTAGCTGGTATTTCTCATTTCTGTATATGTGTCCCAAATATGAGGTTTTCCGTGTTTTCATTATTTTTAAGAGTTCTCTGTCGGTACCCATCTTGTGTAGGACCTGCTCGTTGCTCATATGCGCTGTCCAGGGACTTTCAGCATCCTTCGAAATAACCACATTTCAAAACTTTCCAAACGCCTGAGTGAGTTGATTTTGAAGTCCAGTTTATTATATATTTAATATTATTGTTTCTGTACCAATGGTCATAGTTTTCGAGGTCGAGGCCTTTGTAAATAAAAAATTATAATTATTCTATTTCTTACCTTTCTAATTTGTAAGTTTCTTACAACATATGTACCGAAGTGTAGTTCTGTAGCACATCTTATTTCCATATTATCGCCTACTATAAGGTTCTCGTGGTTTTCCGGGAAGTACTTGTGACATTTTACCTAAAAGTAATAAGAACAAAATCAGCATTCCAAATGTAAATTAGAATAAAATAGATGAAAATTTTTCTCCATACGAATGAATATGCACTTTTCTGGATACTCTGGATTGTAATTTCAAGGCTTCAGTTAGTGTTGTCTTCGTTTAGGCAAAAGTTTGTGATTGGGAGTGTAATGGTTGTGTAGTTTGAATAGATAAAAGGCCTAGTATATACTGTACAGGGTGGCCGTTGGCATATGTTGAACTATGTAGTGCCATTAATGCATGGAGAATTCGGTGTTCTCCATCTACTATTCTTCCCACTGTGAGAAATTAAAAACTAATATTATGCGTGAAGATGAGCGTAAGGCAAGTGAGTTTGCTGTCTCCTGTGGTGGTATACAGATTTTAAAATAGTTTCCGATGGTTTACATGAAATAGATTCCGGCACATCGTAATGGGCGATAAAATCTATAATTACTACCGTCTCTAGTAATCTAGTCGATTCCTGATGTTTTTCATACCTGTACAACTTAAGACAGAATTGATAACTAGCTGTCCAAACTTGGTTTGGGAATTAAAATTATCTGGACAAATGAACTTTAAAATAAGAGTCTCAATTGATTGGTCTTCATTAATACTACAGATTACACCTTACTTTTTATTAATTCGATAGAAACAATAGAAAACGATGAGAAAAATGATGACATTATCCTGACAATAATAGACTTTTACTAAATTATTTAAATGAATTTAAAGATTAATCGTTTCTGAAATATTGGGTTAAAACTTATTTACCTTATTTTTTTCGACAAAATTTGCCACCATAACTATTATTGTAACATTTTCTTGAAGAACTAGCTTCCAAAAGTCCCTACAAGTTGTCGCAAGTGGTCCTTGTGTGGCAATGTACTCAATATCTCCCGAGTATCCCTAAAAATAGTTTATTATAAGTTAGGAAACGTTTATAAAAGAAAGGGTAAACAATTGACGTACAACAGATACAAATATATATATAGATCTTGAAGAATTTGGTGAAGACTACTACAATATGTAAGACATAAATCTCTAGTTGAAATGTATTAAAATAGGAATTCTATGTGTTTCTTTTTTATAGTTAACTGGTATATTTAGTAGTATTTACCTTGACGTATGAGGCGTTTATATAATCAGATCCAATTTCATCATCTTCGTCAATTAGAAGTTTAACTCTTGATTCATCAACTACAAAATAGTTTATCAATTATTAAAAAGAATACTGTATATAGGTAAGTATTAGAAACTATGTGAGAAATAATTGAATCACGTATTTCAGAAACCCCAAAAATCACAAATTTATGAAATTACAGTTTTCTGTAATTTTTGGTAGTATATAGGTATACGCACTTAACAGTAAACAGAAACCCCAAAACTCACTAAATTTACATACATTTGTTGCCAGATGAAAATTTCATGTATTGCAGAAACACCAAAACTCCAGGAATTTTGGTGTTTCTAAAATATAATATTTGAACACACTGATTTTTGACATGACAGGTTTTTGTTTTTGAGGTTATGCACATTATTTATTTGTGATCTCTACATATGGTTAGTTGTTATTACAGTAAAAATTAATAATAATTTAAGTAATGGAAATTGAAAATCAGTCTTCAACGCGCAAAAAAAAGCGTGGAATACGTAATATCAGTGAATATAAAAGAGAAGTTATTAAAAACTCTAGAGTTAAAGGGTCTGCCTATAAACGCTGGAGTGGTGTCTTGGCGCCTGAAGTGAACCAAGGACCAGACTGCAAGTAAGCCTTAAAACTTTAAAATATTACTAACTAGCTAGACAATATCTAATATTTTATTATCGTAATTTGAATGATACTTATTTTTAGATGTCGCCAAAAATGCTTTTTACAAATTTCTGAAGAAGCACGCATTCAATTATTCCGAAACTTCAGGAGCCTTAACACCAAGAACGAACAAGATTGTTTGCTACAATCGCTTATTTCAGTCCATGAAGTTGCACGTCGAAGGCGCAAAAAACCAGCTGATATTTCTTGCAAGCCTGATAGACTAGCTTCTTTTAAATATACAATTCAGGGACCAACAGGTACAAATAAAATCTGTAGAAAAGCTTTTATTGCCATTTTTGGCATTACTAATGATCGGTTGCGTCGCTTAACCACGTTAAGACGAGAGGGGCAAGTTCCTATAGATAAACGAGGTAAAAATAAATCTGGCAATGCGAAGTCAGGACTTGTTATAGATTCAATCATACAACATATTGCTTCGTTTCCGGTCAAAACGGCCCATTATACTAGTAGAGAATATAGGTATCTAAATGAAAAATTAAATATTTTTATAATGTATAAGTTGTTTAAAGAGGTTCACCCAGAACAAAACGTTAAATATTCATATTATCAAAAGATTTTTAAAGAACAATTTTCATTATCTTTCGGTCGCCCACAAGTCGACACCTGCTCTACATGTGAAGAGTTAGAAACTAAAATAAAAAGTAAATTCTTAAATGAAACAGCAAAAAGAGTGGCACTGGCAGAAAAAATGGTTCATAAGAAACGGGCAAACAAATTTTATAACAAACTTAAAACCATTTCAGAACTTTGTAAAGTAGATGAGAATGTAGGTGGTATTTGCATTGATTATATGCAAAACCTGCAACTACCAGTTATTCCTGTCCAGGAAACATTCTATTTAAGACAACTTACTGTTAATGTTTTATGTATTCATAATCTGAAAGATGATAAGGTAACATTCTATGTGTATCATGAGGGAACAGGAACTAAAGGGCCTAATGAAGTTGTATCATTTTTATTACATTTTCTTGACAACAATCCAGAATTTAAAAATATTAACCATTTTCACTTCTTTTCTGATGCATGTGCCGCCCAGAACAAGAACCATACAATAGTTAGACTTTTTTCTGCATTAGTTTCAACCAATAGATTCAAAAAGATTGAACAATATTATCCCACACGGGGACATTCATTTCTACCGTGTGATCGGGATTTTTCCGTTCTTAAAAGGAAAATTAAAAAATCAGACAGGATTTATACCTTAAAAGAGTATGTAGAGCTTATCATAACATCTAACAAGAGTTTAAACCGATTTACTGTAGTTTTGCCGAATTCTGATGACATATTGAACTTTAAAGGATGGTGGCCCACGTATTTTAAAAAGACAATGCTCTCCAATGAATCTTTGGGCAGAAATATCCCAAGAGATCAAAAAATTGCTTTTAAAATATCCAACTTTCGACACTTTATTCATTCGAGTGATCACGATGGAATTGTTATTGCAAAAGAGTACATAGATGGCTTGATACATCATTCTTTTCGGCTACGAAATAGCAACAAGGATGTTATTAGTTTCCCTACCAGAAAAGCGTACACCGAAGGACATATTCCTATTAATATCAAGAAGATGCAAGACTTGAGAAAACTGGAAAAGTATCTACCAGATAATGAAGAAGTCAAGGACTTTTACGGAGAAATTTTTAATTTGCCAACATGCGAGGGAGATTCAAATGAAATAATACAACCAGATGAGTGATTACTACTGATATATTATTCTGTATGCCCATATTTTTGAATAAATGTTTATATAAAACTTGTTTTCTTATTTTTACATCTTTGAAAAATGTGTATATTTCAAAAACCCCAAAAATCCACAAAAGTAAAAAAGGAAAAAAAAACATAATATAAAGCTAAAATTCACCACTTTTTATGCAAACTGATTAAAACACATTAATCTCATGATTTTATTACAAAAGCACAACAGGTTTTTAAAAATATTTCATGAAATAAGGTTTTTTCTAATTTCTCAACATTTTATAAAAATGGAGTTATGGGTTTCTGAAATATGTGATTCAATTTTTATGAATTCTTTAGGAAATGCCCACAATTATATTAGATGTTATTCGTCTATTACCAGCTACCATGATTCTATCGTCGGACACTCTCGGTCACTGATCAATTGGTCCTTCAATCACATCTCTCAATCCGATCCACACGGGATTAGCTTCCTGGCATGGATATTCCTTTACTCCTGCAGACAATAGATTTTCAGGGATAAAATATGCCGCATTTCCAGATAGAAGCCAGAAGTACTGCTCGTATTTTGAAGACGTACTATTCACATTTATTTACTACTACTACTAAGGATTTCCACAGTTTTCACTGTCTTCCTTCACTCAACCGTTTTCTCCAATTTTCCCTGTCATTCCAGTCTCCATCTCGCAGGGTTCTTTTCTCCATAGCCTCGTCGATTTCATCTCTGAATGACCTACGGGGTCTTCCTCTCTTTCTTCTTCCGATCGGGCTCCATTCTGTAATTTTGTTTATCCAGCGTCCTCTGTCCGCTCTTCTGACGTGGCCGTACCAGGATAGTCTCTTCTCCTCTATATAGTCGATTATGTCTGATTGCACTCCCATTCTCCGCTTAATCTACAGCTTCTCCTCAGGAACTCCATTTCTACTGCTCTTATTCTACCTCTATTTCTCTTGTTTATTGTCCAGTTTTCGGACCCATATGTCAGGATACTTCTTGTCAGGGTATTATATATTCTCTTTTTTGTATTTATTTGCATTTTGCATTGCATTTATTTATCTGTTGTAAATTCCACTTGTGGAAAACACAATCATTTTAAAACATTCTCGGGACTGAGTCTAGAAAGAGATTCTCGTTTACGAGCAACTACGAAATCTGGCGATAGTTTGTGTCCTTCAAATAGGCAATAAATATCTCTACGCAGTACACTACCCTCACATCTGGTGTTTTCCAGTCACGCAGATATCAACAATGCCATAGATACCAGTAGTACCATCAGGTCTATCCCAAAAGACGATGCTCCTCTTCGAGCGACTAAAGCGGTAAGCGGTACCGAACATTTTACGTCCTGGACACTCAGGGACAATTTTAATATACCTTGCACTAAATTAGATTCGATGTGTTTTCAATTGGACTTCAAGAAATCAGGGAAATTTGTTGCCTATGAAGTGGTTGATATCTTGGGCGTTTGAGCTGTGTTGTAGAGTTAGTACATGTTGTTTGAAACGGAAGCGATAAGAGCCATAGTCTGAAGATTTTTAAGCAACTGTTTCTCAAAAGGCTCTCTCTTATGGCTCCATGTACTACACTCTGTTAATTGCATAATTCTGCAGACTAAACTAAGTGAGGATAGCCAGATATGCCGAGAAAATTGAACACGGGCGAGAAGCAAAAACTTTTATGGGGATGAATTTGATTACAAATAGCAGAGTGGAACCCACAGAAAGGTGTTCGTACAGCGATGCGGAAAGCAAAGAAAAACTACAGCACTATATTTCTCAATAAAAATAAAATTATAGTGTATAAAGTTATAAATGAAAAATCCCTTAGTTCGTAGCTGACCTTAAATGATCAGAGGGTACTAAGAATACCTATGACAGCAAATATCAAGGCTGAAAATAAAGTTAATATCTTAGGTATAAGTGAAACAATTAGTATATAAGTGTATAGTACAATTTTTTACGTACGGTTACACGTATAAATACAATCTTATTCCTAATATATTAAATAATATACTTGTCACCCCTACCCTTCAAGAAACTAGCAAAAGATATATCCGGTTAGCTGAACCCTGCCAGGCAGCGGACTGGGTCGAAGTTCTTTTACTACCTTCTTCTACCCCTCGGCTAAGAAAGTTTTATCTTCGGAAAAGACAAGAAATAAAACGAGCCTTAAAATAAACCAATTATGTACTGACTCTTCGTATAACCAAAAAAATAAATAAATGAAATGATTAACGATATCGGTGTCCTGACAAAACAAAAAATAAAGTAATCCCGTTTCTCTACAGAAAGAAAAACTCATTCTACCAGGAGAAACAAGTCAGCATAAAGGAAGAAAAAATTCCTGTACCAGGAGAAACCCCAGTAAATTTCAGCAATAATTGGACTAGGGTTTCTAAATAATTCACTATATCTTCTAAACTCCCAAATTTCCATATAATCCAGGAATCTTAACGGGACACAAGACCGGCATGAGACGACAAAATAAATTTATCCCTTTAGGGTAGGCTGACGTACAATATAGAAACACTACACACAGTAGGTAGCCCTTATAGAGGGGTGCGCAATAAAATCTCTTAGTATGAGATTGGATACTTGCTAACACGCCCTTTTCAAAAATGCCCGCTTAGCTGACCCCTTCTCCATTGCGGAAGGAATATGTTCGACTTCCAAAACAGTGGTGCCAATATTTACACCTACTTTTCCCTAATTTTACAACCTAAGATATGGATTTGGCCAGACGGATAAAATTAACAATTCACGGTCCCTTGTGCTGAATCTTTTTCTGAATCCTTTTTGTTAGTAGTTCTTTAAATTTTTGAAAAACAGCAGTATTTCTTAGCTACAATTGTTAGGTTCTCTCCAATAATTTTATTTATTGTAAAATCCTAGTTTCTTTTAGTTGTTTTATAATTTTACAAATTGTTCATTTCCGAGTGTAGGTCAGAGTTGATATTTTTTGTTGATATATTTTTTATTTTTATTTTTAATCGTCTCAGGATTTCCTGTGATGGTTTTTGCTGTCTTATAATTTAAGTAAGATTCCTGTGTTATTTGTATAATTTCTCTAAAATGGTTTGTTTTTTTAGCTGCTCTACTGAACTGGATAAGTCTAATGAATGAGAGCTGCTGCTCTCATTCATTAGACTTATCCATTCATATGTCTCTCAACGTCTAATCACGGTGAAAGTGCGAGGTCACTTCTCTGATTATTTTACTCCTACAGCAGGAGTACCACAGGGTTCAGAGTTGGCTCCCATATTATACATAATTTACAATAGTGACTTTCCCAACCCACAATATACTAACACAACTACTTTGCTCTACTCAGATGATACAGCTCTCGTAACAACATCACGAGACGTAGACTCAGTACTTAGGTTTGCTCAAAATCACCTTAACCTGGTCGACAGGTGGTGTGGGAGATGGAGAGTAACACCTAACCCAAATAAAACACAAATGATTCTCTCTAGACATCCCAGTCTCAGCAGATACATCACACCCATCATATCCGAAAGACACAACCTTAGACTTTGGGGGACCGACTACAGCTCCGCGACCGAATCGAGTACCTCGGTGTGGTGTTTACACAAACACTAAGCTGGAGGACCGATCTGAACATAGCCTGTAACAAGGCTAGGAGCAGACTCGGTCTACTCAATGCTCTTGGTGGTAAGTTAGGAAAAACACACCCACGTTCACACATACAAACATGTAAAACATTTATTAGGCCGGTTATCGAGTATAGATCCAACATCTATATGACGATGCGCGGCCACTTCACACAAAAACTGCTGGCACTGAAGAGGAGAATCCTGCGTAGAGTGAACAACAAACGCCGCGACTACCCCTCCACCCTTATTCATCACCTGTCGCCAGCATATTCCGCCCATCAATGAGAGGCTATCCTCTCTGAGCAGTAGTTACACAATCAAAACCATCCGAGGCAAAAACTTCAGAGCCCATAACTTACTGAAAACTACCTGCTCATCCATCGGCAATGTATTCAGAAGAAAACCTAAACCTAAAATCCCTTTCCTACCCACAATACTACTGGCCCTTGCCAGCAACGAGCTCCTGATGAATACATTGACATCCAGGAGGCAACTCTCCTCTACTATCGTCGCAATAACTAGTAAATGCTCACTTCGAGCTTGCCTAGACAGGGAGGGACCGGTTTTCTGTGGTTTCCCGATCCCATTGCACAATGATCCCTGTCTATAGCAGAGGATACAGCCACAGCTGCCCTCACGCGAATCGCGATTCAATACATTTATTATTTATCAAATTGTATACATATAAATTCACATATTCATAAATATTTTTTGCACAATAACTTCTGAAAAGGACCGTTAACCAACACTCCTTTCGCCGCTGATTGTCCAGTACGCTCCTTCGACGACAAGTCCAAGAAGCAAACCACCAGTAGAACCCACAAAGCCAGCGAAAGAAAAACACACCCAAACAAACAAAACAAACCACGTCCTGGAGAGGTGAAAAAAACCTATAACAGGACACCAAAACACCAGACAAAGAATTCATCCCACAGAAAAGAAACAACGAGACAATGAGTTGCTCTCGGCCTCAGTATGGTCTCGGCTCCCAAATAGGGTCTCCGCACCCTGGGGGTCCGATTTCGGGCTCTGCTCCACTCTGCGATTCTTTTAGACTCTGTGGCTGGATAGTTTACACCTTTCAAAAGTTGTTTTATTTTAATTCCTGGTGTAAGAAAAACACAATCCATCGACATGGATTAGCGTGGGGACTTCGATTGACTGGTCGAAGTCCTCTGAAGCACCGTGGGAGTGTTAAGTGGCATGATTCTTAAAGCCTTTACATCCCATCTGGTGATAGCATCTACAGGCCGGTTAATCCGTCGGCCGGTAAATGCGACGCTGGTTAAGAGGAATTAATAAATGATTTGAAAAACAATATACTTTATGTGTGTAAAGCATTTAATTCCTAGCTGAGCGGTTTCGGCTAACAAAGCCATCTTCAGAGCTATTTTTATTTTTCATAATTTGACCATAGCTCTGAAGATGCTGTGTAAGCCAAAAGCGCTTAGATAGGAAGCTTTTAAGAAACTTTTAAAGTACTTTTAATATTATTATTATGTTCTTTCTATCTATGTTACCCTCTGATAATGATTATCACACAATGTGATGAAATCCTTTCAAAACTATCTAAAATCTTAGCAAAATCGAAATCTCAGAATTTACTAAAAAATGTTTCATAAAAAAATGATTCATGTTTCATGCCAAAACCGTGTTAATCCGTCGTAAACACTTGATTTACTCATTCCCGCTAAATATATATGGTACCTATTTGATATCATCCCTCTCTAAAAAAAAGGAGATTTCCATATACCTTCTTTTTACTAATAATAATAAGTTTTGCTTCTTTCTTTGTTTACTATACTGTATATCATAAAGATTTTTAAGAAAAGAACCAGATAAGCCAAAAAAACGTACTTACATGGCAATATATTGACGTATCGATTTTTCCTTCTATTTTCTGACAATCCGGCAAAGTTACATGTGTGCAGTGACTGAATTTCTTTTCCTTTTTCGGTGATTTCAGCGAATTCTTGTTTGAATATTTCGGGCTTATTTTTATTCGATTGGAAGTAGTGGACAAACTTCTTGACGGGCACAGCCGTAGCACTAAGAGGCGGTGGTTTTACCATCACTGAGGGGCGTACATACTTTTCAATGAATTTCCTAAAAAAATGTTTCTCTTGAGGTATGTATATTTCATTATTCTATGTAGCACGTTATGATCAAATGGATTTTCCTATAAATCATAAGTTTTGAAATCAAACATGCAATTGAGAACGATATTAAACTAAAAATGGCAGTCTAATACGAACTTATAAGAAACATATTAAATAAATATAACCCAAAGTATCGATTAATACATATCTTCACTACAACAGCCAAGAAATACAACATGATATCAGCAGAAAAAACCAAATATATGACAACATCTAAATACCCACTACAATATAAAATCGAAATTAATGGGAAAATAATAAAGAAGGAAGGAAGATATCTGGGAATAGATATAACTAGTTATAGTAGAATAGTAAGAAAAACCCAAAGTATCCATATATAAAGTGCGTGCCTCATAATGACAAAATACGGACAAAACGGACAGACGGAGTAAGCCTTACAGTATACTTTTCTGACCTATACAGAAAATGAAAGGTAATACTGCACTTTTCAAGTCATAATAATAAATACACCTTCTACAACACAACAAAAATTATACTGAAATGGTGGCAACGGGCTCCGTTAGGATTTCCGGGTGAGAACTATTTCAGGAGAACACCATTACAAGTTTGAAAAATAGGATAGGGTCTTGGAATCTTGTAAATTTAAAGAAAGAAGTCCTGCAAAAAAATAAAAATAGATGGAGATTATTTAAACAACTTGCGTTTTGCCGACGATAGAATTATACTAGCTGAGAACTTAGAAATGACAAGAAGATGGTACAAAAACTCGTTGTGGCTTCAGAAAATGTACCCCATCAGAACATCAGTATTGGTGGGCAAAAAGTAGAACTCTTAGATAAATATAAATACCTAGGACATGAAATTATGGTTGGCAGGGAAAATCAGACCCATGAACTGAAGAGAAGAATCGGTCTTGGGTGGGCAGCATATGGAAAACTGAGAGAATCTTTTCAAAAGTGAGCTGCCCACATGCCTGAAGAGGAAAGTATTTGATAAATGCGGATCATACGGAACAGAACCACTTACTTTAACAAAAGCCACAGCTACCAAACTAAGAGTCACACATAGAAGAATGGAGCAATCCATGTTAGAAATAATTCTGCGAGACAAAATAAGAAACGAAGAGGTCATCTAAAATGACTGATGGGTGATGCACAAAGAGGTTATTGGAATGAAGACCAAGGAAAGTGGACTTGATGACGGACTGACGATTTAAAAAGAAAAAATAAAAACTGGATGAGAGTGGCTTAAGGTAGACGGTATTGGAAACAGGAGAAAGAGACCTATGTTCAGCAGTAGACTTTTGAGGCTGGATGATGAAAGAAAGGAGTCGGGGATGAGTATGTGAAGATTGTGTGAGATGTGTGAAAGTGGGAATGCATCAGAGCTCAGTGTTTAGTCCTTATTTATTTTCATTAGTGTTGGATCAGATTACAGGAAAACTACAGGGTAACATCCTTTGTTGATCAATAAGATCTTTAGATTTAAATATGGTTTTTATTTAACAATAACTAATATTGTTATGTTGTGTGATCGACGGACTCTCTCAGTCACAGACCAACCAGCACATCGACAGAATCTCTCGAACCAGCTAAAAACATCCAATTGGTTATTAGAATAGAATAGAATAGAAATATGCTTTATTGTCACTGAAAATTATTGAACAATTTTATGGACAAAGCTAAAAAATAAATCAGTCAAATAGTACAAAAAGTATAAAACAAAAACAAATATAGTAAAAAACAGAATAACACAATTTTAAATTAGTAAAATTATTGTATAACCTACATAATTTGTACAGACAACAACAAATGAGACAAATTGTAGCCACTGCTTGAGACACCCAAATGTAATTATAAACAATACTAATTTTGTTTCTTTGTTATACATTAAGAAACTCGTCAACTGAATAATATGGTCTTTCTGAGAGATAGATTTTTGTCATCTTACGAAACTTAATGAAGGATGTTGCGGATTTAATTTCTCTTGGAAGGTGATTATAAAGTTTCTTTGCACGATATAGAATAGAATTCTTTACTAGCTGAGTGGACGGGATCGGCAAATAAACGTTACAATCCGAATTTCTAATGGAGTAGCCATGGTCAGGTCTATCGGGAAAAATGTTTAGATGCTTTCGAATCAAACAAACCGTTTCCAAAATAAATAAAGAGGGAAGCGTCAAAATTCCGTGATTTTTGAAGTAGGTCTTGCAATGAGTTGTTTGTTTGAGACCAAATAGATAACGGATTGCTCTTTTTTGCAACTTAAAAATAGTATCAAATTGGGCCGCTGTACTAGAACCCCAAAATGGAAGCCCATATCGAAGATGGGACTCAAACAATGAGAAATATGCCATTTTGGCAGAAGATAAATTTAGTTCCTTCGAAACAGATCTTATTGCAAAGCAAGCTGAGGCTAGTTTCTTCCTTAAGGAGTCAGTATGCAAGGACCATTTGAGATCACTGTCAATGAGAATACCTAGAAATTTCACGGAATTTACGATATTGATTTGGCTCTCATTCAAAAGCAAGGGTTGCATGACTCCTTTATAAGATAATGCTACAGTCTTATCCACGTTAAAGCTAAGTAAGTTGGAGTCTGACAAAGCCTTGATTATAAGTAAATCAGCGGTTATAATTGAATGAAGCGTTGAAATATCAGAGCTGCTCCAAGTAATACTGGTATCATTAGCAAATAGAAAAATTTTCCCTTTAATTTTCAAGTAAGTGATGTCATTAATGAAAAGTAAAAAAAGAATGGGACCTAATACTGAACCTTGCGGTACTCCACACTCAATATCTTTACAACTAGAGTCGGTGTCATTTATTCTAACCGATTGTTTCCTACCTACCAAGTAAGTTTTGAACCAGTTCAAAGACACACCCGAATTTCATAGAAAGTTAATTTTTTTAATAGAATGTCGTGATTTACGCAGTCAAAGGCTTTGGAATAGTCGCAGAAAACGGTGGCGGAGGAGAGGTTACTGTTTAGTGATAGATATACATCATGTAACACAGAAAATATGGCATCACTAGTGCATTAATTAGACAAAAAGCCGAACTGATTTTGCGATAAAATATTATATTTAAGGAGAAAGGGCATAAGTCGAACTTTTATAAGTCTTTCAATAATTTTTGATAGTGCTGGTAACAAGGCAATAGGTCTATAGTTGCAGGCATCAGATTTTTCTCCACCTTTATGAAGAGGAATGACGATGGCAGTCTTTAGGCAGTTAGGGATTGTACCTTTTTCAAGGGAATCATTTACTAGCGAGACCATGACCTCCAAAACATTATGCGGTAGATTTGAGAAAATTTTAATAGATAATCCATCTGTACTACAGGACGATGTGCTTTTTATACTACGAATTGTTGAAATGAGTTCCGTCTTATCAACTGGTCTTAAAAAGAAGGTATCAGCAATGTTTTTTGAATTAGAGAGATAGGAAACTGGATCTTGTTGTGGCGAAATAGTTGAGGTTATATTTTTACTCACATTAACAAAGTAATCATTTAGATTTTCGGGGTTAGGAAAAGAAAAGGTTTTTGCATGAAAGGACGCGATTTTTCAGTCAGAAGCCAGTTCGAGCTCAAGCTCTTAATCGAAAACTCCTATTAAATTCACCTGGATTCTTCCATTTTATTTCTTTTTGTGATATTTTCATATTGCTTATATTATTGCTATTTTATTGTCGTTTTGTTTGTAATTATCTTGTGATATGAGTCAATTTCATAGCTAATACACTCGACATATACGCATTTATATTTTCTTGTACCTCTTTTTTTGGCTTATATACCTCTGATGTTGCTATCGAGTTAAACTAGTTCATATACTGGTAGTACGCACTATTTTTGCCTTTTATTGTCTGGTTTCGTATCTCCAAATGTGATATTGTTGCCGAATTGACCTCGTAACTTAAACACGAGTGATATACATATTATTTCTCTGTTGTCAAATATTAAATCTCTGTTGTCCACCTGTTGGAAAAACAACAATTCCGACAGTCTCGTGACTAAATCCGACATCCGAACGCTTCCTTATCAAAATAAAGGAAAACCATGACGACAAAGTCCACGAAGCAGTCTCAATCTGAAGACCGTACCAAGTTTGAAGGTTTCGGTCAGGCCGAGAAATCGACGGGCCTCCACCCGTCAGTAACAGTGTTAACTGTTATTTTCTTAAGGTTTTTAAGTGGTAAATAGTACTTACATTACCACTTAAAAATACCTACAACAACAACAACAACATTCTGATGTTTTGGGTTTAAACTTGACTTTTTTCCTTCGCCATGCTTTTTATATCGGTAATGCTTTTTGCAACATTTGGTCCTTCGAGCCGGAGGACCGATGCCTTTCAGTAAAAAAATTACTGATAAACCAGTACTTGTGCTCGGTAAATAAGTGCTGAATGTAGCATTTGCGCGCGTTGTGTGTGCGCGTATGTATAAAGAATAAACGAAGAATACATAAAAATATAGCGTAGGTAGGTCAAAATAAAAATCAAGAATCAAAAATTTACTTAATCCCCACAAAAAGTTGGTTAGACTAGGTAAGTATAGAGAGCATTAGAAGAAACATTAACAAGTTGGTTAAGAGATCTGTATTGTATACTTATGGTAATAAGATAAATGTTGGATTAATGGCTAAACAAACAGCTTAGTGCTTTTATGCAAAAACAAAGCAATGTTTCACAATGTACAAACACTGATCAGGATCATAAAATTATTTTGCAACACTAAAATGTGTATCATATGTCGGAATATTGTCTGGACTTGTTTTCTGAGTTTCCACATTGTTTAAATAGTATTCCCAACAAGAAAATTTTGCAACTACTAGATATGATGCACAATGTAGTATGTCATCGTATAGAAGGGGTTATAGCACCCCAAAAAAAATTAGATTTCATAGCACAGTAATAATTTTTCTGGGTTTTTATATTCTTATCTTCTAGGAAAACAATTTGTACTTCATTTATTAATAAAAGGTTGTGTTACCTGTGGAGATTTTTCTTCCATATATAGAAACCAGCTATTCCTAAAATGGCTATCAGCAAGATTGATATTATCACTCCTACTATGAGTCCTACTTTACTAAGTGCAGCTAAAAAATTAAACATATCGTTAGAGTAACTAGTATTGGTATAAAGTAAGGCTTCTTTATGTGTATTGTAAAATATTTACTTAAATAGTCGCAGAGACAAAAATGCCACTGAACCTCTAAAAATCATACGAACAAGCTGAATTTTGCTGTGAATGTCAATTTGGAACTCCAAAAGAGATGCAAAAAAGTTTACTACTATTACACCTGGGCTTTTCCCTAAAACCTCCCACGTAGAGGGGGGAAAACGGATAAAAAATCGATTTACCACTAATCTGTACGCCATAGAAAAAAATGTTTCAAATAAAAAATGATATAATGTTGATCTTTCCAAAAAGACAAATTTTGGTAGGCCTATTAGCAGTTTGAACATAATACAAAAACCACTCTATCCAACAAAAAGACTTACAGCTGCAAAGAAAAACGACATGATGGACTTACTGCGATATATGCCACCTGTACATCATCAAACTTGCCCACTGCATTAGCCACCATAGCATTTGGTCAACGAAATATCGAAAATAGATCTTCTGAAGATGAACTGATATATGATTAGATAAATTGAAAAAAAAATCATTCAGATTTGTAGTGGTCTAAGTCCATACTTTTTTGTTTACCTCATAGTTTTAGGGCATTATTTTGTAAAACTTCTGAATTTGTCATTAAGCCCGCTTATTTTACACTATATTATTTATGAATAAACATTTGAGTTATGTCCAAGTAATTTGTTGAATTTGTTTAACCTAATTTTAAGAATTTTTAAAATTTAACGCATTTGGATGCTAAAATTATGGAGCTAACATTAGATAGAAAGAGAGAGAATATTATACGGAGGTTTATCAGAGAAGAATGTCTGACAAGGCAGAACCAATAACGAATTAATGCAAATATATGGACAAACAAAAATAACGATAATTGCTAATTCAAAGAATTAACAAAGAATGAATAAGTACTAATGCTGGTACAAAAAACAGGAGGACATCCCCGAAGATAATGGTTGATATCTGTGCAAGAAGACCTGAAATGGTTGAGGGTACAAGAGAAAAACTTACAGGCACAGGACAGAAAGAAATAGAAAACACTAGTGAAGCCTTAGATCTTAGTGTTGGATTTTTTTATCGTTATACCATATTACGCATCTTGAATGAGTACAGTGTTTTTCTAACCCCTTTCATAGTATTGATTTCTAATACATTCTCATTTTAACTTCTAATACATTTACCTACCTGTTGTAAAATCTAATGTTGGACTGTCTGTGTAGAAGGTATCTGTAATAACTCTGACAGATAGATGATAGTTTTGGTCTGGGTTCAAGGCAGGATTTAACACTGAACCATTACCAATGGTAAAATAGATTTCGTCTGTATCTAAAAAGCAAAGAGTAATTTAGCCTAAATATATATTTATTTATACAGAGTTTAAACAAATTCTCTGTGCATCAGTAGGTGCAATTCGACAGACGTTGGTGAATAAACATATACGAGTAGATTATGTATTAATTAACAATATAACTAATTAAAGAATATTTCAAATAAATCTTTATTGGAGCAGTTTTCACTGATAAGAGAGTTTTTAAAACCACTATATGTGGTATTACAATTGGTTGGTGATTATATGTATATCAGCTCTGTAGTAAATTCTACTTACCATGAAATGGATACCAAAAGTCTGGAGTTATTTGTCGCGATTGATCTCCCAGAGCAGGCCAATCTGATTGCGTCCGTTTGTATGAGGTATAGTTAACAGCTTTGTCTTGATTAAGGAGTAAAGCAATGTACTGAGCATCTGCTTGCCATGACTCGAAGTAAATTTTCTTTAGATGGATTTGAGCATTGTCTGTTGCTACGTTTAGTACAGGAAGAACGTTGAAGCTTACGTTAAAATTTGGCTCTAAATAAAACATAAATAATTATACAATAAATAATAAATCTTTTTGATTTTCAATACAATTTTACCAAGTTAACTTTAAGAAGAAAACTTGTTCATCTCCATGTTGTTAGAAATGGATGATAATGTTAACCGATTGAATGCTTTTGTAATACTGTAATAATAATGTAGAATGCCCATAGCTTTTGACAAATAGATTATTGATGATAGATATGAGATAGGAGTTATCAATGAGAATGGACGTCAGTAAATTAAGAGATTCATCTTTGTATAGGTTAGGTCTTATCAACGACACAACAACGACATAGAACACGAAAGGCAGAGGAGGAATATAGAATGCTAAGGAGGGAAGAGAAGAAAATACATCGCAGAAAGAAAAGAGAACACATAGAAAAAGAACTCCAAGAAATAGAAGAACTAAATAAACCATCAGAAAACAGAAAATTCTACCAAAAACTTAACAAAAGTAGAAAAAAATTTAAACCAAGAACAATGATGTGTAGAGACAGAGAAGGAGATAGAGTAACTCAACAGAGTAAAATACTACAAAGATGGACAGAATTCTTCAAAGAAAAGTTTGAAAAAAAAACGAAGATCCACTATATGATGGAATTATACTGGATCAAACAGATACCAGAGAAACAACCCCCCCTTCAGTAGCTGAAATGCAAGAAGCAGTTACCAGACTGATAAAAATGATATAATGTTGATTTTTCCAGAAAGAAAAATTTTGGTAGGCCTATTAATAGTTTGAACATAATACACAAGAACCACTCTATCCAACAAGAAGACTGTTACAGCTGCAAAGAAGAACGGCATGATGGACTTACTGCCATATATGCCACCTGTATGTATGACAAACAACAAGTCATCTGGATTAGACAACATTAGCTCAGAATTAATAAAGGAAGGTGGAGAATTCTATTTTAATTTGGAAGTGAGGCAGAAATAGATAAAAAGAAAATTTTAGATTTTAGGGTCAGTCGATAATATAAATTTATACGGTTAAGTAAATAAATGGTATAAATTAATTGTGTTTTTAATGTTAGTGTTAGAAGACTCTAAATAAATTAATATAAACATTACAATATCTTGATTGTCATAATGTCATTTCAGATATAAAAAACAACAGGATCTAAGTGCAAGATCTTATCAAATCAAAAATTAAATAAAAACATTGAAATACAAAGCTATAAATCCATTGTCAGACCTGTAGTGACATATGGACGCGAAACATGGACAATGACCAAAAAACAAAGCAGATGAAGAAAAACTCAGACGATGTAAAAGAAAAATAGTAAAAATTACTTTGAAAGTTATTAAATAAGACTTAGCAGACATGGTAAATGTATTTTTATGTATGACTAAATAGATAAATTAGAATGAACTTGTACTTACCTCCAGCTGGACTCTTAAACGTAAACTCTTTGGATATGCTTTGATAAAATGTATTGAAAGTTGTAATGTTACAGCTGTAATTATACTGCGGGACAAGATCCATAGTCGAAAACCAATTGACACTATCGTAAGTAGCATTATTAACACCTCCGATGAGATTAACATCGCCATAGCCCTGACGTTTTCCTTTACACTTAATGGTAAAGTTCTTAAAATTGCCGTATAAGTTACAGGGCGTATTGAAGTATACATTGAGGCTGGCTTTGTATGTTTCTGTTAATTCACTTGTACAGTTGCTGGTGATGTTGGTCGCAATATCGGGATCTAGAAAAAAAATGAGTGTACACAACAATAATATAATTCATTCGATGACAATTGGCATCATACAACCACACTGTAAATGCAAATCATCCAAAATCAAACAGGGATAAAATAAGGTCTATAAAACTGGTCTAATGCCAACCTTTAATTTAAACCCATTAATGCCTACCGTATCTTATGTAATACGAGAGACACTGCTACATATTTCGCCATCTACTATTCAGAAGAAAAAAAATAGTAAACATTAGTTGTTTTCCCAATATAGGTTACAGAGTAGATGTTAGGGGATAACTGTTTAGAAGCAATAACCTCTGTGCTGAGCTATACATTCTTTGTGAGATTATAAATTGGGTTTTTAGTTCATGTGAGCTCAGTCTATTATAGCTAGTTATCGAACCAACATCATATAGTGTAATTAGTAGTAGCTCTCAACAAAACCAATATTTTTACTCCACAACTTCAAGGTCTTATTGTATTGATCATTGTCGATCGAGAAGAAGCGGACAAAGGGGCAATATAAAACGATTTTAACCTCATAACTACGTTCGAATCTGCCCATTGGTCCTTCGACAAAACAACACCAAAAGGGCGTTAATTGGATTGGAGCTTCGAAGGAGACGACCCTTAGCGACCTGAATAGCTATTTCCCAGTTCCGTACAAGATCGACGATCGAATTCGAAGTGTGGAGAAAAGAAAAAAGAAATAAGAAAGACCAGAAAGCCCCGAAATTAGAGTAGGAGCCTTACGAGAGCCTTTGATCACCAGATAACCTTAATAGAAGTCCTTAAGTCTACTGCTCCAGCAGTTTGAAGGTCCAGTTTCCAGCAGAGAAATCTAGCAGCATCCAAAGATCAACCTTACCAGTTCCAGTTGCAGTTCTAAGAAGGAAGCAGGAACATACAAGGTGTAATAAACAGAGGCGACTCCGACTGTCACCACTGTAAAATAATAGGAATGGGAGCGTTATGTGAAGGTAAGGAAAACGCTGTCACCAAATGAAATACACAATAGATCCTCAAGGGATGCTAACCCTGCGAGCGGCTGCAAGGAATACTGGTCACACTGGTCTGGAGGGCTGGCTCGTCTTCGTGGATTTACGAGAAGATAAGGGATTTCGGGATAGGGGTAAGGACTCCTAGGTCTCAGGTCCTGTAAAGAGCAGAGGTTATGGGCTTACTTTTGAAGCCGGAGATATGCATACGCAGAAATCTCGTGTTCTCCTAGTCTCTAGAGAGTCGGACGAAAGGAACATAAAAAAACTAATTTAGAGTCAACAATATATTGAATCTACCCTGAAGTTACAAATACAATCGTTAACACTTTATTCTGCGCGTCGGGAGATGATGAAGCAAGATAGTGAAGAGTTGACAGTTGTACTAATATAATTACACAGGTTAGTATAAAGAAATCTGTTACCTTATGTGTATATTAGGGCTTTCAACCACGACACGTTCAGTCTTCTGGAACTCGGTCAGTTGAGGGTTGCGAACTTTCGAGCTGCCACAATAACCGGACTACACGCGATACTATGCCAGATGATACGCGTCCCCCGGAGAATCACCGACTGTCTCGCGTACTGTTCGCGTACTGGACGCTCCCGGAGGCAATTACTGCCTCGGCAGTCACAGCTGCCCCGCTATCACTGACTGCCTATTACTAACTGCCGATTACTAACTACTTCGCGTGCTGGACGCTCCCGGAGGCAATTACTGCCTTGGGCAGGCACAGCTGCCCCGCTACTACGGACCGCTCATTACTAACTGTCTTGTACCCGACGCTACCGCGTCGACCCGGCGCGGCGCCTGGCAATACTGCCTGAACGGGCAGTCACGGTGCCCCCGTTATCACTACTGACTCGATTGACCAAGTTTTCTAGTTTTAAATGTCCTGCAAACATTCGTAGTTTTTGTTTTTGTTATTTCTGCTGTCCTATTTCACGTGTTGGAATGTAACATGCGACATGTAACATGTGTTGCTTCGTTGTATTACTTTTCATGAAGGTCTTCGGATTTCGTAATTCTTAAACATTCGTGCTTGTATCAAACTAGGTCAAATTGTTATACTTTGTATAATTTAAATGTATAAGTTAACTGTATTAATTATCCCTTATTTAATTCGGAATATATAATAATTATCTCGAATAATTATTATCTTTTCTATGCTATTTAGCCATTTATTACAACTTCTCACTCACTTGCTACGCTCACATTACAAAGGGAACGTTGAGATAAAACTGTAAGTTTTTGAATATTTATTATCATTTTGAGGAGTGCATTTTTTTTATAAATTAAAAGATTATTAAAGAAACTTAAGATTGAAATTTAATAATACTTAATTGAAATATTTTTATTCTGCATACTTTTTACTTAAAATAGTAATAGTTTGTCTACAGCTAATTCAAATCTAATATCTTGATTATTTTAATTTTATTAAAATTATTATTATTATTAGGCATTAACTCAATAATAATAATAATTTTAATTATATTCGATAATTTTGATTCTTATAATTTGAAATTCTTAAAACATTTAATTTCCATAATATCGTGACGAATCGTTATTTTTATACACATTTGGAGTTTATTCAATTCCACATAATATAGGGTCTATTTTGCATTTTTATATATAAATTTCTCTCGTTACAAGTGATAATATTACATTTTTTAATTTGTACAATAGGCCGTGTCAATAAGGTTGAGTTCATTGCGTTGTTGTGAAAGGTAATTTTGCTGAGACTTTAAAAGTTGAATTTAGGTCAAACGTATATACTTACGTAATCTAAATGCAGAAATTATATGCAGGACAAGAAAACTAGGTCAAGAAATAACAAAGTTTTTAAATAATTTACGAAAACTACGGAAAAAAAACGAACGAGAGAATTCTTAAACATTAAAAGACAGACACTTGATGAATTGTGGAACGAATATTTAGATTTTGCTTGAATGGAGCAATAGTCAACATGTGGCTTCTTTACCGCAACATTGAGGCAATTTCTTTATTAGAATTTTACAGGCGAATTGTAGAGGCCCTGCTGACAGCTCTAGTTATTCCAACGCCACGTGGAGTACGTCCAAAATGTTCAAAACATGTTGCTAACGAAATTATTTTGGATAATGTGGGTCATTTGGTGGACAAAATTGAAAAACAACGAAGGTGTGGCAAATGTGGCAAGTGTACCAAATATCGATGCATTAAATTTAATGTAGGACTTCATCCTAAGCAATGTTTTGTCCAATATCTCGCATTGTAAAAATTTTAAAACAAATAATGTTTTATGAAATATTGTGACGTTCATTACCTAGCGTATGACATTTATACATAAAAAAATAGTTACAAACAAAAAAAATTTGTACATTGCTATTAAAAACAACCTCTTTTTATTTCATTCTAAGTTTTAATTTAGTTTTGATAAAAATTTAATTTTGGACATTAATGGGTTAAGAACGTGCTTTTGTTCCACTTTATTTTTAAACGTCTCTATATGTTTTAATAATAACGTTTCGGCAGAAGTATGGCATCCTGATTATCTTGCGAAAATTACCGCCCTTTGTGGATATAAAGCATGTGATGTTTCAAGAAGAAAATCGTTTAGAATATCGATAATATTTTTCATTCTTATTCGCGCCATCAACTGTATAGTGAAACTGCGCTCCCTGGCGCAGCCCGTTATGTGTTTTAATAGATTCAGACAGTTCTCTCTGAATTCGTACCCTACATTCAACTTTTTCAAGAGTCAGTTTTGTCAAATTTAAGAACTGATTTGGTATTCCTAGCTGTTTCATTGCTTTGAACATTTCTCTTCTATTCACAGAGTCGTAGGCTGCTTTGTAGTCTATAAATATGTGATGAGTATGCAATGCCATATTCCAGTGTTTTTTCTAAAATTTTTTTCAGGGTTGCAATCTGGTAAATTGTTGATTTACGACCTCTGAAACCAGCCTGGTGTTTTCCTACTATCCGTTCTGCATATGATGCCATACGGTGACATAGTACTGTGGAAAATATTTTATACGCTGCATTTAGGAGCGTAATTCCTCTGTGGTTAGAGCATTCAAAGATATCTCCTTTTTTGTGTATGGTGCAAAGTATTCCAATATTCCAATCACTAGAGAGGGATTTCTGTATCCATATTTTTTTATAAGCTACTGTAATGCTATTATGGTATCATGGCCACCTTCTTTATATAGTTCAGCTGGAAGATTATCTATTCCGGGTGATTTGTTTCTGGCTAGTTTTTTAACTGCATCTTTAACTTCAAAGATCGTTGGTGGTTCCTCTTCCCTCTCGTCTGTTCCCCTTCCTAATCTCTTTCGCCTTCCAGATTTTCTTGTTCTTACTCTATATTAAGTGCCTGGTTAAATTATTCCACCCACCTATTCAATACACCTTTCCTTGTTGTTAATAGGTCGCCATTCTGACTTCTGCTTGGTCTTGTGGCTGCCTTGAATTCTTTTCTGTTGATGTTATCTTTCTTATTGAATGCTTTGAATTTGAATTGTTTTATATTTCTAGATGTAAAGTGTCTCGATTATTAAAGCCACGCTTCTGCTGCGTAAGCATTAGGATGATTTTAACTATGCACATACAAGACTTCGTCAAGTAAAGATATGTCGTTATTCTCCCTCAACTTAGTAACATTGGAAATAATCTTCACCTGCTCCAAAATAATGCATTTCTATCGCATATGCTATTATTAATCTTACACATGATTTATGTATTCGTATTCTTCCATCTAATCTTATATTCTCATTCTTTCAGATAACCCTACTTTGAATATATTCCAAATATACTAATTTTTGAGAACTTAAAAGGACAAAAATAAATACTTACCGCTTTCCAATGTTGTGACATTTACAGTAGTAAAATTTCCATAATATCCCGAAACAGTTTTTGCCCTTAACTTTATATCGTAATTTGAATATGGCAGAAGGTTCGTGACATCTTGGTTCATCCTACTGTGTGATATGTTACCAAAAAAGTTGCTAGGCGTTGGTTTCGAACAAACCTTTGGAATCTCATACATCGGTTCACGGTATTTGACGCTAAGTTCGTATAATTCAATGGGACCGGTTTTTTCTAGAGGTCTTTGCCAGGGTATGGACAAATTTCGTGCACCTTTCTTGATCATTGAGGGGTTAAGTATAGGCAACCCTGGATCTAAAACAAAGTAAATTTACTATTGTTTAAGTTTCGTAATGATACGTACATGTGAGGAAGGTAGGAAGCGAACACAATAACCTCTTCTATCAAACCCAAATGTCAACTTTACCTTTATGAAGCGCTGCCTGTTAGATAACCGACGAGACTCTGGCAACTGAGTAACTACTGCAATTAGTAGTACTCCTTCTACTACTCAATGGCTTCGGATGTAAAAATCGGCAAGTGATAGGATAACTCATTGTCCTAGAGTGTAGAAATTGGTGTCAAATGCGGAAGAACTGGCATTCGAATGTAAAAAAGCAAGGGATCTTTGATACCACACTAAAGATCCAGAAGTAATGAATCCACAAAATGGCTAACTGTAATAATAATTATGAGTCCCGAATATAAGATTCGGAGGAGAGAAAATCGATTAGAAACATTAGATCATTATCAAGCGAAATAATTGTCAAATTAATAAAAATAAATGAATACCTTTAAAAATTTGAACATGGGAAGTATCAAGTAAATGTCAAATAGAGGGGGATTAGCTATATACATCAAGTAAATGATAGTGATTCCAGTGAGACCAGAATTGAAAGAGGACATGTTTTTAGAAGAGACCAATATAGAATTCTTCAGTTGTAAAAGATTGATTCAGTTGTTCAGAAGCAAATGTCATGGCTAAAGAATATCACGATTTAACAGGAATATGTAGTACTGAACAACTATTGCCAATGTTAGGAGGACTTGGTATGGCACCCAAAGAAGAATTTTGGTATTACAGAAGAATACGACGAGAGGGTGAAAGCACTAGCAAATGAAGAGAAACAAGCTTTCCTAACATACAAAGGAGTCAAGACACCGGAAGCACGAGAAGACTATGTGAGAATCAGGAATAGAGTAAACCAAGAAATAGATAACATCAAAAAAGAACACTGGGAGAAATTTACCAAAGATATGGAATACGATCTCTATGGATCCCAGAAAAAGGTGTGGAAGATGATAAGGAGAGAAAAACAGAAATGAATGAATTTGTACGCATAGATTACGGAGGAACAATGGACTGAGCATTTCACGAAATTATATGGAGAAGAAGAGAACAGAGAAATAATCATTAACGAAACCCACGATAGAGTACTAATATCACAAGAAGGGCTACAAGAACGAATAAAAAAATTAAAAAATAGAAAAGCACCTGGTCCTGATAAGATAAACAATGAACTGCTAAAATATGGAGGAACAACATTACGAAAATGGCTCCTAAAATTATTTGTCGATATAATAAATACCGGAGTACTACCAGCGGAATGGAACGAAAGTCTCCTGCTACCGATACTTGATAAGGGAGACATTAGTCTGATGAATAGTACATTAAAATTGTTAACGGCAGTTATAAAAGATAAAATCGAGGAAAAAGCGAACATGGCGGATGAACAACAAGGCTTCCGGAAGAACCGCAGCACAATAGACGCAATTTTTATTATCAGACAAATAATAGAGAAGTCTATTGAATATGGAAAACCAGCATACATGTGCTTTGTAGATTTAAAAAGTGCTTTTGACAGGGTGAAGCGAAATGACATCTTAAATTTATTACAAGCTGAACAAATAGACCATCAGATAATAAGGACAAGTAATGAAATTGACAAGAACAACAAGACCAGAGTTATAATGCCAACAAGAGAAACAGAATGCATAAAACTAAAAGCAGAAATGCGCCAAGGACACTCGCTCACGAAGTTAGAAAACGACACGGATACCACAGAAGATGACCTACAAAGGCAGCTCCACACCTTCAATATCACAGCAAACAAACTTAATATGAGAATATCAGTAGAAAAAACTAAATGTATAGTGATCAGTAAAGAGCCGCGTAGATGCAAACTAGAAATAGACGGCAAAATTGTAGAACAAGTAATGAAATTCAATTACCTAGGAGTAGAGATCACTAGTGACAGGGATATAAGAACAGAGACCACAAGGCAAGCATCAAAAGCGGCAAGAGTAAGTGGTTGCCTCCGAGAAACCATAGGAGAAACAAATATCTGACCACGGAAAGCAAAATGAAAGTAGACAAGAAAACAGTAAGACCAATCTTAACATATGCAGCTGCAGCGGAGACAAGGACCGATACAAGAAAGACGAAACAATATTAAGATCAATAGCGGGCATATCGTTAAGAGACAGCCAAACCAACAGTAGTATACGCGAACAATACAAAATTCAAAATATTAACAGGTGTCGGATATTACCTTTATCTGAAACAATTTGGTGGATGAAAGGCTTAGTGGTATTGGGCCACGAAAAAGAAGAAAAATAATAGACTATGAAGTATGCTATGAATGTTAAGTGTTGTTGTTATTGCAAGTATGTCAATAAATATAATTTTAAATAACTGTAACTAATTCTGTATGTATACAAATAAAAACCAAATCCAACATACGCAAACCTCTTAAAACGGGTAGTTTTTTGGTGGTGCGACATTGTGGCGACCGTGACAGGACTTTTTGAGTTGGATTTCGGTGTGACTTTTGTAGTTGTGGGCCAGTGAGTTTTTACCGCGTTCTTTGGTTTGTGATTTGTATTGAGAACGTTTCGGTGGTTTTGAACCAAACGCACTATGGCAGCAGAATTGGAAAATAGAAAGAAAACCAGAAGAGTATTAAGGGCTATTTTTACGCGTACGGCCAACGAGTTAGAAGGTCTTATGAAAGCAGAACCATTGGACTACGAGTCAATAGAAGTGTCCTGGGAACTGTTAAAATGTAAGTTTGAGGAGTTACAGTCAGTTGATTCCCAAATTACTGAATTATCATTTGAAAGCTCTACTGAGACGGAGCTAGAAGCAGAGATAGAGAGTTGTGATGTGTATTTGAGAAAGTTTTCCAAGTGTAGAACCAGATATAACAAGCTGATGGAAGAAACGAAGACTGAAGCATCCAGCAGACATAGTGTAGTGTCCCAGAATACAGATGAGCCACAACTAACAGGTATGAGAAAATTTAGATTACCTACTATTGAATTTAAAAAATATGATGGCAGTATCAAAGGTTGGTTGGCATTCTGGGCACAATTCAAAAAGATTCACGAGGATGATTCTATTGATTGTCATGATAAGATAGAATATTTAATTCAAGCCACAGTACCAGGTAGTAGAGCACGTCAACTAGTAGAAAGCTATCCAGCTATGGCTGACAATTATAGTAAAATTATGGAAAGTATGCAAAGCAGGTTTGGCAGAGAAGACTTACAAATAGAAGTATACATTAGAGAGTTACTAAAACTCATTTTGAGTAAGTCTGTGTCTAAACAAAAGATTGATATATCTAAACTGTATGACAGCATTGAAACTCAACTGCGAGCACTGGAGACATTAGGTATCACATCTGACAAGTGTTCAGCAATGCTCTTTCCATTAATTGAATCTTGTTTACCTCAGGAATTGCTTAGGGTGTGGCAACGCTCCACAAATATTGATTATAGAGATGGGACATTGGAAAACAGGTTGAAACTGTTGATGACTTTTCTCAGAAATGAAGTAGAGAATGAACAAAGGATTGCTTTAGCTGCTGAAGGTTTTGGACTGTCTGAAGAAGTGGCTTCATCCTCTAAAGCTAGTGTCAAGAGGTCATCAGGTTTTCCAACTGCTGCTAATTTAATTAATTGTGAAATATCAGCTTGTGTCTTTTGTTCAGGTACACATGGTAGTGAAGATTGCTTTAAGGCACAAAAAATGACGTTTGTTCAAAAAAAGGATGTTCTCATTGGGAAGAAGGCTTGTTTTAGATGTCTAAAAGTGGGACATCAGACCAAAAGATGTAAAACAAGGCTAAGATGTGTTATCTGTAGCCAAGCTCATGTAGTCTTGATGTGTCCCAGTTTAACAATAAGTCAAGGTAAGCCGAGTAATAGTCAAAATGAGAACATGTCTTCTAAGGATGTCATAAACGACCAGGCTTTGACTAACCAAACTAAAGGTCATGTATTTTTGCAAACATTGAGAGTCACTTTAATTGGTATCTTTGGTAAAAGTCGAGTTGTTCGTGCCTTAATTGATAGTGGGTCACAAAGATCATATATATTAAAGGACACAGCTTTAAAATTAGATTATCCGGTTAAACGACAGGAAAAAATTGTTCATTGTCTGTTTGGAGGGTCAGAAGTTGCAAACTCTCATAACTGTTATGAAGTCACAATACAGGGTAAGAACTCTACATATTGTTTTGAGGCCTTAGATCAACCAACAATTTGTAGTGATGTAGCTCCAGTATTTCATGGTCCATGGAGGGAACAAGCCAAGAACCTTAATATTGATTTATCTGATGATCTCCAACCTGGCCCAATTGAACTGTTATTGGGAGCAGATGTCGCTGGTTATTTGTATACAGGGGGTCGTCATAAATTAGATTGTGGGTTAGTAGCTATAGAAACTCTCATTGGATGGACACTTATGGGAAAAATACCTACAAGTAGTAAACATTCTGATGTTGTCATGTCCACATTGAATCTTCTCATAAAGGATGCTTCCTTAAGTGAGCTTTGGGAGTTGGAAGCAATTGGTATTAAAGAGCCTACAGATAGACATACCAAAGAGGAGGCTGCTTTAGCTGCTAGGGATTTTTTTATGCAGACTGTAAGTGTAGATAAGATGGGCCGCTACGAGATTCGTCTTCCTTGGTTGGATGGTCACCCTCCTCTCCCCAGTAATTGTGAGTTGTCGGAGAAAAGACTAAATTCCACTCTGCAAAAGCTGAAACGTGATGGTCTTTTTGAAAGGTATGATGATGTTTTCGCTGACTGGCAGGCTGAGGGTATAATTGAGTTAGTTGGAAAGTTAAATGATGTTGATAACAGTCTAGGACATTTTTTACCTCACCGCCCTGTGGTAAAGGAAGAAAGTACTACCAAGGTACGTCCAGTGTTTGATGCATCTGCACATTCAAAGAATAAACCTTCACTTAACCACTGTTTAGAGAAAGGTCCAAATCTGATTCAGTTAATTCCTTCAATGTTTGTAAGGT
This sequence comes from Diabrotica balteata, assembly GCA_918026665.1. Classification (NCBI taxonomy): domain Eukaryota; kingdom Metazoa; phylum Arthropoda; class Insecta; order Coleoptera; family Chrysomelidae; genus Diabrotica; species Diabrotica balteata. Next base: position 197,003,103 of record OU898276.1, on the reverse strand, counting down.
TTAGAGAAAACAAAATAGGAGTGATTTCTGATATTAAAAGGGCATTTCAACAGATAAGTGTGCATGAAAGGGACTGTGATTTCCTCAAATTTTTATGGGTTGATAAAGAAGGTCAGACAGTAGTTTTTCGTCATAAACGTGTGGTATTTGGTGTTAACAGTAGTCCATTTTTGTTAGGGATGACGCTAGAGTACCACTTAGCAAGATACCTGGAAAAGGGCTCTACATCAGAATCATTGTATGCTTTAGATGTTGTTAAAAGGTTAAGTCAAAGCTTCTATGTTGACAACTGTGTTACAAGTTTGCCTGATGAAGAGATGGTATCAAGGTTCATTACAGAGTCTGTAGCAATTATGGCAGAGGGACAGTTCGAACTAAGAGGGTGGGAGCGTACAAGAAATGATGAAGTTAGTGGAACTGAAGAGATATGTCCTGTTCTTGGTATGAACTGGCATCCTGTACGAGATGTTTTGATAGTTAATTTGAAATTCTTAAGAGAGGACACTGACTTGGAAAATATGGTAGTGACTAAACGTAGAATCCTTTCTATAGCACAGAAAGTGTTTGATCCTATTGGATATTTATGTCCAGCTCTATTAGTACCCAAACTCATGTTACAAAAGTTGTGGGAGAAGAGCTTGGCATGGGATGAACCACTTGATGAAGTCATCTCTGAAGAGTTTAAAATTTGGTTGAAAGATTTACCTTATCTTGAGAAGATTGAATTGCCTCGATGGGTACAAATGAATGGTGAGGTATCACAAAATTTAAGTATCCATGTCTTTTGTGATGCAAGCAAACTGGCCTATGCTTGTGCTATCTTTTTGAGAGTGAGTTATTCTGGTAAAGTATTTGTATCCCTATTGGCCTCGAGAGCTAGATTGGCTCCAATTAAGAAATCTACCTCGAAAATGACTATTCCACGTCTTGAGCTGCTAGCTGCAACTATAGGTGCCCGTTTGTATGTTCAAGTTGCAGAGAACTTGCCAGGAAATATAGAATCCTTTTTTTGGAGTGACTCAAGCACTGTTATTTCCTGGATACAACGCCAAGAAGAATGGGGAGTTTTTGTATGGAACAGAGTTAAAGAAATTCGTAGCTTAACTTCAATGGAAAACTGGCGTCACCTACCAGGAGTGGTCAATCCTGCAGACTTGCCATCACGAGGGTGCACGTCTAGACATTTGTTTCAGTCGAGATGGTGGGAGGGGCCAAAGTGGTTATATGAAAGCCGTGATAAGTGGCCTTCTAGTGCGGCTACTTGTGATGAAGAAGAAGTTAATGCAGAGCGTAGAAAGACTTTGGTGACATCTCTTGTTAATGTTTATAATTCGTGTGACTGGCATTTTAGCTACTTTTCACAATATACTAAGATGGTACGAATGGTGGCTTGGATTCAACGTTTTGTAAAAAATTGTCGCAAAGGTGACCAGAAGTATAAAGGTGAGTTAACCTCTGAAGAGTTTGAGGCTGCAGAGAAATTTATTTTGATAAAAGTGCAGCAGGAAAGCTTCTCAGGTGTGGATGATAAAAGGATTAATAATCTTGACCCATTTTATGAAGAAGGGGGTTTGATTAGATTGAGATCTAGAGTTTGTAACAGAGAAGATACACAGTATTACCGTTTTCCAGTCGTACTGCCATCTAAACATGAGATAACCATCAAGTTAATTAGGTATTATCACTTGAAGTCTTGTCATGTTGGGACCCAAGGTACTTTAAGTTTGCTCAGAGAAAGGTTTTGGGTTCTCTCAGGAAGGCGCAGTGTAAGATCCGTTATCTCCAAGTGTGTATTGTGCCGGAGGTACACTGGAAAACACCTAACAGTTCATACTCCTCCTTTACCGGCTAACAGAGTGCGTGACGCTGTAGCTTTTGAAGTGACCGGTATTGACTTTGCGGGACCGCTGTTCCTTAAGACCGGTGAAAAAGTTTGGATTTGTATGTTCACGTGTGCGATCTTCAGGGCGGTTCATCTGGAACTCTGTTGTTCGTTATCAACTTCTAATTTTCTTCAGGCCTTACGTCGGTTCGTGTCTCGTCGTGGTAGGCCGAAAACGATTTATAGTGATAACGGTACGGGTTTTGTGGGTGCTGAAAATGCCTTATCATGTCTGGACTGGGACAGTATTACTCGTGAGATGTCTGTGCAACGTATTCGTTGGCATTTTAATCCACCTACCGCAGCTTGGTGGGGAGGATTCTGGGAGCGCCTCATTGGTGTTATGAAACAGTTGTTGAGAAAAACACTAGGTCGTGCTAGTTTGGACTATGAGACTTTGCTAACGTTGTTATGTGAGTGTGAGGCAATAATTAATTCGCGACCATTAACGTATCTATCGGAGGATCCTCAAGAGTTAGTTGCCTTGACACCAGCGATGTTTTTGCGGGATCAGGTGGACTGGGGGCTACCAGATTGTGATGCTATAGACAATGCTTCATTGTGTCGGAAAGTGCGTCGGGTTCAGACTTTGCGAGAGGAACTTCGTAAGCGATTCCGTTTGGAATATCTTGGACAGTTAAAACTAGTTTACGCGAATAAAACTCACCGCCAGATCGCACTTAATGAAATTGTGCTTGTCGGCAACGATGGCAGTAAACGTTTAGATTGGCCTATGGGACGAGTTGTTGAACTTTTTCCTGGTAAAGATGGAAGTGTTCGACTGTGCAAAGTTAAGACAGCTAAGGGATATTTATTGAGACCTGTCCAGCGTCTTTACCCACTAGAGTGTTGTACTGTTCCTGAGTTCGAGCTTCGGAATGATGTGAAGACGTCAATGAAGGATAACGGTGAATTAAATGGTACCCCACATGTTCCTGAGTTGGCTGCCAGAGACTTCAGTTCCGAAGACGAATATTGTGAGGGTGCGGGAGTGTTTAAAGTCAGTATTCCGACAAATAGTGCAAAGGTTTCTGAAGTGAAAATCACACGTACGGGACGGGCTTCTAAATTGCCTAAACGTTATTTAGAGTAGTGATTGTAAAAACTGTACCTATTAGCCATTTTTAATTTTTTGTATAATGGTTTTGTAGCATTTCTCTTTTAGATTTTGTGAGCAATATTTTATTTTATCAGAATATTCCTCAGGTGGGAGTATGTCAGATATTACCTTTACTTGAAACAATTTGGTGGATGAAAGGCTTAGTGGTATTGGGCCACGAAAAAGAAGAAAAATAATAGACTATGAAGTATGCTATGAATGTTAAGTTGTTGTTATTGCAAGTATGTCAATAAATATAATTTTAAATAACTGTAACTAATTCTGTATGTATACAAATAAAACCCAAATCCAACATACGCAAACCTCTTAAAACGGGTAGTTTTTTGGTGGTGCAACAACAGGTGAATAAAAACAAGAAAAAAAACTGGAACGAACGTGTAAATCGAATGGGACCATAGATTAGCGAACATATGTAAAAACAACAAGCTTTATAGCAGGAGACCCGTTGGAAGACCGCCAAAAAGGTGAAAGATAATGTACAGTCAATAACGACTAAAAAAGAATAAGAGGCAGACAAACAGGAGTAATCCTAGTCGCACGAAGAAGAAGAAGAAGACGGAAGAATGCTTGAAATTTTATAGATGGAAAGAGGGTTAGACCTAAAGGTGATTAAGAGGTTAAGAAATGAACCAGAAATAAGATTGACCAAAAAAAAAATGTCTATTATTATAACTGATTATAAAAGCAAGAAGCCAGAACTTGGAGAGAAAGGAAAAATGATTAGCAGCTACATTTTAACTACAGTTAAAACATTCTTTTTCTTTATGTGCCTTTTCCCGTCTCCCTTAATCTTTACAGAAGATGTGGTACTGGGGGAATAATGGCAACTGAAAGTTTTTAAGAATAAAGTAAAAGAAACTATGAAATTAATGGAAAATAGGAATTGAGGCAGATTCTGTAATGTACACCCATTATATACCTACAACCAACATCTGTGGTAATATTGTCCTTGGCCCAGCTTCCGATCGTTGTATCATCGAGTTGTATAGCGACCCTGATTAAATATTCATGTGACGGATTAAAACTATGATCAACAGTTTGGTTGTTGACGGAATTGTTGTAGAACACACGCTGATCTTGTTCTTCTGTATATCTTTCTTGGATCTCAATCCAGTACCCATCCATGTTTCCATTTATTTTGCAAGGATCATTCCAATGTATGTTTACCGGTATAATGTTATTCTCGAGTGACTTGGTGATGATTGTTAAATCTGTTGGGGCTTCTGGCACTGAAAATAAATTAAGAAATAACTTTTTTTTGTTTTAATCCTGGATAAAATTAATATACAATCAACACTTAAAGTTTAGCATAAATTTTATTTAGAGAACTTAAGTTTAAAAAAAATATATATACTTCGTTTGTTATTGATAACACAGTTTTTATGACAAAGCTTATTTACATTTTAAGTTTTATAGTACTTATCCGATCCAAGCATGAACAATACTACTGGTAAAACCCTTTACTACTCATACAGGGATAGCACAGACCCTCACCACAGACATGGGGTGGGAGTTCTGATAAGCGAAAATTTGCGCGTCTCCGTGAATAACTTTGTCCCGATCTCCGAAAGAGTCATACTTATTCAGTTGCATGGAAAAGTTAACTAAATATTATACAAGTCTACGCCCCTACAGCAGACAAGCCAGAAGAAGAACTAGAGCGATTTTATCAACAGCTAGACGAAGCCTTAAAGGTGACTAAAATATGGTCTTGGTCAGAGAAACGACAGACGGGACAGATTGATACAGTACTGCCAAGACAAAGATCTAGTCATAACGAATACTTGGTATAAGTTACCACGGAGGCTTTACACATGGCAGTCGCCTTTAGACGGACATCAGGGCATTATAAGGAAAAAAATAGATTATGTGACAATTAATAAAAGGTACAGGAATGATATTACTAAGGTATCTGCATTACCTGGAGCAGACATAGGATCCGACCACAATCCCTTGGCAACTGAGGATGATGTTGAAAAGTCATGGACCACCATAAAATAATCATTTGATGAGGTGAACAACACTTTTCTACTCGAGAGTAAAACAACTACCAAGAATGAGTGGATGACAGAAGAAATATTAGAGATGATGGAACAACGCAGGTAGTGTAAGATTAGGCAGGACCGAGTAGGGTACCGAAATATACACAGTCAAATTCGTAAAGAAATTATAGCGGCGAAGGACATCTGGATGAGCACACTTTAAACCGAGGCTGACAACCTATATAAACTCGACGACAGCTTCAATCTTCACAAAAAATTAAGGAAATTACTGGTGTCTTCAAGAAAAAATAAGTCACTGGTATACATAATGACCAAAATGAACTAATAACGGACCCTTGCGATATACTTAATACTTGGAAAATGTACACAGCCAATTTGTTCAATGATGACGGAACACAAAAACCACCACAACTGGGAGACAGACTGTCTTAAAGTTTTTAAGAATAAAATTTAGAAGAACAAATCAGGCCAAAGATGAACATAACAACGATTTCGTACTCACCGACGAAATGTGTACAACAAAGTATAATTTGCACCTTTGGAAAAATGCACCTTTTATGAAATCTATAAGAACGTTATCGAAAGTCTAAGAAATGCCACCAGAGAAGCAGTAGGAGATCAAGGCAAAGGAGATCAACAAAATATACTGGTGGAACGAGGAGATAGAGTTACTAGTTCAGGAAAAGAAACAAAAATATTTAAAATGGTTGGCAACAAAAAATGAACAAGATCTGGAAGATTATAAACAAACAAAAAGACAATTAAGAGCGGGCACTAATTTAGCTAAGAACGAGACGTGGGATAAGAAATGTGAAGAAGATAATTATATCGGAGGAAGGAAATGCTCGGAGGTATGAAAATTTATATCAAATGTCAAAAACCCAGCAAAGGACAGAGCAAATATCCAGAGAATCAAACCGGAGCAGTGGATACAACACTACAGAGGTCTACTACAAGAAACTAGACAGAAATACATGATATAATCTCCAAAAGAAACAGTAAAAAATACAGTTTTGAACCTTAAGTTAGGGAAAGCTAGCGGACCAGAAGGGATTTTCTCCGAAATGTTAAGATGGGGAACGGAAAAACTCTTTAGAAATCTAACAATAATTATCAATAAATGCCTAAATGGACATCCTGTTCCAGAAGACTGGAAAACAGCTTATATATCATCCATCCATAAAAAAGGAAATAAACTGGACTGTAACAACTATCGAGGCATATCAATCACGAGTACACTGAGCAGACTATACAGTAGAATACTGCGAGATCTAATTGAAGAAGACTATAAAGAGAAAGAAGAAGAAGATCAAAGCGGCTTTAGAGCAGGTAGATCGTGTACCGACAACGTATTTTGTCTAAAACAAGTCATAGAGAAGAGATCTGCTAGACATCTGGAAACCCATCTTACATTTGTGGACCTACAAAAAGCATATGATACAGTCCCAGTATCGAGACTGTGGAAGGTATTAGAACAAACGAACATCAATCACAACTATATAGCTGCACTTAAAGAACTGTATGAAAATTCACAATCAAGAATTAAGATAGGTAAAAAACTCACAGATGCCTTCATAGTGAATAAGGGACTACGTCAGGGATGTCCTATCTCTCCTACACTATTCAAAATATATGTAGCAGCGGCACTTAAGAACTGGAAAAGGAAAATACACGGAATGGGTATAGAGATAGATGACAGATACCTGTTTACTCTTCAGTTTGCAGATGATCAGGTCATAGTGGCCAATGACAAAGACGACATGCAATATATGATTAGAAAGCTGATAGAAGAGTATGAGGAATGGGGCTTGACAGTTAACGTAAATAAAACGAAATATCTATGTGTAGGCTCTCAGAGCGAAAATTTGGAGTTGGACAACGGTCAAGAAATTCTGCAATGTCAAGAATATGAATATTTAGGTATCACATTCGACAATACCGGAACAGATGTGAAAGAGATAGAAAAACGAATAGTTACAGCTAAAAAGATAATAGGATGTCTGAATGGCATCTTGTGGAGCAAGGAGATAACAAAAAGGAGAAAATTTAATATATACGAGACAATGGTTAAGAGCAGCCTATTGTATGGAGCGGAAACATGGAGAATTCCAGACAGACAAAAAAAGAAGGTAGAGGCAGTCGAAATGGACGCGATAAGAAGATCTATGCGAGTCTCACGAAGAGAAAGAATGAGGAATGACCATATAAAACAACGAATGGGAATAGAAGGTACGATAATTCAGGATATCGAAAAGAAACAACTTACCTGGTACGGACACGTAGAGCGAATGCAAAATACTAGATGGCCCAAAAAAATACTGAACTGGACCCCAATAGGGAATAGAAAGCGAGGAAGACCCAAACTAGAGTGGCAGCAAAACATAAAAAAGTCAATGAGCGAACGGAATCTATCAACGGAAGATTGCCACGATAGAAGAGGATGGAAGTTAGGTGATATATATATATATATATATATATATATATATATATATATATATATATATATAAAGGAGGTATTTCTTTATAATAGCATGATAGATGTGTCCAAGCCTTTAGTATTTTTTCTTTATGTGAGTGTAATACAAAGTATCATAAGTTATAGCACAAATCATTAAAATAAGTCCTGTATAGATAAGTCTCCTAAGATAAATAAACATACCTGTATAATTGGTCGTCACTATAATAAATCCCGTAGGTCCTTGTCCACTTACACTGGAGGGGGTTAAAGAAAAATTGTACTGGTAGCTGGGCCACGCTTTGTCAAAACTATATTCAGTCTCAACTTTATCAAGAGTTTGTCTACTAATAGGAGATGGTTTTGGACAATCAGGATCTTCATTATATGTTGACCCTAAGATATCAATACTTAGTTCGTATTCAGTTATGTTCGCTGCTTCGGCGCCATCTGGTGGAATGTACCAGCGTATAATAAAAGAAGTTGCATTTTGGAAAGTAATAGTAAGATTTGGTGTGTTTGGTACTAAAAATATAAAAACATCTATTAGTATTAGGATACTCATAGCGCCATCATCTTATTCAAATTTTTGAACATAGTCTTTAAATTTTTAACTTTTTGAATTTAAAAGAAATAATATATTTTAAACTTTAAATTGTGCGTAGATTTTAATTTATTTCTTCGCATATTTTTTATTTATTTTTTGTTAAATTGATCTTCTTCTTCTTAACGTGCCCTATCAAGTCCCCTTGACGTTGGCGATTAACATGGCGAAACTGTCTCTGTCTCGAGCTATTCTAAAGAGTTGCTCAGCTTTCTTTATTCCTGTCCACTCCCTGATATTCTTCAACCAAGAGGCCTGCTTTCTACCAATTCCTCTGCGTCCTTCGATTTTACCCATCATAATAAGTTGAAGAATATTATATCGGTCTCCCCTTACTACGTGTCCAAAATAGGCCATCTTTCTACATTTGATGTTATCAAGCAGCTCGCGAGCAGCATTTGCTCTCTCAAGGACTGCCACATTTGTCAGCATAGCCGTCCATGGAATTTTTAGTATACGTCTGTGCAGCCACATTTCAAAGGCCTCCAGACGATTAATGGTGGATATTTTTAATGTCCATGCTTCGACACCGTATAAGAGGACTGACCAAATGTAGCATTTAACCATGCGCTTTCGAAGTTGAAGTTGCAAGTTATCATTACAGAAGAATGACCTCATTTTTAAAAATGTCGTGCGGGCTATCTCGATTCTACATTTTATCTCTTGATCTGGATCTAGTTGTTCAGTAATATGGCAACCAAGATATTTAAAACTGGACACTCTTTGAATTATATGACCATCAACATATAATCGTGCATCTTGATGTGCTAAACGGCTAAACACCATGTGTTTTGTTTTTGAACAGTTTATGTTTAGGCCAAACTCTCTTCCCACTGTATCAATGGCATTTAAAAGGCATTGTAATCCATTCATGTCATCACTTAAAATAACTGTATCGTCTGCATATCTGATTGTATTTATCAGAATTCCATTAACTTTCACGCCCCATTCCAAATTATGCAGCGCTTCTTTAAATATTCTATCTGAATATAAATTAAATAACAGTGGGGATAGTATACAACCCTGTCTGACACCTCTTTGTATTTTACATATTTCTGTTGATTTTCCGTTTATGCAAGCTGTCGCTGTTTGACGCCAGTATAACTTTTCTATGAATCGTATGTCTTGACTATCAACTCCTTTATCTTTTAATATTGTAATTAATTTGTGATGCTGTACTCGATCAAAGGCCTTTTCATAGTCAATAAATACAGCAAAGACGTCTTTTCTTTGATCTCGACATTTCTGCAGTAATACATTTAGTGCAAAGAGGGCGTCCCGAGTTCCCAGTCCATTTCTGAAGCCAAATTGTGTTTCATCCTGATCTTCTTCACATTTATCTCTGATTCTACTGTGGATGATGCGTAGAAATATTTTCAAAGTGTGGCTCATAAGGCTTATCATTCTATAATCGCTACAGTTTTTCGGACGTTGTTTTTTTGGTAGTGTTATGAATTCGGACTTTAACCAATCTTCAGGGATATCACCAGTCGAATAAACATCATTGAAAAGTTTGACCAGTATTCCAATGTTCTCCTCATTTATAAGCTTTAACATCTCTGTCGGTATGTTATCAGGGCCAACGGCTTTCTTGTTCTTTGCTAACTTTATAGCATGCAGTATTTCTGATTTTAGTATTTCTGGTCCTTCACCTTCAACTAAAGTCTCCGGTTCTTCGGGTCTATCATCATTATACAGTTCACTTATATAATTACACCAGGTTGTTCGAATTTCATGTTCGTCTATTATCATTTTTCCCGACGAATCGGTTATAGTATGTGGAGTTTTCTTATGATAAAGACCAGCTACTTCTCTAACTTTTTTAAACATATTAAACGTATCATGTTTTTCATTCAACTTTTCTAATTCCTTGCATTTATCCTCCATCCATTTTTCTTTAGCCACCTTTATTTTTTGTTTAATTAGTTTCTGTTTTTTCCTTATATTCTGTCTTGTTACCTTTCAGTTTCCTTCTCTGCTCCATTAATTCCAGGATTTCATCAGTCATCCATTGTTGTTTTTTGTGCCTGTGTAACGTTGTTGAATATTTTTCTATTACTTTCAAGGTAAGATCTTTAAATGTGTTCCATATTTCTGTGTTGTTTTCATTTATTGATTTCTTTAGCTCATTGTTTAAGTCATTTTCTATTAACGTTTTGTTGGATATTGAGATATTTAATTTTGGTGTTTTGGGGCTTTCTTGGACTTTTTTGAGCTTCACTTTGATGTCAGTTATTACAGGGTTATGGTCTGAACCGATATCTGCACCAGGATATGTCGTTACTCTGGTGACGCCATTCTTAAATCTCTTGTTTACCAGAATATAGTCTATCTGATTTCTAATCATATGTAGTGAATTATCTCCTGGTCCCCTCCATGTGTATAACCTTCTTTTGTGTAATTTGAACCATGTATTTGCGATTATCATGTCATGTTCTTGACAGAACTGGTATAATCTATCGCCTCTTTCATTGCTCTCCCCTAGTCCATATTCACCTACCAGGTCAGATCTTCGGCCTTGGCCAATTTTTGCGTTAAAATCTCCAATAATATATGTGACTTCGTTACTTTTTAGATTTTTAAGTGTCTGTTTTAATTGGCTATAGAATGATTCGACATCATTGTCATATTTTTCTTTTCTGCAGTAGGGGCATATATCTGGATAACATTGACATTAAATGGTTTGCTATTTAATTGGAGTATTGCTAGTCTGTCGTTCACTGGTATAAAATTTTTTACATATTTCTTAAATTTAGACGTTATAAATAAGCCAACTCCATTCCTATGATGTGTGTCATCTTCTACACTTCCAGAATAGTATAGTGTGCCTTCATCTTGTTCACATATTCCCGTTCCAGGCCACCGGAGCTCACTGATGCCCATTATATCAATTTTTAAACGTTTAACCTCTTGAACTAAGTTACTGAGCTTGCCTGCTGCATAGAGGCTTTTAACGTTCCAGGTACCTAATCTGATTGTACTGCTAGACATTTTTAAAGTTGTCGTACTTCTAAAATTGTAGGGATTTCGTGTGATGACGACCGGGGAGGCCCTACAGTCTGGTGCGCGCCCTTCCCTGCCGGATCTTGGTTTCCGTGATCCATGATCAGTAATACTTCCGTTACGATTGTATTGAGCCATGTTAACTTTACTCGGGAGAAATAATTGGGGTGGTTTCCCGTTGCCTTCCCCAATGATTTTTCTGACGCAATAGGTTTACTCCTGTGGGTTGGATAATCGGGAAGGATTTTTGGGTGTTTGGTAGGAAACTTGGATCGGGACATGACCTCCCCTATTTGGTTTTGAGGGATAGCCATGGCTTGCGTGAGCAGGTCGCGTCCCTGAAATAGATCTGACTTACACCGGGATCGTATAAGTGTATCTATCCGCTACTCTACCGCTACATTGATCACACTAAATAAATTATGTATATGATACAAACACATAAATAATATGAAACAAAAGGATTTTCTTGTGAATATCCGTTGTAAGCATATTTTTGAACATTTATTACCATGGTTTATTCCGTTTCAGAGTCAACTTCCATAGCACTTAGGCTACAATTGACCCATTGTTCATCTTCCCAAGGAGCTGTCGTCATTAGCTGATTGTACATACTGCCAGAGAACTAACGAACACACTGTGTTCTGTGTTTGTAGTTCTCTAATACTGCCATGTATATGTATAGGGGAAGTGTGCCTATGTTGGACCCCTGATTATGATGGACTCCCTGCTGTAATTTCAAATATGGCGCGGTTACAGCACATCGCCGGTTGCCGCTTGCGCACGAAGTTTTTAGTTAAGTATTTGCAAAGTTTCAGACCCGTGGCGGTTGTAACAGTAAATTTCTTAAATAAAATTAAAATTTGGCATTGCTGATCAAATAAAATTTTTTAGTAAGTAATATTTTACTGGAAACACACGTTAAGCTAAGTGTTTCTTTTGTTTTTTATAAAATGACTACACTTTCTTAGTTAAATACTATACTTTGTTTTAGGTTAGAATGGTCAAAACAAAAGTAACAGAATTAAATTTACTGTCTTGTCTATTTGCCTATGATGGACCCCTTTGTCGTTACTTATGACGCACTAGGGACCCATTATAGGAAAAAGGAAATAAGTTGAAAAAAAAAGAGGTTAATCTTTGTAAATGGGTATATTTATTTAAAAAACCCTTAAAAGGGCCACATCAATAAAACAAACGTTTTCGGACCACACAGTCCATCATCAGGTTTTTAAAATCGAAAAATGCTAGGTCACAATGCCTGAGCCACCAAAATACTAGGATAAAAACCCTTTAAATTACATTTAGTTATGAAATATTGTACATTGTGTTGTAAAATAACTGTGATGTTCAGTATTAAATTAAATTGGACTATAGGTAACACATGGCTCAATCGGGTTCCAGAGCCGGTGAGAGGGAACCTCTACACTCGGAGAACAGCGTGGAAATAAGTTGCTACTTAACGATTGACATAATACATTTTACAGGGATGGATCCTCATAAAAGGTAACAGTGGAATGAGAGTAATATGCAGCAAGCTTTAAAAATCATACAAGAAAAAACTATGGGATTTAAGCTGGCAGCAAAATCATTTAACGTTCCAAAAACAACTTTGAAAAGGCGCTTTAATAATCAACAAGGAAGTACCAAAGGTGATTTGGGAGGATGAAGACCAATATTTTCCACTGCTATCGAAAAGGAAATTGCTGACCGTATTATCACCATGGAAGCTTATTTTTTTGGCCTCACCAGTAAAGATTTATGAAAACTTGTATACGAAGTAACTGAAAGAAACAATATTAGCCACAGTTTTAATAAGGAAACCAAGATGATAGGCTGGAAATGGGCCAGAGGCTTTTTAAAGCGAAATCCTCGAATACCATTACGAACTCCAGAAAATACTTCGTTGGTAAGGGCTCAAGCTTTTAATAAGCCAAATATATGTGCCTATTTTACAGCATTAGCACATATATTAGACGAGTTTTAATTTCCATCGGAAAACATTTATAACATGGACGAGTCCGGTTTGACAACTGTGCAAAAGAGATCGCAGAAGATTTATGCTAGTAAAGGTCGCAAACAAGTTGGTGCTTTACGTAGCGCAGAGCGCGGTCTACATGTTACGTTCGTATGTGCAATGAATGCAATTGGAACATATGTTCCTCCTGCTTTGATTTTTTCTCGACAGAGAAAGAAAGACGAACTTATGATCGATGCACCTACTGCAAGTGTAGCCTTCGCTCAAGAAAAAGGATGGATGACTTCTGACATTTTCTGTCTCTGGCTGCAACATTTTTTAAGGTATTCAAAGGCTTCTAAAACCAACCAAGTTTTGTTGTTACTCGATGATCATGGTAGTCACAAAAGTTTTGAAGCTCTCCAGTTTGCAAAAGAAAACGGTATTATTATGTTTTGTTTTCCTGCTCACTGCTCTCATCACGTTCAACCTTTGGACGTAGGATTTTTTAGACTACTTCAAACTTACTATGGCCAAGAAATTCAATTATGGCTGCGACAGAATCCAGGTAAAACAGTTACCCAATTTAAAGTAGCCAGTATCTTTAATAGAGCATATTTAAAAAGTGCTCTTCCATCAAATGCAATAAATGCATTTAAAAGACAGGAATAGAACCGTTCAATCCAGATGTCTTCGAGGATTGGCAATTTTTGCCGTCTATAACAACAGATAGAGAAAATTATGAACAAAACCCACTACCAGAATGTTCTGACGAGAACTCACTACCGGAACATCGGAACCAAAATGTTTCTTCGATTGAAGGTTTATCAAAAATCACTGATCAGAAATCAACATCATCGTCAGTCCTAAACATCTCGGTCGAAGATATTTGTCCTCCTCCTTTAGCTGGAGTATCTGAAGTAACTCAGAAAAGGCGTAGAAACGGGGTAAACATAGGATATTTAAATTCAACGCCAGAAATTGATAGATATAAAACAAAAAATTGCAGAAAAAGAAGCAAAAAAAAAAGAAAACAAGACGCAAGAAAAGTGAAAAGGCAAGTTCGTGTTTTAACTACAAACAGTTCTGAAGACGATTGTGAATCTTCTTTTGAAGAAGATGACTCGGACGATGCAGCTTGCATTTAGTGTAACGAACTATTTTCGCATTCATGATCCAAAGAAAAATGGTTTCGCTGTCAAGTGTGTAAGAATTGGTGTCACAATAAATGTAGAGATGTAAATCCTGGAAGTAAACCATTTGTATTGTTCTGAAGCTATTTTCTTGTGGCATTTTAAATTAATTTCTATTTAACTGGGAATAAGCCACAATTAAAGATAAAAATACGTTTATTGACGTTTCAATTTCCACTTCGGAAATCGTTCTCAAAATACAAACGATTGACAACTGTCGCTAATATGTCATCATTTCTATTGAGGTTATCTAAAGTGTGTATACTGTTTTGTTCTAAAAGAATATTAAATTTATTTAAATGTATATTTCTTTGTTTTCTATATGAATTTTCATATACTATATGTAAACTAAAAATAATTTGATAAAAATCAGAATTTGATATTACATTGAAAAGCAAATCTTCAATACTTACAATATCTTGTTCAACAAAAAATAAATTCGATGATATTGTAATCTTTCTCGAATCATGGACAAGCTGGCTCTATGTAGAATGTTTTTTTGATAACGATTTCCAAAGTGGAAATTGAAACGTCAATAAACGTATTTTTATCTTTAATTGTGACTTATTCCCGGTTAAATAGCAATTAATGTAAACAATTTGTGTGTGAATTTTGCATGTAACTTTTTTCTTAAAAATACCTGTTATTTTATTCGTCGATATAATAAATACCGGGGCAGTATCAGCGAAATAGAAAGAAAGTCTCCCGCTACCGATACTTATAAAGGGAGACAAGAAATCCTGAAAATTATAGAGACAGTCTGATGAATAGTACATTAAAATTGTTAACGGCAGCCATAAAAGATAAAATGGAGGAAAAAGCGAACATGGGAGATGAACAACAAGGCTTCCGGAAGAACCGCAGCACAATAGACGCAATTTTTATTATCAGACAAATAATAGGGAAGTCTATTGAATATAGAAAATCAGAAGCGAACTGACATCTTAAATTTATTACAAGCTGAACAAATAGACCATCAGATAATAAGTGACAATTAATGAAATTAACAAGAACAACAAAACCAGAGTTATAATGCCAACAGAAGAAACAGAATGCATATAACTAAAAGGAGGAATCCGCCAAGGAGACTCGCTCAGCCCATTGTTATTCAATATAATGATGAATCAAATAATTCACGAAGTAAGAAAACGACACGGATACCACATGGGAGCGCATAAATCACGATACTATGCTATGCCGATGATGCAGTACTAATTGCTGATAACGAAGATGACCTACAAAGGCAGCTCCACACCTTCAATATCACAGCAAACAAACTTAATATGAGAATATCAGTAGAAAAAACTAAATGTATAGTGATCAGTAAAGAGCCGCGTAGATGCAAACTAGAAATAGACGGCAAAATTGTAGAACAAGTAATGAAATTCAATTACCTAGGAGTAGAGATCACTAGTGACAGGGATATAAGAACAGAGACCACAAGGCAAGCATCAAAAGCAGCAAGAGTAAGTGGTTGCCTCCGAGAAACCATATGGAGAAACAAATATCTGACCACGGAAAGCAAAATGAAAGTATACAAGACAACAGTAAGACCAATCCTAACATATGCAGCGGAGACAAGGACCGATACAAGAAAGACGAAACAACAAATCAACAATATCGAAATGAAAGTATTAAGATCAATAGCGGGCATATCATTAAGAGACAGACAAACCAACAGAAGTATACGCGAACAATGCAAAATTCAAAATATTAACAGGTAGATAAAAACAAGAAAAAAAAACTGGAACGAACATGTAAACCGAATGGGACCAGATAGATTAGCGAATATCTGTAAAAACACCCGTTTGGAAGGCCGCCAAAAAGGTGGAAAGATAATGTACAGTCAACAACCACTGAAACAGAATAAGAGGCAGACAAACAGAAGTAATTCCTAGTGCACGAAGAAGAAAAAGAAGACCTATTTTTAGTATTATTTATCGTTGAGAATATCTTTTGGTTTAATAGAATAATTTGGTATTTACTTATTTTATACAAAATGCAACTGGTCCATCATAGACGTATCAAAGGGTCGATCATGAGTGCATATATGCCCATGACCCTTAACAGGATTTTAGTAAACTATTAATAACTTTTGTCATCTTAATTTTTATCAAAATTTGAAACATTTGCATATTATACAAATAACAAGACGTTATGTGGTCATATTTAAAGCCTGCTAAGTAAATAGAGAGTTTTTGTGCAAGCAAATACGTATACGTAACGTATCTTTTTGACATATAAGCATGCGCATTTATGGTTGAACTAACGTATCTAGATACGTATTACCTAACGTAACGGGCTGATACGTTACGTTCATACGCATCCCTATCGAGCCGAAAGTAACCGAATGCATCCGATTACCAAACTATCAACATCAACATTTCATCGCATTTGTGGTTAAGTATATTTGTTTTGATTTTTATAAATAATGGAAAGTAGTAGAAAAGTCTTCGCTTCAGCACTGAAAATGATTTGTTTTTATTGAAGGAAGTCGTATGCCCGATCCCTTACGATTATTCAGAAGGGTGGAATTTAATCCAACAGTGAAAAAGATTTTTACATTGTATATCAGACATGGTATAAATTAAAGCGGTAGTATGTTCGTGCAGGATGTGGAGAAGAAACGCATTTTCTATGTCATCGTTTTCTTTTACATCAATAAAGGCACCTACATTTATTATTGCGTCCATCTCCAAAATTAAAAATTGTTGAAAAAATATTTAATGTTTATTTTGAATATCAAAAATAGGGTTAAATGACAAGGACAACTGTGCCACTGACAACTTATTAGTTTATCCATGATACCACAGTTTAACCACAAACAGTTAGGACACTCTTAGTCGGCGCCTTTGAAGTATTAAAGTATCCAGACGCCATATTGAAAACAGACTAGATCAGTTACGGACTGGCACAAGTGGTTAGAACAAAGACGTGTTTATATTATTTCAAAGTTAGTAAACAAGTTAATTTGAATTAATTACAATCGACAATATATTAATTTAATTTAATTTAATTATTATTATCAAAATGTTTTATTTATTTTATATAAAAATAAATCTTTTCTACCATAGCCAAATAAGAAACTGAAAAACTTATATTCCAAAACAACAAATTATTTCGGGAGGCAATTTTGTGTGTAAACTAATTTAAATAGACTTACTGTTAACTTTACAACAATAATTTAACAAAAGTAAACTTACAAAAAACTTTAACAAGTAAAAATGATATCGGAAAAAATAAGAGGGAGTGAATACGTCTTCATTCACTCCCTCTTATTTTTTCCGATATCTTAATTTCTAAAACAATCTTGACAAAAGTTTAGGGTGATACTACGTTCCTTACAATTTGCTCTCTTACAGTCATCACATGATTTCATGTCTTTATGTTTCGGACAAAAATGACGTCTTTTGCTTAGCAGGTTGTCGATTTGAAAGTTCCTCAGTTGGGTTTCTTGAACTCTTGTCTTGATCTGTTCCAAGAATTTTTATGATTGCGGTTTTTAAATCATTATTAGAGAGCTGTTTCATATCTTTTCTTCTTTTCAGATGTTCATTCAAAAGCCTTTAACCGAGTAATATCGTGAAATGTTTTTGAGACAAAGAACATTGACTATTTGCGCTTTTATAAAGAACATATACATTTTTTCTTGTTATATGTTAAATTACATAAAATACAGCCAGGGGCTATCTTTTTTATTATAAGTTTTTTACCTGCCTTTTTAAATTGCATTTACTACAGTTTCTAGTAGAATGGTTGTGAATTTAAGATTTTTTTAGTAGCAATGGTACTTGTTTCTTTTTAAAGTATTTCATACAGTTCTAGCAGTAATACCAGTTTCTTTTGAAATTAGAACGTGCTGTTACAAGGAAAATTAATTTCAGTTAGACTACTTACGGCAGTTTTAGGCTGTTCCTGTTCTTCATAAATTGCACGAGCTGGTTAATTTTCAAATTTAAAAATAATGTTGTGAATTGCAGATTTTGATGGTACAGGGCTTTCGAATGAAAACGAAAACGTAGCGGTTACATCGTTGGCCCTACTTCCAGAATAATATCATTTAATAATTTGAATTTTATGTTCAGTTGTAAAGGTTACCATTTTCCTAACTGGAAATATCAATTACTTTATTTTTTGGCGAATAAAACCAGAATTAGTATTTATTTATTTATTAACGGGATGTTTCCATTTTTTACAAAACAATTAACAACATAAAATATCCTAACCATAACATAAATACTAAAACTAAATATTAAATAATTATTAAATATTGTTAAACAATTATTAAATTACATAAATTAAATTTTTATGAAAATAATTTTAAAATGAAATTAATATCCCCAAGTTTTTTTAGACTTAATTAAACGAAAAATAAAACTCGACGATAAAGATATAAACAAACAAATCACGACAGATGACTCGACTACACGTCACATTAATACCAGTCGGGTGTCACTAGCGTTCGGTCTGTTTTCAATATGGCGATATGGCCTGCGCTAAATGATGCGCGTACTTTTTCCCGCCTGTCGAGTGTCCATACTATTTCTTTTTTATACTATGATGATACTATGAATAACAAGATAGGATCTTCCCGTAGCCCAAAATCGGTCGTGTTCGCGCATGCCATCATTGGAGAGTAGAATTTGAATTCTTGTTAAAGTTAAATGGGATTTGTATGCATTCTGTGATGAAATTACTTGACGAAAATAAGTTAAGAAGTTCAATAATTACAATAATTGTACACATAAGGATATCTAAAAACTATTTATTAAAGATTATTTATTGACACATACAAAAAACTGACATTTCGAACGTGCAACTCTCCAATGACGTCACAAAAACATGCGCAATATCTTATCTTCTTATCATAGTATCATGAGTTTATCATTAATTCGATGAGGGTAACACCATCGTTACGTTACGTGCAGAACAAAAACTCTCAATTTAACCTTCATTTTCTTCGATACGTAAGTTCTTTACGTATAGGGAGATACGTTACGTTAGGTAGTTACAAAAACTCCCTAATAATTAAAATTATTATGGAGCTTTTTCCTTAAGGGGTTCATCATAGGCACATTTCCCCTATGTATATTATGTATCTATGTTACGAGCAAAGCCCGAAATTGGGCAATCCTAGCATTGTACGGAAATTGTTGTCCACTTCTAGCATTGTACCCCCAAACTGTACAATGTCCCAAATGATCAAATTTAAAAATGATTATCGAGACGCTTATCGATTCGAATCGATTATTATTGACAAGCGACACATCAAATCAAAAATCGAACATTTCTTGTTAATTATTATTTGATATTTTTTATTTTCTATTTACATACAAAGTTGTACTTTTTCGAATAGACATCGTTATAAAATGCTGTCTCAAACTAAAATATAAATAATACGAAGAAATTGTTCTGCAATAGAGTGATAGATAAAAGCACATAAAAGTAGGTATATAAAAAGTTCCGTTGAAGAAATGAAGGAAAGTTTTGTATTTGGCAGTGTTTTGTCGTGTCATGTCGTTTTAATAAATCGCGAAAGAGCATGCGATATAATATTAATTAATTTTATTAAACATTATTTTTAAGTTTATAAATGAAGTTTAATTAAATTTAATTTAATATATTTCAAGTTCCAGCAACTAACTAATAGATTAAATTAGGATTTATATCGCAATTGATGTTTGTTTGTCTTTAATATCAAATGGGAAATGGGGAATAATCATATAAATAATTGATATCTGTCATATTCTTCCAAACTTTGACGCATTGCTACTTATCGACTTATTGAAATTCGAACATTGTACAGCAATTCCTTTATACAAAGTCCGGCGATTATGTCTATTTCGGAGATTGTACAGTAAACGGGTACAATGCTAGAAGTGGACAAGATTTTCCGTACAATGCTAGGATTGTCCAATTTCGGACATTGCTCGTAACATCTATATTACTGTATACCGCAAGGTTACGGCACGCGTCTCGATATTTTCATGTCTCGCAAAATATTTTATTTCAGCCCGTAAAAAAACATTATACCGAGCGATAAGAAGTATTCATTTCAAAATACATGAAATATAACCTGTGAGACAAAAATAATAAAAAAGCCACTAGTTACATTCAGATCAGATCTGCATTGCTAGAAAAACAAAAAAATAATTAAAAAAACAGACTTACTTGCGTCAGTAATAAATGCAACAGTATCTGCTTCTCCGTATAATCGTTGGATCCAATTGCTGATACGCTCACAAAATATTGTGTAGATGGCTCTGGCTGAACGTTAAAAAAGTTAAATATGTCAATATCTGAAATTGCTTCAGTAGTTTTCGGAGGGTTGTCGGACAGTTCAATGTTATAACCAGAAAGCTTTCCGTTAGGGTCACAAGGCATGCTCCAGGTTAGGTAATAACCGCTAGTGTTTTTGTTAACATCAACGTATCTGGGTGGGCCAGGTGCTAAAATATATCAATTAAAAATTACAAAATTTGGTACTCAACTAATGACATAGGTTTGGGAATCAAGTAATCTTTTCTCAGCTCTAGGGATCAGCTAGCAAATGTAATGTTACGAAAATACAAAGATTTCAATCTAAAACTCTAAGAGTAAGCGCTAATGCCCATTGGTATATCCAGAATGACGTCTTACATAGGGATCTGCAGGTAAAAACAGTCTCTGAAGAGTGCAAAAGAATTTCTGAACAATATCAAAACAGATTGTGCGTGCATCCTAACACCCTGGCTACAATCTTTTCAACAACTAACAAGCGAACAGATTGAAGCAATTTGATCTCCTTGAACCTACCAAACCGATCTTCTGACAGTGCCTACAGTAGTGGAAGCGTCTACGCCTTTAACAGTGCTCAGCTATTGTGATTTGTGCCTCACTTTTAGTATTCGTGTTCGCGTATCTGTATATGTGCTCATCCCACCAGTATACAAGACACTAATATTTTTGTTCTGATGCTTTGGTCACTGGACCTTACATATCTCTGACATTGTAAAGACAAACAATTTTACTTATTGTTTTTATGTAGCGTTTCTTTCTTTGTGTTTTGCGGGAAGGGTGTTTGTGGATTTTATTATTGGTATCCATGTTTTGTTACTTTTTAGTCCCTCTTCTATCCGATTAAAACTATTTGGATGCTTATATATTTCCACCGCTTCCCGATACAATTGTGGATAGTACTGTGATGTTTTATCCAGCAACTGCGTTTCTTCAAACAGGATCCGATGTTCTCTGCTTCCCAAAGCGTGTTCAGCAACGGCAGATTTGCCGATATGTCCGTAATTAAATTCAGAACGTTTTTTAGGAGAACTCTTGTAAATAGGGAAACAACATCAAAGCTAATCGAGAAGATCAAAGGAATAACTTTACAGGAACCTGACATTCTTGGTAGCTTTGATGTTGTTTTCCTATTTACAAGAGTTTCCCTACAAGAAGTTCTGAATTTAATTGAGGAACTAATTTCCAAGGATATGGTGGAATTATACCGTATTTGCCTCACTACCACCTACTTTTCATGGGAAGACCAGATTTATGAACAGGTAGATGAAGTAGCAATGGGAAGCCCACTAAACCCGGTCGTAGCTAACCTTTTCATGGAGCATCTAGAGAAGAGGGTAATGGACTCAGCATACAAGCCAAGGTATGGTTTAGATACGTCGATGACACTTTTGTGATTTGGGGTCACGGAGTAGAAAAACTTTACGATTTCCTGTCTTATCTAGACACACTATATCCAAATATTCAATTTACGATGGAAACAGAGAAAGATCAACAACTAGCGTACCTAGATGTATTAGTAAATCAAAAGGAAGGTTACTTAGTACATAAAGTGTATCGAAAACCTACACACACGGAGAAATACCTAAACAGGAACTCAAATCATCATCCAGGCCAAAAACAAGGTATCATTAAAACTGTGAACCACTGCATCTGCAAAGTGAACTTCTTCCTATTGAAAAAGCGCTCCCCTCTAATGGTTATAATAGAGAATAAATATCAAGAATCAGAATAAAGCGATTTACAACGTTTCTAGAAAAAAGGACGAAGAAACAGCATGTATAGGCAAAGCGTTCTTGCGCTATATATCGGGGTAACAGACAGAATTGGGCGAATACTTAAAAAGCCAATTTAATGAACATTTTCAAGCTTACAAAGAAAATCAAGGACTGTTTAAGATCGATGAAGGATAAACGCAACCCATTAACAACGGCTGGAGTATACCGAATACCATGCACATGTGGAATGGTATATGTGGGAACCACGAAAAGACACACAAATACAAGGATAAACGAACATAAAAGCCATTGTCGTTTAGGACATATCGACAAATCTGCCGTTGCCGAACACGCTTTGGGAGCAGAGAACATCGGTTACTGTTTGTAACGAAATTATTTTACCTACCACATGGAGTATTAATACAGGAGGTAGAAAATTGGGGACAGAAATTATGGGGGTGAAGATAGGGCAAGCAAAATAAATCGAAACGTATGCGAACGGCGTATTATTGTCGAAATGGAAGCAAAATTAAAAAAGTTAAAAAACAAAAAGATTCGAAAAGAATTCGATGTGACAAGATTAAAAGATACTCAGATAGAACAAAGAGTTAGACAGAAAATCAATGATAATCTTAAACCCATCAAGTCAAAAAACACCAACTCTAAAGACGTAAATGAAAATTGGAGAGAGGTCCAACAAGCTTTAAAAGAAGCGGGAGAAGAAATACGTGGACCAATACCAAAGAAAAGACATATGTGGATGACAGACGAAATACTAACTCTCATGAATGAAAGAAGAAAATATAAAAACATAAACACTAGCAAATACAAATCCTTAAACAGCAGGATTAGAAAAGACATAATAACAGCAAAAGAAAGATGGCTAACTGAACAGTGTCACGAAATAGAAGAATATGAAAAGAAATATGATAGTTTCAATATTCATCGGAAAGTGAAGGAAATGACGTCGGGAAAACAAAATAATATACATGTTATAAAAGACTCGAATGGTAACATTCTCACAGATACAAAACAACAACTAAACAGATGGACAGAATACATAAAAGAACTATTCGGGGATGACAGACAACAAATCATAGATGAGGACTCTGGTGAATCGGGACCAAAAATTTTAAAACAGGAAGTTCAATACGCATTAAAACAGACAAAAGGGAAAAAGGCCACAGGTCCGGATGAAATCCCGATTGAGTTTCTTAAACTGATCGATGATGAAATGATAGACATTCTAGTAGAACTTTATGATCATATTTATCAAACAGGTATTTTACCAAAGGAGTGGTTAGTATCCACATTCGTAATTATTCCCAAAAAGCAAAATGCAAAAGAATGCTCAGAACACCGTACAATTGCATTAATGAGCCATGTTTTGAAAGTATTTCTACGAATAGTCCACAACAGAATTTACAGAAAGCTGGATGATGAAATTAGTGATAGTCAGTTAGGCTTTAGAAACGGCACGGGAACCAGGGAAGCATTGTTCGGTATAAATGTGCTCATGCAAAGAAATCTGGATATGAACCAAGACATGTATACATGTTTTATTGATTTTGAAAAAGCATTTGACAAGGTACAGCACAATAAACTAATTAATATTTTAAAAATGAAAAACATCGATAGCCGCGACATCAGAGTAATCTCGAACCTCTACTGGAACCAGAAAGTCAAAATAAGAATTGAAAATCAAATGTCGGAAGAAATAGAAATTCTTCGGGGTGTGAGACAGGGCTGTGTATTGTCACCACTGCTGTTTAATATATATAGCGAAGCCATTTTCCAAGAAGCTTTAGGAGAGTGTAACGATGGAATGATAATAAATGGTGAAATTATTAATAATATAAGATATGCCGATGATACTGTCATATTCACTTCAACTCTGCAAAGTCTAACAAACATACTGGAACGGCTGAATGAAAAGTGTACCATATATGGTATTAAAATGAACTTAAAGAAAACAAAATTCATGGTCATTACAAAACATCCAAAAGACAACGAGACACTCCATATTAATAATATCCAGATAGAAAGGGTAGATAAATACAAATATCTAGGAACATTGGTTAGTCAAAACGCAGAACAAACGCAAGAGATTAAAAGCAGTATAGAAATAGCAAGGGCAAAATTTGTAAAAATGAAACATCTATTGTGTAGTAGAGACCTAAGAATGGATCTAAGGATAAGGTTATTGCGCTGCTACATTTTTACAACTTTGCTCTACGGATCTGAGGCATGGACATTGAAACAACTGGAGATTAAGAAATTGGAAGCTTTTGAGCGTTGGTGTTATCGAAGGATGCTACGAATAGCATGGGTAGACAAAATTACCAATATTGAAGTCCTTGATAGGGTTAATAAGAGGGAAGAAATTGTACAGACAATTAAGAGGCGGAAACTTGAATATTTCGGTCATATATTAAGAGGTCCTCGTTATGGGCTACTACGTTTGATTATAGAGGGCAAAATAAAAGGTAAAAGAGATGTAGGAAGAAGACGAACCTCCTGGCTACGAAATCTAAGGGAATGGTTTAGTCTGAGCTCTAGCCAACTATTTAGAGCTGCTGTAAGTAAAATAAGAATTGCCATGTTGATATCCAACCTTCGTTAGACGATGGAACCTTAAGAAGAAGAGCGAACGGCACTCAGGGTTTGTTAGGAGAGCTGGGGTCGTGGATAAGTAAATATCAAGGGGTTGGATTGGGGCAACTACAAAAATATTAAACAAAGGGTCATGAATCTCTTGGACAAACAAAACAAAAAGAAACAGGAAACACCTTTAGTAATTTAAAAAGGATGCCACTTCGAGGTGCCTAATTATAACCATTACAACAGCTAGTTGTAACTAGAGAAATAATTATTAGAAATTCAAAATATATCTTTTTCAAACGAGACTCAAAAGGGTTAGTTAAAAAATAAACAAAATGTTAAGAAAAAAATTTCAGTTCGTGTCACCACAAACAGTTACAAAATAGACAATGCAAAAATATTACAACAATAGTCGCAAAATACAAAAATACAAAAAAGACTTACATATCATCAATTTACAAATTCTAGGAGCTTTTCTCCTTAAAAAAAAACTGAAACATTTAGAATTTTACTACAATTACCATTAAATTGCTACTATTAACCGCTACTATAATTATTTTCCATAACGTAGGACGAAGAACGAAAGGACATTACAAATTTGATGAAAAATTTGGTCTCAAGCTAAAATGTCTGCCTCTGGCAGCTATTCTAACGAGAATGAGCAATTATCTTTTAAAATTATCGCATAAGTTGGAATAAACAAAACACAACGGAAATTAAGACGTAATTAAAATTAATTTGAAAACGCAATATCGGGCGGTTTAACGATCAAAGAAAAATATCGAAGAATTTGCGCCTGTGACATAAACAAACAATAAAATGGTTTACATTAACTCGAGCCGACCTAAGAAGGAATTGAAATAAATTTCGGGTATTTCAAATTGTACGATAGGAAACTGAAATACAACTAAATTCTTCTTCTTCAGATGCAAATCCACTAATGGATGTTAGCGATCACATTTTCCATTAATTCTCTATTTCTTGCAATATGTATCAGAGATTGTATGTCGTTAATCCCTGTCCATTGCCTTATGTTTCGGAGCCAGGACATTTTCTTGCGTCCCATTCCTCTCTTGCCTTCAATTTTACCCTCGATTATAAGTTGGAGGAACTGGTATTTTTCATTTCGCATGATGTGACCTAGATACGCCGTTTTCCTTTTCTTGATGGTTTCGAAAAGTTGGCGTTCTTGGTTTATTCTTTTAAGGAATCTATATTTGTGATTTTCGCTGTCCATGGTATTTTTAGGATACGGCGATAAAGCCACATTTCGAAAGCTTCTAATCTGTTTATATCCCTCGTTTTGAGTGTCCAGCCCTCTACGCCATATAGCAGCACTGACCATACGTAGCACTTAGTAAACCTTAGTCTCAGTTGAAGATCGAACTCTGAACAAGTCAGTACCTTCTTGAATTTTACGAAAGCTTGTCGAGCTTGCTCAATGCGACATTTTACTTCCCTGTCCGATGCCCAGTCTTCAAAAAGCCACGATCCCAGGTATTTAAATTTACTCACTCTTTCTATGGATTTAGCTATTCAGTGTTATGGTGGAGTTTTCAAGTGCATCCAAGTTTCTGGAGATGATCATGAATTTGGTCTTTTTGGTATTAATCTCTAATCCCATTCGCTTACTGTATTCTCCGATTATAGTGACAAGTTGTTGAAGATCGACTATGTTGTCACAAATTAAGACACCATCATCAGCATATCGTATGTTGTTGATCAATACTCCATTCACCTTGATTCCCATCTCTGCATCCTCCAAAGACTCTTGAAATATGGCTTCCGAATAAATGTTAAATAAAAGAGGGGAAAGCACACATCCCTGTCGAACGCCTCTTCTTATATGTATGGGCTTGGATATAGAATTGTCTATTTTTAGCTGTGCCTTTTGATGCCAGTACAAGTTTTCAATGCATCTTATGTCTTTTTGGTCTATATCAACTTGGTCTATAACAACTAAATCATTCTTCAATATTTTAATTCATATATGAGGGGATTTCACTTTATTATATATATGGGGGGATTTCAATATATACCAAAGAATCAATGAAATTGCAAATGCTACATTTGAAGAAACGCAGATGCTGGATAAAACATCGGGAAGTATCGGAAGTATCGGGAAGCGGTGGAAATATATAAGCATCCAAATTATTTTAATTTGATAGAAGAAGGACTAAAAATTAACAAAACATGAATACCAATATTAAAATCCACAAATACCCTTCCCGCAAAACACGAAGAAAGAAAAGCTACAAACAAAGACACGCCCCCCACTGCTACAAGCGAAGCAGTAACATCTCCAGAAGATGCCAACCCTAGTGTTGATGAAACGTCGAGAACTAATCTCAGAAGACAATGGCCTAACAGCCCGAACAAACAGTTTAACAAGTAATGAAAACATGTTAGGATGTTTCGAATGAAAAATACTAAGGTGAATCTTTTACAGCTGTATGCGTCCCCATTTGATTTGAACATAATACAGATATACGCACCTACAGCTGACAAAGAGGAAACAATAATGGAAGACTTCTACGAACAACTAGAAATCTTAATTAATGCAACCAAAAAGAATGAAATTTCACTTAGAATCGGAGATTTAAACGCGAAAGTAGGACAAGGCAAAGTAGGAAAGGTAGTGGAAAATTTAGGACTTGGTGAAAGAAACAAAAGAGGAGATCGTCTAGTTCAATTTTGCCAAGAACACAACCTAGTACTTATTAATACTCTCTTTAAGCTCCCGCACCGGGACTCTATACCTGGAAATCACCGGCAGACTCACCTGGTAAAATAATCAGAAATCAAATAGATTATATCGCTGCACCAATCAGGTTTAGAAACTCCATCAAAGCCGTAAAAACTTACCCGGGTGCGGACGTAGCATCAGACCACAATCCGGTGGTATGTAAGTTTGAAGTAAGGTTAAAAAAGCCAAATGTAGAGAACAGACCCGAAACGCTAGATGTTAGGAAGCTTTCCAACAATAATATTAAACAACAGATGTAGGAGAATTTAAATACCGAAATATCAAAAATCCTTAAAAATGACAATGAACCGCTGGAAAAGTGAAGTGAAATAAAAAAAGAGATTTTCAAGCACTAAGTTTTTACTACCTGATAAGAGAAAAAAGAAAGACTGGACGACTGCAGAAATCCTTGACATGATGGAAGAGAGGCGGATATATAAAACTAAAGATACTGCCAAATACCGTGAAACCCATAGACGAATAAGAGCTGAGATAAGAAAAACTAAAGAGAAATGGTTCTCGGAGAGATGCGAAGAAATCAAACAGTGCGAAAAGGTATACGACTATCACAATATGCATAAGAAGATAAAGGAACTCACAACAAAGAAAAGCTACAATATTTTATCGAAAGGGCTGTGCGATGATAATGGAAATCTACAACTAGACCCCGACAAAATAGTTAGAATCTGGGAAACTTATGTGGAACAACTGTTTAATGATGACCGTCCTAGTGGGTATACACTGAGCAATGATGATACTGGCTCTTCTATTCTAAAATCAGAAGTGGAGAATGCTATAAAGGGTCTTAAAAATAACAAAAGACCAGGCAACGATAACGTATACGGGGAAGTATTGAAAATGCTGTGCGAAACAAACAGTCAATTTCTAGACTCACTCGTCAGACTCTTTAACAATATTTATAACAGCGGGGAGTTTCCTGAAGACTGGCTAGAGTCAACTTTTGTTGCCATACCGAAAAAACCAAAAGCAAAGTCTTGTGATCAACATCGGATGATAAGTCTAATTAACCACATTTCGAAGGCATACACCAAGGTTATTTACAACAGAATAAGCAAAAAATGCGAGGATAACATTGGAGATTCGCAGTTTGGGTTTCGGAATTCTCTTGGGACAAGAGAAGCACTTTTTAGTCTACAGGTACTCATCCAGCGCTGCAGAGATATGAACAAAGACGTGTACATATGCTTTATAGACTACGCAAAAGCATTCGATAACGTAAAGCACGAAAAGATAATTGAAGTTCTCCATAAGATCGGAGTCGACTACAGAGACATTCGAACAATAGCGAGTCTCTATTGGGGTCAAACAGCTAAAGTGAAAGTAGGATCTACATTGACCAATAAAATTGAGATCAAGAAAGGGGTACGACAGGGCTGTATCTTGTCTCCTATTCTCTTTAATATATACTCAGAAGAAGTATTTAAGACAGCGCTGGAGGAAAGCACAGAAGGCATAAAGATAAATGGAGAAATAATTAATAACATAAGGTATGCTGATGACACTGTGATTCTAGCAAGTAGCATGGAGGAACTGAGTTGCCTAATGAGTAAGATACAAAAAACAAGTGCACAATACGGACTCAGACTAAATATCACAAAAACCAAATGGATGTTAGTAACCAAAACCCAACAACCACCACAGCAACTGATATTAGACAATGAAAGAATTGAACACGTGGATTCGTACATCTACTTGGGAACAACAGTTAACTCAAATTGGGATCAAGCGAAGGAAATACGTATAAGAGTAGAAAAGGCAAGAGCATCGTTCACTAGCATGAAGCAAATTTTCACCTCTAAAAGCCTCACCCTACCTCTCAAAATTCGACTTCTGAAATGTTATGTATTCCCGGTTTTGTTATATGGAATGGAGGCGTGGACAATGACCGCAACATTGATGAAAAAAGTAGAGGCCTTCGAAATGTGGGCTTACCGACGTATATTACGTATATCCTGGACTGAGCACGTGACCAACGAAGAGGTACTACGCCGGATAGGTAAAGAGAGAGAGGTAGGAATAAGTATAAAGAAAAGAAAGTTGGAATACTTGGGTCACGTTATGAGACATAATAAATATAGAGTACTACAGCTGATCGTTCAAGGGAAAATAGACAGCAGAAGGGGTCCAGGGAGGAGAAGACACTCGTGGCTCCAAAACTTGCGGCAATGGTTTGGATTGTCATCTGCTGAACTATTCAGAACAAAGTCAGAATAGCCATGTTGATTGCCAACGTTCGGAACGGACAAGGCACAGAAAGTGAATGACAATGGAGTGGGGAGAAGACGATACAACTTCGAACTTTATAGAATATACCAAGAACCAGATATCGTAAAATATATTAAGATAAGACGTCTGAGCTGGATAGGGCATGTAATGCGGATGGAGAAAAAATGACCCAGCTAGAAAAACGCTCCTTGATAAACCTATTGGTCAAAGAAGGAGAGGAAGACCCAGAACATAGTTCCTTCATAACATCAATGAAGACATGAGAAATGTGGGAATACGTACTTGGCGTAGGAAGGAACGACTGGAGAGAAAATCTTGAAGAGGCTAGGACCTACGCAGGTTGTAAAGCCATAATCATCATGATGAACCATTTCTGTACTAATCAAATAAGGTACTGTTTAAGTTCACATGTAATTGTGTGTTGGAGAGTGATTGTGTGGTTTACATTTACGTGTATTTCAACCGTTTGTTGAAACTAATGGTTGTGTTTCAACCATTTGTTGAAATAAAGTGTTTATTTGTTTTTTATCATCTGCATTTAAACCTTTTGTTGAAATAAATTGGTTAACTGTTTTATGTTCGTTTGAACTTTAACCATTTGTTGCCAATTCCAAAAGCTAGTTGCGAACCCACGACTTCCTCTCCACCAACCATCTAGCTGTCATTCGCATTATATCAATCAATGACCTTTCTAGCTACATCTAATACATCTAAATAAAAAAGAATAACCTAATATGAAAAAGATTCATGTACAAGAGAATATTGATATTTTTTAATCAAGCAGAGACATTTTCATCTTACCTGAACTTGCAGTACTACGTTGTGTTAAATTTGTGACAAGTATTTCCCAGAAAGATGTGGTTATAGTTATAGAATAACTAAAATCAGCTTTCAGTGAGATATTGGTCATGGACGTATTTAACGAACGGTTGTCTGTTTGATCACAATCAGGTGGAATATCATGGTTGGGTACTCCAGTTATATTTATAGAATATGTCAGACTTGCATTTTCAAAAGGTGGATCCCATGTCAGTGTCAAATCACTACTGAGTTCAGGATTGATAACTAAAAAGAATAAAAAAAAATTAATTTAAAAGTTAAAATTGCAACATGATTAGAAAAGCTAAGTTTTATCAAACAAATCCTATGTACTTTTTATCTTTTAATTCTGAAGTTGTGATGTTTTATAAATATTTGTATTCTTTACTCGACTTGTGCTGTATTATGTAAACAATCTTTACGGATAAATCAATTATTATTATTACTTAGATTTAGCCACACACTTCTGACTCTTACTAAGGGGAAAATTCATTCATCCCAGATACCTACGATTACTCCAGTAGTAGAAAAGATAATAGATATCATCTGGGTACTTGCCATTCTTCATTGTCTCCTTATTTGCGTTTCCAGATATCTATACTTGACGATCTTTTTGTTGTATTTAACACGCAAATTATTGTTGTTCGGTATCGCCACATCAATTAATGTTGTTTGTTTCGTCAGTTTATTAACTAGTACGATATCTGGTCTATTATGGGCTACTGTTTGGTCTGTGAGCACAGTGCGATCCCAGTACAGCTTGTAGTTGTCATTCTCAAGCATACTGTCAGGAACGTATTGATAATATGGAAGGTGGTTTGTTTGGAGAAGTTTCAGCTTGTCAGCTTGATGAAGGATCTTCCCTACTGAATCATGCCGTTCCTTATATTCAGTTGCAGCAAATGCCTGGGCAGTCCTGGTAAGATATTGGATAGATAGTTTCTTGGGCCATAAATCCAAATCCATATCGGCATTTGTCGTTTTGGACCTGAGGTCTTTAACGATATATTTGAGGTAGTTTTTTGTTGGTATAACCTGATCCTGAATGGCAAGTAATGAATACAAGTAATGAACCTTTTGGCTCAGGTAACATCTTTTATGTTCGACACTAAATTGTCGACATAGTCTTGACTGACTTCATTGGGATGTCGCCCGTGCAGAGATTTACTCATCCAGTGGCGCATTTTTCGTCCTTAGTGAGATGGTTTATGTGCATTTTTGGTTTTCTCAGTTTGATTGGTGTTGCGTCATCTACTGCGTAAATCGGGCGATGTATTAGAGAAGATGTCCCAGTCTGCATCTTAAAATAACTTTTTAAATTAGTAATCTGTTTTTCTAATTGCTCACTTATATCCATAAGTTCTTCTTCTCCTAAATACCGCGGTAAAGTTGTTCTTTCTACTGTAATTCTATATCCATTTTTGTCTACTTAATAATACCAAATAAGTAGCTAAGCGCCGAACATGCGTAGATGTTTAGTGGCTTAAACAAATTTTGTTGTGAACGAAGCAGCTGTTTTACTCTTCGTATAAATTCCGTAGTTATCTAAGTTTTCATTTGCTTATGGTCAATCTTCCACGCTTGCTTTATTGCGAGGTGTTTATACACATCATTTTTAGCCATGGCTTCGATGTTCTGGCCATTTTTGATATCGAATCTAGTGCATACTAATATCATTGGCGAAATTTTCTACAGTTTTTAGCATCTGATCTAGGTGGCTTCGCATGAAAGCCAATAGTTTCAAATCATCCATATACAATAGATTATTAAGCTTTGCCACTACAGTAGTGTTATTTTTGATGCTAAAATCTTTGTCAGTTAAGTTAAGTAGCTGGATTAGAATATTTTTAATTTTGATATTGTCTTTACCAGGTATTTGTAGGTGAATTTTTGTCTTTTAATCTGACATTATTTGCTTTAAAAAGGTCACTATGCATCATCGACTCTATATAAATTTAATATATCTATAAGTCATTTATGCGGCACTGAATCAAAAGCTTTCTTGTAGTCGATGAAAGCAGTAAAGAGGTTTCTTTTTTGGTACATACTTGGTTAGAAATGACAAGTCCGTGATAAGTTGTTCTTTACAGTCGACGGAACCATTAACACATCCTTTCTGTTGAGGCTATATGATATTGTTTATAGCACAATGTTGGTAGATACTTTGGGCTACATAGGATATGACCAATTTATACAAAGTTGGAAGACACGTAATTGGGCGATACTTGGTTGAACCTTGGGTGTTATTTTGATCCTTTGGTATTAAATAAGTTGTACCCTGGGTTAAGAAAGATGGTATTTCCTGCGGATTAGAAATAGTGTAATCAATTAATGCTAATAAGCACTCATGAATACTCAAGAAGTTATTAAGCCAGAAGTTTTAAACTCCGTCTGGTACATTAGACTTCCAGTAATAAAGCTCTTTGATAACATTTAAAACTTCTTCAGAAGTAAAGGATTCGTAGGGAACCGTACCGTAGTGTTTACAGTTGTGCGTTGTATCTTCGATCCACCCAGCATTGGTGTTAAGAGCAGCTGGTGTGGAAAGTTGATTTCCCCAAAACTCATAAATTTCTTCTTAGCATGCGTACGATTTATTAGCACCTACTGCAATAAATTAAGTTTCTGATAGAACGCCTTCTCACTGGCACTTCATCAGTGCTGCCAACTGCTTAACCATTTCCAGTCAGATGATCCTATTTGGGATCATGGTAATGTTTTCTGCTTTAGTGACATAGAAAACTACTTTATATCAGTTGGGCAAACGACATTGCGTTGCTTCACATTCCTGCTAGATGACGCTGCATTAATTTATTTGGCAGTTCTATCGGTAAGCGTTAGTCACATTTGAATGTAAAACTTCGAAGTGACATATCGATCAACAATTCACTGTAAATTTCAAATCATTACTAAGGTAAGTAATTGAACAAGTAATTGCATAAACAAAATATATTTGTTTCTTACATTGTTTTTATTTGATAATTTGCATTATAGTTTGCTCATATTTGCAAGATTGTTTATGTAAACATTATAAATATCAATGAATCCAAATTAAATCATTGGGCTATTGCGGTGGTCCCCAAATGGCATCATTGGGAAGTCGTGTGAATTTTGTTTCGGTCAATAAAATACAAAAATGTTTATTCAAAAATAACAAAACCAAAGTTTCTTTTCGGGAATTGCAAAATATGTCCCAGGAAGAACTAGTTGGTCTTCTTGATGATTCTGATATCGAATTCGATGTTGATAATGAGGAAGAGGCTTTGAAAGACGAAATGATTGAAGAAACTCAAATTGAAGGATTATTGGAAAATATTGTTGAAGATAGCTTGGACACCCAAGTTACAGAGAATATGGAAGAAAAAAATGTTGAAGAAATTACACAACAGCCACAGACAAGTCATGCCAAGAAAAACAAAAGCACAGAAAAACCAACTTGGACAGACAACGATTTAATTGATGTAAACAGCGAGTACACTGGTGAGTTTTCGGTTGATGAAAATATTTACACACCTTTTCAATATTTTAAAATGTTTTGTGACAATGATATTATTCAAAATTTTGCTGAGCAGACAAACTTGTATTCTGTCCAAAAAGACAGTAAAAATATTGATACAAATGCAGCAGAGATAGAGCAGTTCTTAGGCATACATGTATTGAGTGGAATTGTTCGTGTTCCTTCGTACAGAATGTATTGGGCCGAAGAAATACGATATAATACGATAGCTGATATCGACAGCGGCATAGTATACAATTTTAAGATATATGTGGGAAAAGGGACAGTGCAAGATGAATCAGGTCTTGGAATTAGTGGGAAAATAGTACTGAAGTTGGTCAGAAATCTGCCAAACCACATGAATTTCAAGATTTTCACTGATAATTGGTTCACATCTTATAATCTACTTGTTACTCTGAAAGAAAGGGGCTTCCTTGCTGCGGGGACTGTAAGAAGTGGGCGGCTGGTAGGTTGTCGTTTTTTAGAAGACAAAGTTCTAATGGCAAAAGGTCGTGGATCCTCTGATGTAAAAATAGACAGCAAAAAAATATTGCTACTCTCAAATGGTATGACAATAAGTCTGTCACATTAGCATCGAACTATATAGGAAAATATCCTCTTGGTAAAGTGAACAGATGGTGCAACAAGAGTAAAACCTATGTAGACATCGAACGGCCAGCAATTGTCAAAGAATATAACATTTCGATGGGGGGGGGTGTGGATTTGCATGACATGCTTGTGGAACTATATAGAATCAAAATCAAGCCAAAAAGATTCTATTTGAGAATAATATTTAATCTTATTGATACATGTATTGTCAACTACTGGTTGCTATACCGAAGACACTGCAAACAAAAACAAGTGAAACACATCCCCCTTCTCCAATTCAAATCTCAAGTTGGACATGCGTTACTAAAAGCTGGAAAATCCGACACAAGGAAGCGAGGACGTCCTTCTCAAGAGAATACACCAACTAAGAGACAACTACTGCATCCTGCACCAGTACGAGATGTTCAATTTGATGAAGTGGCTACATGATCAAAATCGCACAAGGTGCAAATTATGTATAAAGTCTTACTCTAGAATAAAATGTTCTAAGTGCAATGTTTTTTTATGTTTAAACAATAATAAAAATTGTTTTTACAGTTTCCATGTACAAAATTAAATTGTTAATAAAGTGCAATAATAAACGTATTTCCTATTATAGTCAATTTTTTACCAGACATAATTCAGGTACCACCAATTCCAGATGATTCCAAATGGGATCAATTTTTCTTTAAGTTTGCAGACTGTAGGATGCAAAATTTTTGAAAAAGCTATCAACAATTATTTTTTCTTGTATCATTTTCTATAACATAAATTTTTTTCGACAAAATTTACTCAAAAAAAATAATTTGGGCTGGAAAGGGTTAAAAGCGCCAAATTAAAAAAAAATGTTTTGGATAATTTTTGGATAAGTTTTGTATAAACTTCTGAGGTCATTTATCAAAAAAATATTCGTGTTCAGCGACCTCAAAAACCCCTCGAGTAATGACTGCCGACTGATGTACAATGAATTTAACATACCCTAGGAGACGAGATCCATTCTGGGCACCAGGTAACTTGAGAACCACCCTCGTTATCATATTCGTATTCAGCGATCTCGAAAACCCCTGGGTAACAAAGTTGAACTCATTCCTGTCGATATTTTCTGAGTTGCAAATTTTTCATTTTATATATATACTTTGGAATAAATTCCATTTTCATTTTACCACTTTGAATTTTATTTAAAAGTTTTCTGATAATTTTCCAAATCGAAAATGCAAAGACTTGAAGCGATTCATCTTGCTGTGGAAAATTGATAGGTTTATGCTTTTTAGTGCCTCATTTTGTCACCTATATGTGACCTGTTGACCTACTCACTTTTGAAAGAAGGTGTTAACAATCGCCGTATCTACTGATGTTGCTAAATCCAGCAGAGCATCTTCATCATTATCTCTATTACTTATAACTAAAAAGTGAAAATTTCTGAAGAACCTAATTATTGCAGCAATGTGACTATAGAAAGTTGTTTATACTTACCTTGTGTTCCTGGAGGTAGCTGTAATGAATTGGATTTCGTTGAATTAATGCCAGTAGTAGTTACCAAGGAAGCATTACAGAAGTATGTTTGTCCTTGAGGTATGTTGGCATCCAATACATTAAGAGAAGTAACATCTGATTTAAATGTCCAAGAATAATCATCAGCACATTTCAAATAAACAGAATCTGGAATACAATTAGGTGTTTCCTCTAGATACCATAGAATTTCATAATTGTCAAAGTATAGAACAGGTGGTTTCGGATCTATAACAGTAAGAACAGCATTATAGTAGATAGCAGGGTTTCTCAAACTTTTCGTCGCTACGCCCTGGACGTCGCTGCGTTATCCCAGGGGCGTTGCGTGTCTAACTTTTAATACAGAAAATATATTTATTTGATTTTAAATGAGTATAAAATATATGTATTAATAAATAAATCAAATAAAAAATATAACATTAAGTCGGTAGGCCCTTGATTTATCCGAAATTACTCAAAAAATTGTTCAATCTGAAAATTATTCGATGATCCACGAAATTATCCGAAAATCGGAGAATTATCCGGACACTGGCAACACTGAAGTCGAGTGAGCGCCGGGCGCATTCTGTTTCGCAGGTCGGCTCTCCTTCGCACGTGATACCCATTGTCACGCGTTCTGTCATTTAGTAAAGCTTTAATTTTGTCTAAATACGCAAACAGAGTTTTTTGCTATCAACAATGGATACTTAGATTCAAAAGAATAGAAAACGAAGTGAAGATTCAGGCGAAAGCAGTAATGTTAATTTAAGTAAAAAGAAGAAATATAGAAAATATGACGACCAATATTTGGATTTTTGATTTACCTGCGTTAATAAAGGGAATGTAGAACTTCGACAATGTGTTGTTTGTCACAAAGTGTAGTCGGCTGAAAGTATGCTTCCTACTTTACTTTTTCGTGTCTGGATCCGACTACAGTTTTTCTGCCTAATATCGAATTACGTCTACACCCTTTGTATTTGCGAGCCATAAATCATCGAGGGTGCACTGTGATAAGCAAAGTTTGCATACTCTCAGGTGCTCCACGTTCTGTATTTCCCCACATTCACAAAGTGCGTCGCTGTCTGTCTTGATGCCCCATTTAATGAGGTTCTGTTTTACAGGGGCAACACCTGTGCGTATGCGATTAAGTGTCCGCCAGGTTCTCCAGTCCAGGTTCATTCCATTAGGTCGTTCTGGATGTAGGGGGAACATTTCGGGTGGTTCGACGCTGACATTTCTCATAAACCTTTTCCTTGATTTAAGTCAACTGATTTCTAGCGGTTCGTAAAACCCGTATAATTGCTGCCTTTCATCTAAAGTTTGCCTGAACTTTTCCACATATTATGAGGCGCATCTACGGTCGTCTGGTGATGCGAATCCAGCTACCCGGTACAGTAGGGGTAGAGGGGTAGGCTTTATACAACCGGTAATTATTCTACATGTTTCATTTAACACCGGTGACTTGTTGGACGTGTCTAGATCTACTCCAGACGTTACAAGCATATTCCCCTGTTAAGAAACATAAGGCCTCAGCTGTTGACTTCAAGACCTGGGGGTTTGCACTCCACCTGCTCCCTACAAGTTTCCGGAGAAGGTTGTTTCTCGTAGAAACCTTTTGTCTTGTGCTCTGACAGTGGAATTTACACGTTAGTGACCAGTCTAATATCACTCCAAGATATTTGGGCCTATCAGTATGTTTCAAGCGTTGTCCCACCCAAGAAACATTCAGTTTTACATGCGCCAGTTGGTTGTTGAGATGGAATGCACATACTTGGGTATGCTTACTAATAAACTTAAACGGCATTTGGAATCAACTCACAGTCATTTACAAGGTAAGTCAAGAGACTGTTTTGTAAGAAAATTGCCGAACCAAAACATCAGACTTGGTTTCAAGGGCATTAATTATTACCAAAGTATTGTTCGCCTCTTAAATGGTAGCTTATCGTGTTTCCAAATGTAAAAAACTACATCCGATCGCTTAGAAACTGATCTTACCTGCAGCGGTTGATATGGTAGCAGTGATGATTGGAAAATCGGCATCATCATCATCAACTAGCGTCTAACGTCCACTGCTGAACATAGGCCTCTCGCATGCTTTTCCACTTAGTCCGATTTTGCGCCATCTGAATCCAATTTGTAGTCACTTTTTTATGTCATCTGTCCATCTCGTTGGGGGTCGACCTCTATTTCTGTTAGCTTGTATTCGGGGTCTCCATTCCAAAATTCTTTTTGTCCACCGGTCATCAACTGATCTTGCTATATGACCTGCCCAGTTCCACTTTAGTGTTGTTATCCTTTCAATAACGTCTGCTACTCCTGATTTTTTGCGTATAGTAGCATTGGGTATTCTATCACGTAGAGAAATCCCTAACATAATTCTCTCCATTGCTCTTTCCGCAACTTGTAGTTTACTCACTGTTGTTCTTGTGAGTGTTAGGGTTTCTGCGCCGTAGGTCATCACTGGCAAAATACACTGATTAAATACTTTTCTTTTCAGACACGTTTTGGATGCCTTGGATCAGATAAGCGCCCATTATTCTGTAGCTGGAAGATCACAAAGATGGCCAATGGCAGTATTTTTTGCTGTTCTAAATATTGCAGGTATTAACGCCAGAGTATTATATTAGTTTATAAATGAAGGAAATTCTATCCCTCGGGAAAAATTCCTAAAACAATTAGCCCAAAGCTTGAACATTACACACATGAAGAGAAGAATGTATAACTCCAATGTGCCCCGACAGATTCAGCTATTGTGGCAGATATTCTTGGCACTAAATTTTTAAGTATTCCTGAGCCTCCTCGAGCCAATGGAAATCGAAAAACAAAAGAGATGTCATCTCTGTCCAGCCAAGAAAGACAGTAAAACGAACTATGTTTGCGCATAGTGTAAAATGCCTGTATGTTTACAATGTTGTGTTCAAGTATGCCAAAAATGCATAGACTAACTTCAATTTGTGTTTAAACCATTTATGGTACTTCATTTTGTAATCTTAGTTTATAAATAAAAAAATTATCACAAAAAATTGTGTGCTTTCTTTATATAAAAAAATGGGCCTTATAGACCCACTTATAATATTTATGTAATTACTTTTGACTTATAGTAGTTAAGGGTTAAAATGTTCACCTTTTAAATTCTTTTATGAAAGAAAAGCCTTTCTTTCTATCCAGCAAGAGAATTCTTTTAAACGGCATCCAATTCAAATAGTCTATTAACTTTCTTGTGTTTGTTGCCCAGGAAATCTATGTAAGTTTTTTTATTTCTTCCTTTGTCGTAATCCTTTCCAGTGCCTCAGATAAAGATACTTACCTACGATCCCCAGCTCTCCAACCAAAACAAGAGTGGCCATTCGCAAACGTTTCGGTTTGTTTGCTTACTCTAGCTTCAGCCCAGTAATTGCTCAGTCCCCACTTTCAACCCCCTATAAGGGATACCCAATGTGGTAGGCAAATTAAATCGTTACAAAGGGTTCTTAAGAACTAATTAAGGTTTCTCAAGAAATTAACAAGTTCCATGTAATTTGACTAGAAGTTACCAACAACGTAGATGATGCCTATTCGCATAAAATACTTAACTCCTATCAGAAAGGCGAAACATTCAATAAATATTATACTTTTCCTAATAATGCGTTATTATTACTAAAAAACTTATCGCGAGAGGGTTCAACTATAACAATTATAATGTGATAAACTTAAACCATTGTGTATTCCCAATTAATAAAGCATTTAATAGAGTGTATATATCTATGTGGAAAAACTAAAAATAATATTGATATTGGTTAGATTATGTTTTATCGCTTTGACAACAATTTTATCGTATGTTCACGGAAATATTGGCATATAAACGTGTTATAATACATTGGCGTATGTATTCTATTATTATATTCACGTATATCGCTTAATCCGGAAATGGTGTTCTTTACCAAATGAAACTGCTAAAAGTTTTTTATGTTAAACACACTTTACGTCATTTTGGAGTAAATTATCTACCTAAAAAACTCCTTATGGAAATTACAGCTCTTTAAATATACATTTTCAACAACGATTTATATCAATAATATACAGAATAATTGTTTTTAGGTTATAATTCAATACATATCAGAAATAATAGGAACAGCAAAGATAAGAATGGAGAAGGAGGACCTGAACATCATCGGAGTATACGGCCCAGAAAATATCAAGCCTCAAACAATAAGGGAAGCGTTTTACGACCAATTACAACAAGTAGTATTATTATAAATTATGAGGAATTATTCAAAAATATTGAAGATACATTATTTCAACAAAAAAAGATATACTTCTAATAAATTCAAAACTAAACAGTTTTCGAGATAATCGCATTTTACAGATCAACTGCATAATAATTCTTAGTTGTGATATTTGTGCGCCATAGCACTGTTATATATACCTGCTTCTGCCCTTCACTTCTAACAAAATATTCACACTCCCGTTTTTTATCAACCACTGATCTGGTTTCAATGCAAACGAAGAGAAAAATAAGTCAAGGTATATTCAGAATATTAAGAGAAATGCAAAAAAGAGAAAGAGATTTAGGAAAATGACAAAAAACATTGGAACATGAAACGTGAGGACTCTGTTGGAAATAGGAAAAATGGAAAAACTAGCGACACAGTTAAAACAATACAAGATAGATATTGCAGGAATTCAGATGAGAGGGTGTCATGGAAAAATCGAAAAGGAAAATTATACAATATGGGATGCAGGTGAAGAAAAACAGGTATATGGAGGAACGGCTTTTATGGTGATAGGAGAAATGAGATATAAAGTTATGGAATTTAATCCCATAAGTGAAAGAATATCATACATAAGATTCAATAGCAAACCGAACAAGTTGTTCATAGTAAATGTCTTTGCACCCACATAAAACAGTGATGACTTGACAAAACAGCAGTTCTATGAAACACTAGAAAAAAAACGCAGAGAAAATCCCAGGAGAAGATATATTTATCCTTATAGGGATTTCAACGCCCAAATAGGCAAAAAAAAATTATTTCAGAGAAGGTCCAGTTACAAACTCAATACATGACACAACAAACAATAATGGAGAAAGACTATGTAATTTAGCAGCGACATCAAACATTGACATAAGTAGCACGAGATCTAAACACAAAGACAGACACAAAATAACATGAATGAGACCAAGAAGTCTGGAGGAAAATCAAATAGATCATGCACTGTTTAAAAAGACACACAAACAATCGATAAACGACGTTAGACCTTACAGAGGGGTCAACATCTATTGGGACCATATGCTAATGATTACAATTATATCGTTGAAATAATGCGTTGAAATAATTTCAACGATTTCTGCTATAGAATTTATCATTTGGAATGAATTTAAACAATACTTCTTTAATATCGCTGTTGAACGCTACCAATAACATTTCAAATAACCAAACTTGTAACGATGTGTTGAACGTTCTACAGCAACAGCGTTCAACAGTTCGAACCGTGGAAGTGTCGATAATCACGCATCCATTTCCATGACAAGACGACGAAGTGGGGTCCGGAGCGGCTATTTAAAGCGAGCGGCTGGCGGAGTTAGAAGGGTCTCGTG
This sequence comes from Diabrotica balteata, assembly GCA_918026665.1. NCBI lineage: Eukaryota > Metazoa > Arthropoda > Insecta > Coleoptera > Chrysomelidae > Diabrotica > Diabrotica balteata. The sequence continues at coordinate 196,961,332 of OU898276.1, read as the reverse complement.
GCTAACGCTCTAGGCTCCCTGGCTCGCTAGTGCATCGAATCTGCGAGCCAATCCGGACAGAGAGACTTCCGCAGTGAGGATTATGCTCTGTCCTTAATCAAGCACAACCCGTGGGTATCGTGGATTGAATGTTACCGTCAACTCTGATTCAGAGTATAACGTGGATCTGCACAATCGAATATTTTGATTGCGGGAGCGTTTTTACAAAACGTCCTCCGGCGGATTCACTCTCGCGTGATTCAGGCGGGGATATAGAATATTTTTTATTTTTGTACATACGTTAGAATTAATAGATTTATTTTTATTTCAACCTGCGTTTTACTGAGTCTGTCGCCTCGAAAGAGCTACCCGTCACAAACTTTTGCAAATTTCTTTCAATATAATTTTTGACGTAACGGAAAAAATTTGTCCTTAACACTGACAAAACATATGTGTAACGCTTAGTTTTTAAGAGATATACCTAATACTTTTATTAAATTGATTCTTTTTCACAAGAGTTAATATGAAAAGAAAAATCATAGATGTCTTAATTTTCCAGCGAAATACCTATCTAATGATGCTAATTGGTCTATTATTCCTTAACTGACGCAAGACTGAAGCTAGTAACAATAATGTTTAAAATATGTATTTTGACACATTGTACTGAGTCCAGCCAGTGAGATTAGATTGGGATTAAACTTGGTCAAGTCCTAAACAGTTTGGATCAAACATTGCCATGTCTACCGCTTAGGATCAAAACAGGTTACGTCTAATAGTTTTTATCAATTTTTCGCATTTTTTACTATTCTAGTATGCTGAATATAATACCAATAAATAAGAGTATCTTTTCTTTAAATATTTTAACAGTAGTTTTTAAATTTTAGCTACTGCCATCAAAATTGAGAATGTTTCTTTACTTCCTGTAAAATCATGCACGATGGACTTGATTTGATGACTAATTTTGATCCTATACCCCTGACATGTTGTATTTAGGTAGTTCCTCTATGGAGATAAGTTGTAGCTTTTTCTTATATTGGGGGTGGAGCCTTTTGGGTTAGGTCCGCCCCAGTCCTCCTGAATTGTAGTTACGCCTTTGAATGTATTGTTTTATTTTATATTTAGCCCAGGGAAATAAGCATTTTTTCATGACACTCGTCCGGCCAGGTAAACGACAGTTGTTTTGAATAGTGTGGACCTCTGTAACAAAAACCTATATGTTTCCTGCAGTCGATTTTTTGGACTAAATTAGTTATTAACAAATTAAGTTCAAAAAACGGAAAATTTTTGCTTTTTTCGTCTATCAGCAAAAAGTGAAGCAATTTAAACAAATTTTAGAAGAGAGGAAACTTATAAATTATATAAAAAACCTTCAAAATGGCGTTCTCAAAATGTTTCTATCCTTATTTATTGTTTAGAAAGTTGCAAAATAAGTCAAAAGTTTGGTTTTTTATAAATGTTAATAACTTTTTTGAAAATAAACTTATAATATTTATATTTCATGGAATGATGTGTCTTGTAGTGCTTAAAACAGGGTTAAAATTTCAAAGTAATCGGTCTAATAGTTTAAAAGTTATTTTATTTGTTTATCCCAAATTAACATTTTTTGCAACAATATAAGTCAGAAATTTATACAGTTTTAAAAATTGTAAGGGTTGTTTCTAGTAGAAGAAGACTTGTTTTATTATTTACATTTAAAAAAAATTAGGAAAATTAATTTTAAATATTGCAAAATAATTTTGCAAAAACATGTCGATTTTTTGCTTATAAACAATTAGAATAACTTTTTAACCATTGACTGTAAAAATAATATTTTTACATATTTAAAAAGCTTGAACTTTTTCACAAATTTAAATAAAAATAAGTTTATCCTAAAATAATTTGGTACAAAGTTAGCCTCTTTTTTTATTTAATTCATAGCACCTTTATTTATAACAATTAAGAAATCTAATTAGCGGTATTTAAAAGAATATACATTATAGTTTTAAAGTATTAAATTTTAAAATGATTGCCCTTTAATGGAATCCTCCACAAAGCTTCACAATGTATGTAAAATGGGTCGGCTTTGAAACTCTCGGGAGCTGAAGGGAGGGGGAAGGCGCTGTTAACTGTATCTCTGTTCCTTTTTTATGTATTTCAACGTTTCTTTTTGAACTTGTATGCACTTTTTGCGTACATTACGAATATGCATTATTTCAATAAATAAATTGTCAAATAAACCACCTAATTTGTTTAAAAACAATTTTTTTTTATTTTTTTAGTAGTATTTAATTTAAGTTTGAATGTAAAACAGAAGTACTTTGGGTAATAAGCCACAATTTAAGTTTGTAATAAGTTTATTTTTGACGTTTCTACTTCGGAAATCTTTCTCAGAACATTAACAAATTAATCAAATTTTGTTTTTGGTTACTTGGTAGAAAATTTGGTTGGAAAATTTTTCTGATAACTCTTCTGGGTGATTGATTAGGGTAAGGAAGCTCAGTAGATCTGTTTTAGTAAAAATTACAAAAAAAAATATTGACAAAAATTGTAGACAACTTTAAACTCCACATTTTAAAATTAGTTACAAACTTACAGGGTGTTCTATAAGATTGTGGCAGACCAAACTTATGTTTTTTTAAATGAAACACCCTGTATTTTATTTTAAATTTAAAATCTGCTTCACTTCCGCATCACAACAATGTAAAGTTTTATTATGTTATACCGGGTATTTAAAAAGATATATCCAATATTACCTGAAAATCGTATCAAGTTTAATTCCCTGTATAATTAAAAAGGAGTATAGGACCATTGATCTATTGCAACCATAGTTTTTTAATAATTTTTAAAAATTATAAAACATATTCGTTTTCATAATATTCGTTAAATCAAATACAGGTAAGTGAAGCAGATTTTAAATTTAAAATAAAATACAGGGTGTTTCATTTAAAAAAACATAAGTTTGGTCTGCCACAATCTTATAGAACACCCTTTAAAGTTTGCAACTAATTTAAAAATGTGGAGTTTAAAGCTGTCTACAATTTTTGTCAATAATTTTTTTTTGTAATTTTTACTATAACAGATCTACTGAGTTTCCTCATACTAATCAATCACCCAAAAGAGTTATCAGAAAAATTTTCTACCAAGTAACCAAAAACAAAATTCGATTAATTTATTAATGTTCCGCATTCTGGGAAAGATTTCCGAAGTAGAAATCGAAACATCAAAAATAAGCTTATTATAAACTTAAATTGTGGCTTAGTCCCCAAAACATAGGAAATGACAAATACTTCTGTTTTACATTCAAACTTAACTTAAATACTACTAAAAAAATTAAAAAAAATTAATTAGGTGGTTAATTTGACAATTTATTTATTGAAATAATGCATATTCGTAATGTACGCAAAAAGTGCATACAAGTTCAAAAAGAAACGATGAATTACATAAAAAAGGAACAGAGATACAGTTAACAGCGCCTTCCCCCTCCCTTCAGCTTCCGAGAGTTTCAAAGCCGACCGATTTTACATACATTTTGAAGCTTTGTGGAGGATTCCATTAAAGGGCAATAATTTTAAAATTTAGTACTTTAAAACTATAATGTATATTCTTTTAAATACCGCTAATTAGATTTCTTAATTGTTATAAACAAAGGTGCTATGAATTAAATAAAAAAAAGAGGCTAACTTTGTACCAAATTATTTTAGGACAAACATTTTTTTATTTAAATTTGTGAAAAAATTCAAGCTTTTTAAATATGTAAAAATAATATTTTTACAGTCAATGGTTAAAAAAATATTCTAATTGTTTATAAGCAAAAAATCGACATGTTTTTGCAAAATTATTTTGCAATATTTAAAATTAATTTTCCTAATTTTTTTTTAATGTAAATAATGAAACAAGTCTTCTTCTACCAGAAACACCCCTTACAATTACTACAACTATAAATTTCTGACTTATATTGTTGCAAAAAATGTTAATTTGGGATAAACAAATTAAATAACTTTAAAACTATTGGACCGATTACTTTGAAATTTTAACCCTATTTTAAGCACTACAAGACACAACATTCCATGAAATATAAATATTATAAGTTTATTTTCAAAAAAGTTATTAACATTTATAAAACAACAAAATTTTTGACTTATTTTGCAACTTTCTAAACAACAAATAAGGATAGAAACATTTTGAGAACGCCATTTTGAAAGTTTTTATATAACTTATAAGTTTCCTCTCTTCTAAAATTTGTTTAAATTGCTTCACTTTTTGCCGATAGACGAAAAAACCAAAATTTTCCGTTTTTTGAACTTAATGATTTAGTCCAAAAAATCGACTGCAGGAAACATATAGGTTTTTGTTACAGAGGTCCACACTACTCAAAACAACTGTCGTTTGCCTGGCCGGACGAGTGTCAAAAACAGGGTACTTTTTTTGCTTATTTCCCTGGCCTAATTGTTTTACTTAAATTTTTCCTATAAAAATTCACTAGCTATATATAATAATTACAGTGTAATCAAAAAAGACAAGGGTCATTTTTTTTGTCTAGAAACGTCTAATATTTAAGTATGTATATTAACGTATGATTAAATATTAAGTGTATTTTCGTACGTTCATGCAAACAACAAAACTTTATTGAACTATTTGTAGTAGTTGTGCATTGTATATAGTGTAATAAAAATTTTATGCACTTATCTGTCATTTTACTACAGCGTTTTATGATCATGACAAACACAAAAGGACGTCATATTGTTTCTCGGATTATATTTACGAACCAGCAAATCAAGGATAAACAAATTGGAGCAATGCATAGATTAAAGTACTTGGAATTGTACTTGGAATTATACTTGGAAATATGTCGTATAAGGTGGTAAATTTTCATAATATTTGTTACTTGAGGTATTGGCACAAGCTGTAGAGAAAAAATGTTCACTACTTTGAATTGAATTTTTAAAAATAGCACAGCGTATAAAGAGCCATGCCTAGAGTAATGTTTTGAATCCAAGTGGTTGCAATTCTATACTGCTGGTTATAATTTTATATGGTTCTTTTAAGGTTAAAAAACAGTATTTTTTTAATACTTTTCTTTTTACTGCATCAAATCAATATCTTAGGTTAAAATGAGTACACCTATTATTGAAAGTACATAAAAAAGGTTTAATTTGAGCTGAGCTGGATTAAATTTGACTAAGTATTTTATGCAAAATTGAAAGCTCAAAAATGTGAATTTTTCACTATGTTTAATTTTTAAAATAACTTTTGTAAAAATTAGTTTTTATGTAAAAAAGCATTATATTGTAGATCTTTTATTTACAAATCCAATGAAACTTCCTAAGAACATATTGGTCAATTCCTTTTTGTGATACGTTTCTTAATTTATTCTTATTTTTCGATAATAATTCTTAAATGTTTATACATATTACAGGGCTAGAAATTTTTTCCTAAAAAAGATGGAGATCTAAGTTTAAACGGAGTCTATTGTTTGTCAATTATATTTTTACGTTGGTATAAAAGTGATTGCTTGAAAAGTTTTTCAACCCCTTATTTATTGCTTTAAAGTAAGGGCGACTATATATACATCATCATTGGTGCTACAGCCCTATAAAAGAGCCTCGACCTTCCCAAGTCTATTACTCCAGTCAGTTCTATCCATTGCCAACTGGCATCCTCATCTACACCATCCCTCCATCTGAGTTTTGGACTACCCCTACTTCTACTTCTCACAGGTTGTGACATAAGGATTCTTCTAGGAGGATTGTTCTGCTGTGATCTTGCCAGATGTCCTGCCCATCTTAGTCTTCTTATTTTTATAAGAGATACTACGTCTTTACCACCAAATATATGTTTATATCTGTGATATATCTCGTAGTTGTACCTCCTTCTCCAAACACCATTTTCACAGATGCCACCGAATATTCTTCTCAGGATCCTTCGTTCAAATATAAGCAGGAGGTTTTTATCTGCCTTGGAAATGGTCCATGTCAACACTGGTTGTTTAAGGGTTTTGTATATGACTATATATACATACTAGTTTATAATTCCATTGTGGTACAAGATATCCAAAAACTTTATTGAGAAAAAATGTAAACAATTGATCCATTCGTTAGAGACGAAAATCCAACTGAACCTCTAAAAATGATACCAACAAGCTGAATTTTGTCGAGAAAATTAATTTTAAGATCCCAAAAAAGATGCAAAAATGTTTACAACTTTTACCCCCGGGCACCCTGTACATATACAAGCAAATATTTAAGACCTGGAGTTAAAAATGTATCTCAGAAACCTCTACCACTAAGGCTATAAGTTTTCCTGTCACCATTTAACATAACGCTGGGATTCATGAAAAATTTCGTAAAACCTATAAATAAAAATAGTAAAGGATTTCAGTACCATAAAATTAAATTGCTCCGAATCAGTGACGCGAAGTTGAAAGAAGGAATATTTGTTGGTCCGCAAATACGAGACCTTATGACAGATGTAGCTTTTAATTTTATGTTAAACAGAACAGAAAAAAGAGCTTGTGTAGCTATAATAGAAGTGTGTCATAATTTCCTTGGCAATAACTACCGGGAAATCATTCAAGAACTTATTTATGTTTATGAAGATCTAGAATGCAACATGTCACCCAGGTTTACTTTTTAGATTCTCACTTAAATTGTTTTCCTGAAAATCTGGGTGCCGTGTCAGAAGAGAATGGTGGAAGGTTTCACCAGAATATATTGCACATAGGAAGAGCTATAGTGGAAATGCCAGCAGCAATGCTGTTGATCGATGGTCTGTTGTCTGTTGGTCGATTTACTGAGAAACTCCAATTGACGCAACTAAAAGAAAGAAAACTACAAAATAACTTGGATTTGAAATATTTGAAATGATAATGAAATAGATTTAGTGAAATTAAGGGATATTATAAGGATAATGATTTAAAAATTTGCACGTTTAACGTAAGAAGCCTTTATCAGCCTGGAGCCACGGCTCTGCTCATACAAGAAATGAAAAGCCAAAGCAGATATTATTGCTTTACAGGAAATGAGGTAGGTATCCTGGAAAAAACACTGCAATATTTAATACAGTGGAAATTCATTTGGTACCGGATTCATTGTAAGTAGCAAGGTCAAACATAGTTTAATTGATTTCAAAGCTAATGATCATAGGATATGTCGAATAGCTTAAGGTTCGCTATATGCATCCATGCCCAAGGAAGAAAAGAGGATATGAAAAGACATGTTCTATGAGCACTAACAGAGTAAATGATGTCAAAAATGACATCAATAATAGAGAGACTTAATCCAAAGGTGAAGAAAATATTTTGCCCACCATCGAAAGAGACTACATGACTCTATGCAACTAGGTTTGTAAGAACAGTGAGTGACGCATACCTCACAGTCAGTCGAACGACTCGCACGTTCGTCAAAATCAAAGGAATGGTTCTCTATGATAACGGTTTGTTAGGTTCTGCTTAGTTGTGCGCCCTGCAGAGCGATAGCAGTGTAACCAAGTCAGAAAAAAGAAATCATTCTATCTATTAAATCATCTAACGGTGAAATTCTACATGATAAAAACTCAGTTCTTAACAGATGGGCATAACATTTCAGCGAACATCTAAATATAAACGATATTGAAGGAGGTTACAACATAGACAATCAACAAAATCTACAACGTCAACTACACAGTGAAGACCCAACAAAGAAGAAGTGTCAAATGCCATCCTAAAACTCAAAGACAATAAAGCTCCAGGAATCGATGAAATCTGTTCGGTGAAATTTTAAAAAAAGGTGGTGATCAACTTTTTGCAGCAATCCATAAACTAATAGTACTTATATGTCAGAATGAATTGGTACCAGAAGAGTGCTAAAGAGAATAATATGTCCGTTGCATAAAAACGGTGATCAACTGGATTGTTAGAACTATAGAGGCATTACTCTGTTGGTATCTGCGTATAAAATATTCATCAATGTATTGTTTGAAAGACTTAAACATTTTACAAAGGATATTCTTGGTTAATATCAATTCGGATTTACTGCTGAAAAGTCAACTTACACATCAAATTCTCTAGAAAAGTCAGTAGAATATAACGTAGATACACACCATCTCTTCGTCGATTTCAAAGCAGCCTGTGACAGTGTAAAAAGAACTGCCTTTATCATGCAATGATAGACTTTGCGATCCCACCTAAGTTAGTTAAGTTGACCCAACTAACAATGTAAAACGTAAGCTCATGCGTTAGAATTGAAGGAGAAAACTCTACGTTATTTTATATTAATAATGGTCTAAGACAGGCGGACGTGCTGGAGTGTCTCTCTTTAATATTGCCTTGGCAAAGGCAATCAGACAATTAAATATTAGAATGAATGGAACTATTTTTAATAGATCGACGCAAATTCTCGCATTCGCTGACGATATAGTTATAGAGAGCAGAAGTATAAGAGACATGGTGCAGTGTTTTACAAGGCTTGCGGACGCGACAAGTGAATTATTACTTGTGGTAAACGTGGAAAAAACCAAATATATGTTGGTTTCTAAAAACCTCCGAAATATCCAACAGAGAATTCAATTAAACAACCATACCTTTGAGCAAGTGAAAGAATTCTCATATCTTGGATCGCTAGTAAACGCAACAAATACGACAAGCGACAAAATAAAAAGACGCATAGCCATAGCAAACAGAACTGTTCACAGTCTCCAGAAACATTAACTGGTTTTGATATATGGGACTCAAACGTGAATCTTATCTCAAAATGACGAAAGACTTCTTGGTATTTTTAGGAGAAAAATTCTTAGAAAAATTTTTAGGGCCGTAAATGAAATTGAGATATGGCGTCGAAAATACAACTTAGAACTAGCTATACATCAGATATACACCGATCCAGATATTTTAAAATTCGTTAAAGTGCAGAGACTGAGTGCATATTACTGAACAACTAGATTCAGATCAAGAGATAAAATGTAGAATCGAGATAGCCCGCAAGACATTTTTAAAAATGAGGTCAGTCTTCTGTAATAATAACTTGCAACTTCAACTTCGAAAGCGCATGGTTAAATGCTACATTTGGTCAGTCCTCTTATACGGTGTCGAAGCATGGACATTAAAAATATCCACCATTAATCGTCTGGAGGCCTTTGAAATGTGGCTGCATAGACGTATACTAAAAATTCCATGGACGGTTATGCTGACAAATGTGGCAGTCCTTGAGAGAGCAAATGCTGCTCGCGAGCTGCTTGATAACAACACGTAGTAAGGGGATACCGATATAATATTCTTCAACTTATTATGATGGGTAAAATCGAAGGACGCAGAGGAATTGGTAGAAAGCAGGCCTCTTGGTTGAAGAATATCAGGGAGTGGACAGGAATAAAGAAAGCTGAGCAACTCTTTAGAATAGCTCGAGACAGAGACAGTTTCGCCATGTTAATCGCCAACGTCAAGGGGACTTGATAGGGCACGTTAAGAAGAAGAAGCAGAGACTTAAATGGGGTGGACATATTGTTAGGATGTCAGATCACGAATACACGAAGAGATTAACATTTTCAAAACCAGAGGGCACAAGAAGTAGAGGACAACCATGAAGGAGATGGATTGATGATCTGGAAGAAGACCTACAGATTCTGAGGATCAGAAGATGGAGGGAAGTTGCCAGGAATCGACAGGAGTGGCGACTTCTTTGTTAGTAGGCCAAGATCCACAACGGATTGTCGAACCACTTATGATCATGAATGAAATAGATTTAGAGAAATTTTCATGACCTGTACGTGAAAAAATAATATTTCTTACTGTACAACTTAAACATTATACTTTATAACTTTTTTATAGTTCTTACTCTAATAATATCGTTTTTTGATTAAATGAAGTGAGTGATCCCATAGTAAATTAGGCGTTTGGTGCACCAAAAATAACGTTATTATGCATGAAAACAAAAAAGAGTAAAAAAACATTTTTTTGCAGACCAGTATTATTAAATGAAGCTATCCAAACACTTCGTGTCACCTAAATGAACCATTTTTGCTTTTTCATGAGCGTAGATAAAATATTATATGCAATTCGTACTGAAAGTGTTTATTATGCTCGGTGTGTTGTCACATGGCGTCAAATAAACACTTAATTTTGCACTTGTTGATTTTGCACAAATAACTATTGCAATTAGATTAAATTGTATAATGTAATTTACACACTAAAAGTATTGATAATAAATAATAATTACCTAGGCAGGAAATAATAGTAGTGGTCATCGAAGGTTCTGTTACTACAGTACAGTATAGTCATCAGGGAAGGTTTCTAGGTTTTCTGTTTTACTTTTGGTAGAATGTATTGTTGTCGAATCTTTTGTGATGTATTCTACGGTGAAATCTGAAGTTATTTCATTATTTATTGTTGAATCTGGCGTAGATGTGGATGTGGCACCTAATATAGTTTGCTCCGTACTTTCAGTATCCCTTGTTTCATTTTCTATAGCGTTAGCTGTTCTAAATGTTGTTCCTTTATCAATGCCACTGTTTAAAGTAGTGGAATTTAAATCTAAGTCACTATCTGTAGAAGTTCGCTCGGTGGATTCAGTTTGCTTAAGGCCATTTGTCCAAAATCCCGAAGATAAACACAAAACTATCACTAGAATCACTCTCATGCTTATAAAACTAAATGTTCTGCATTTGCACGACGACTGGGTGGACTTACATACAAAAGGCGGAAGTTTTTATCAACAAATGGTTGCAGTATCACTTTATGACTCGTCCGATTGACCGCATGTTTTTATAAAAATATCTTATTGTTTTCCCAAGAAACTAGTCATATTATTTGATGATATTACACTAACTCATAGAAACGAAATAATAAATTCTTATCAGCTGATATCTCGAGCGAATAGATAAGAGAATAGTCTCTTGAGTTTCGCATTTTTATTTTTGTCAGGATGGGGTTCTGGGTTGACTGCACTGCCTGTGTTTTTAGAGGAATGATGGTAACTAAAGTCATATGTTCAGTGATAAACTATAGCCCCCTTAGAGACCGCAGTGATCTATTTTTAGAATACATCGACGGATTCTGCTGCATATAGCGACATTTTGGGAAATTAATCCAATTGTTTCTCATTGTTTGTTGACACTGAAGAAAGTTTAATGTGTCGGAAGTAGAGTATCTTATTAATTTTAATAAAGATGTGGTTCAGTTGATACTTAAACACTCGCTGAGATATTATTGTTGCTGGGAGAAACGAATACTTGATTTTTTCTTAGTAATTTTTAATATATAGAAAAAAAATTAATATACAGAAAAAAATATATAAACTCTTCAGAAAAAAAAATTGATATAATATAAATATAATTTTATATCATAGAATATCTTTTAGTCTTAAATCTGAAACTGATAATCTGGTTCTTATGACGTGTAGGGAAGAGTGGGTCACAGTGGGTATTATTGCCAGTGGCAGCTGGTGATAATTTTGTTCAGGGGACACTGATTTAATACAACCAAAAAAAGAAATAAATATTAAACAGAGTAAGGACTAAAACGAGAAGACTTTTGAGAAGAAAAAAACAGTACTAAAACGCAAATACAGCAGTTGGAGAAGAACATAGAACCGATCAGTCTAGACAGTTTTATAAGGACCTTGAGATACACCATCTTGTTTGTTTGTTTGTTTGTTTGTTTGTTTATTTAACGGGATGAACCCTTTTTCCTTACAAAAATTACAATATACACATATAATTAACATATAAACTGTAGTCATATATTACAATTTTAAAAAGTATTAATAACATTAATGTCTCAATTTCTTTAAACTATTCTTGAACGAGGACACGGATAAATTAAACAATTCAACACTATCTTGCAAATTATTGGCAGTTCTCAACATCCTTGTGATTGACTCACTTTTACCATAATTAGTGTGATGAAACTTTAGTCTAAACAGGTCAGGAGAGCGTGTTCTTCTAGAATTTACATTAAAAACAATTAATTCCAGCAGTTCCGGACAATCAACATAACCATTAAGAATTTTATGCAAAAAACGCAATTCACACTCAGATTCTCTATTTTCTAAAGTTTTCATATTAAGTTGACAAAGAATATAGTTATAATCACAGTTAGTTCTATTAAAACCCATTTTATACCTGCAAATTCTTAGGAATTTATTTTGAACTCGTTCCAACTGATCAATATACATATTATAATATGGATACCAAATAATATTACAATATTCCAAAATGGACCGAACTAGAGAACAATACAAAATTTTGAAAGTAAATATTGAAAATTCTCGGGAGTTCCTTTGAACAAAGCCGAGCATTCTATAAGCCCGCGATGTAATATTATTAATATGTCTATCAAACATTAGTCTTTGGTCAAATGTAATTCCAAGGTCTCTAATTTGATTTACTTCTGTAATCGATACTCCCTTAAGTATGTATGTTCTAGATAACTGATTAATTACTATTTATAACTGGGAATAAGCCACAATTAAAGATAAAAAATACGTTTATTGACGTTTCAATTTCCAATTCGGAAATCGTTCTCAAAATACAAACAGTAAATTAAACAAATTTTGTTTTTTGTTACATAGTGAAAAAATTCTTCTAATAATTTAATTTTATCTGACTCATTTATATTGACAATTCAGACATACATTATGCATTTTAAAGTAGACGACTTTAAAATGATATTGCCAATATTGTTGAGTTGCGCTCCTGGGACGACTTTACTATAAGATAGTTCATTCGATTACATGAAATCAACTTTAACTTGAGAATATCCGTCAGAAAAAATCATAGCATGTAATTCATCTTTAAAAAGACAAACACATGACATGATGACAGTAAAATTCTCCTGTTAGTGATTCCATAGTAAATTATGAGGGAAAAACCAGGAAAAAAAACCTCATAATACTATCCCGACATTGTAAGTATTTGTTCGTGAATTTAGTTTACCTTCAACAAACATCAAAATTCTGATTTTATATGTTACGTTATTTAAAAAACATAAATGATGTATCCTCTATATGTTACTGACTTACTAATACTGGTATTTTCTTATTAATAACTTCCTCTTTCAATATTGGTAACCAGATCCTACTACATTCTGCCGAGGAATTTGCGACACAATTGGCCTCATTTAGCATAATTAGAGCCGCTTCTTTGATTTTTCTTTTTTACCATCCTGTAAATTGATGGATAGTATTATGAGGTTTTTTTCCTGGTTTTTCCCTCATAATTTACTATGGAATCACTAACAGGAGAATTTTACTGTCATCATGTCATGTGTTTGTCTTTTTAAAGACGAATTACATGCTATGATTTTTTCTGACGGATATTCTCAAGTTAAAGTTGATTTCATGTAATCGAATGAACTATCTTATAGTAAAGTCGTCCCAGGAGCGCAACTCAACAATATTGGCAATATCATTTTAAAGTCGTCTACTTTAAAATGCATAATGTATGTCTGAATTGTCAATATAAATGAGTCAGATAAAATTAAATTATTAGAAGAATTTTTTCACTATGTAACAAAAAACAAAATTTGTTTAATTTACTGTTTGTATTTTGAGAACGATTTCCGAATTGGAAATTGAAACGTCAATTAACGTATTTTTTATCTTTAATTGTGGCTTATTCCCAGTTATAAATAGTAATTAATTTACAATGCCACAAGAAAATAGCTTCAGAACATATATAACTGATGTTTAGTATTTCTGGAAAACGTAATTTTATAGCACTTTTTTATATTTAAATATAAGGCATTAATGTCACACCAACGAGATAAATTATTTAAGTCAGACTGAAGAGCATCCATATCAGAGGTATTTTTAATTGCTTTAAAGTTCTTTATGTCATCAGCAAACAATAGAAATTCACTATTATTAATTACTGATGACTGATGATATATCATTCACAAACAGATTAAATAGAAGTGGGCCTAAGTGAGAACCTTGAGGTACACCCGAAGTAACATTAATCGCTTCAGAAACAAAATCACCATATTTTACTATTTGTGAACGATCTGTTAAATAACTCGTGATCCAACCCAATAAATTATCTCCAATTCCGTATCCACGTAGTTTAGCAATTAATATTTCGTGATTTACCCTGTCAAATGCTTTGGCAAAATCAGCATATATGGAGTCAACTTGGTTTCCCGATTCCATAGAATCAACAATGAAGTTTGAATACACAATAAGATTTGTACAAGTAGATTTATTTTGATAGAAACCATGTTGTTGACCGAGAATTAAATTTTTACAATTGTAGGTTAACATATGGTTAACAAAAAAATCAAGCAACTTTGGTAGTTCAGACTGCAAACAAACAGCCCTGTAATTTTCAACATTATTATTTTGACCAGATTTAAAAATGGGTTTTAAGAAACTCACTTTCCAAAAATCAGGAAATGTAGAAGAAGTTAATGACTTATTGAATAATAACTGAATAGGTTTAGCAAGAGTGAATACACATTTTTTAATAAAATACATTGATATACCATCTGGACCCGCTGTCAGTTTCCACGGATTATTCTGTATCTTATCAATAATATCCTTAACATTAATTTAATAATTATTAGCATTAACATAATTTTCGTACTTAAAATTAGGAATCTGATTTATTTTTCCTTTATTATAGACAGTCGAAAAGAACCATAGTCTTGAGATATACAATCTTATTAGAGAAGTCTGGAAAAGAAAATAAATACCGAAACGCTGGCAGGAAAGCCATACAGTACCTATCCACAAGAAGAAAGACAAACAAATATGTCGGAACTATAGAGGAATATCGTTAATAAATCCTCCTCTTCAGTCCTAATCCCTTTTGGGATGTGGTGACACCATCAGGCCTTTACAGTTTTTTCCCTCCATCCTTCTCTGTCCTGGGCTAGTTGTTCGGCTTCATAGAACCCTTGGTCAATCAATATTTTTGTTTGATCTACCCAACGGCTTGGAGATCTTCCTCTAGGTCTCTTTCCTTCAACTATACCCTCGACTATCAGTTTTTCCATCGTAACTGTTCTTCTAGCAATGTGTCCAAAATAATGCAAATATCTCTGTTGTGTTTGTTTAAGCAATCTATCCTTTACTTTAAGTTGTTCTAATATCGATACGTTAGTGCGATTCTCAACATGCGGCGATATACCCACATTTCAAAAGCGTTCAGTTTATTTTTATCCGCTGTTTTTAAGGTCCACGTTTCGGATGCATATGTGGCTATGGGAAAAATAAGCGCCCTTACCAGCCTTAGTTTTGTGTGTATTGTTATGCTAGAATTTTTCAAAATCCGTTAATCAATACAACCTACAAAGTTATATCCATACTGTCTAGAAGACTAAGTCCATACGCAGAGGAAATAATAGGCGACTGTCAAAGCGGATTCAGACCGGGAAGGTCGACCATAGATCAGATATTCTTCTACGCCAGGTATTGGAAAAAAACTAGGAATGTACACCTCGATGTACACCAAATCTTCGTGTACTTTAAACAAGCTTACGATTCTGTTAGCAGAGAAGCATTGTGGGAGACCATGGTAGAAATAGGAGTACCTGGAAAGCTGGTACGATTAGCACAGGTGAGCACAGAGAACGCTTCCGCACGGATCAGAATTGGCAGCACCACGTTGGAGGAATTCCTCATTGTCACCGGGCTTAGACAAGGAGATCCTCTCGCCCCCCTGCTATTTAATTTTGCACTGGAACATGCTCGTAAGAAAAGCTCAACCACAACTGACAAACGGATTTGAGGCCCAAGGATCAAAAATACTATTGGCGTTTGCGGATGACGTGGACACAATTACACAATCCACCAGAGATGCAAAAGAAGTTTTCACCCTATTCGAAAACGGAGCCAAGGAAGTTGGTCTGAAGGTCAACGAGGACAAGACCAAGTACATGGTGGTTACGAAGAACCCAAGGCCA